>BLBF01000060.1:7576294-7587781 GCA_015471245.1 Laticauda colubrina | reverse complement strand
AGGAAGGAAGGAAGGAAGGAAGGAAGGAAGGAAGGAAGGAAGGAAAACAGGCTGAAAAACAGCTTCTATCCCAGGGCTAGTAGCTCTGTTGAATTCTACTGTATAGTGCAGCGTTGGTGCGATATCAGGGGTTTTCAATTCAGGGTGTGGAGCGTGAAGGATGTGTGTTTGTGTTTATTTTCATGGTCATGATGTGCACTGAAGAGGGGGTTTGATTTTATTGTACAAGGTGCAATGACAATAAAGTAAAGTAAACTATACTAAGGAGAAGTGAAATGGAAAAGAGGGAGGGGGGAAATGGAAAAGGAAGGAAGGAAGGAAGGAAGAAAGGAAGGAAGGAAGGAAGAAAGGAAGGAAAGAAGGAAGGAAGGAAGACGGTTGTCTTCTAACTTTCTGCTATAATACCTTGTAACACTCAGCTACAATTCAGTGCAAGTCAACACAGACAAAAGAGAATTTGGTCCTGCTTAAAGTTCATATTCAAAGTGTGTGGGTTCATTTCACAGAAAGACATGCACAGAGAGAGGGGGGAAGGGAGAGAGAGAGAGAGAGAAAGAGAAATAGGCACTATTCCCAGTCCTTTTTCTTCTGCCAAAGTTAACAACTTTTCTTTTTCCTGGCACTGAACATTTAAGTGCTGCTATGACAGTGATGGGTCTGGAGGGGGAGGAGAAAGGGAACAACCATATTTCAAAAGTTGGGATCTTGGTAGGAAATTACACCTTTTGGCTACCTGAGAAATATCATTTTCAGTTTAGCAATTGTCTAGGCACAGAGAAACCACTGGTCTGTCTCGCCAGCTAGAAATCATGATTGCTTGTTTTGATCCTTCCCTTCCAGCCTTTGCAGTTAATCTTAAAATTGGCTCAGCTGGTAATCCATTATCTATCCATCCTTCTCTTTATTACTCAAAAAGAAGTAGAAGGAGGAAAAGGAGGAGGAGGGGAGGAGGAGGAGGAGGAGGAGGAGGAGGAGGAGGAGGAGGAGGAGGAGAAGAAGAAGAAGAAGGAAGAAGAAGAAGAAGAAGAAGAAGAAGAAGAAGAAGAAGAAGAAGATATATTGGCCAGTGCCCTTGGCATCACCAGAGTTAGCTATTCAGTGCTGCCCAGAGTGCATAATAGAGACTGCAGAAATAGGAAAAGCTTTTTCTACAGATGCCAGAGAATGAGAAGGAAACATTATGTACAGTTGGCATGGACTGTACCATTTTGGACTACTGTAGAGGAGAAAAAAAGGCACCAATTGCACAAATAATTCTTCCTGGAGTTTACAATAAACTCTCAGCCATTCTGATTTACCATTGAAGGAGAATATTTCTAGTTCAGGATTGAAATGAGGGGCCCTTGGTGCTCTCTGAGCTTGGTGGTTTCCTTGCAAATGTTTCATTACCCAAACTAGGTTTTAACAGATTAACAGATTTGGAAGGGACCTTATCGGTCATCTAGTCCAACTCCCTGCTGCCCAAGCAGGAGACCCTACACCATTTCTGACAGAAGGCAGTCCAATCTCTTCTTGAAAGCCTCCAGTGATGAAGCTCCCACAACCCCTGAAGGCAACTTCTGTTCCATCAGTTGATTGTTCTCACTGTCAGAAAATTCCTCCTTTATTTCTAGGTTGAATCTCTCCTTGATCTGTTTCCATCCATTGTTCCTTGTCTGGCCTTCAGGTGTCTTGGAAAATAGCTTGACTCTCTCCTCACTGTGGCAACCCCTCAACTGTTGGAACATATGCTCTGAGAACTTCTACGAAGGAGCCCTCTTAACTCTCTTCCTCCCAACCAAACTCTCTAAACTCTTGGTTCCTCCACAACAGTGGTCCCCAACCTTTTTCGTACCAGGGACCAGTTTCACGCAGAAACACTTTTTCAAGGACCGGCAAAATCAATTCTTCCCCAATAGGAAAGGGCTTCTTTACTATTTCTTTACTAAAAACATATTTTTATATATATTTTAATCACAATTATTCATTCTTTGCGACCCGGTATAAAATGATCCACGGACCAGTACCGGTCTGGGGCCCGGTGGTTGGGGACCCCTGCTCCATAAAGGCAGCCTCTCCCTCCTGGGAATCCAGACTACATTCCATACCACATCTGATACATTTTGCAGAATTAGAGAGTTCCCTCCTTATAATTTGGTCCTAGGGTTTAATATTTGCTCAAGAGCTGAAGGCACAAGGGGAAGAAGGGAGTGCTAGAAGAGAGTGAGGTTTGCAAAGAGAAGGAGGATGTTGCTCAGATAATTCTTTCCAATCTGAATTGGGTTTGAATGGAGGATTGCCAATTTTGATGCCCGAGGTCTCCATATTTTGCTGAGACTTTAGAAAATACATACATGATTGCATTTGGTTGGAGGCATTCATACATCACCGGGAGCCATAAATCCTGATTTATAGGCCAGGATGGCGAGGCTCATGAGCATAGAAATCCTAAACAAAACCCACCGCGGCAAGGAAGAATAAATGATGCCAAGTACTGAGTGATAGCAGAATCAAATTGGCAGAAGTATGCAGAATGTTGTATATAATTCTTCTTCGCCTCAGAGCTGCCTTAGAAAGAAAATTGCAAACGCTGAATTCGAATGTGTGCGCCATGGGATGAGACACAGGCAGCAAAACAGAGAAAACAGAGTTATTGGGGTGTTTTTTAAAGGCTAAAGCATTGACAAATGTCCCCTGCTCTTAATCGTGCAACAATGTTTAGGACTAAGATTTTTTTCCGACTTTGGTTTAACTGGGGGACCTGTGAGAAACCAGGAAAGGCTTATGAAGGTTCCATAAAAATAATAATGAGGCCTACAAGGTTTCAAAAATAATTTGTATTTGGGAGGCTTGGAAAAAGGCAGCTGTGTTTGCCATTCCAGGAATGAAATCTGTAACTCTTGGGAAGCAGATGAGGAAATCCAATCATCCATCGCTTTTCTGCTTGGGCTCGCATTGGAGGGTGTTAGGAGCCGGTTGTTTAACGCTTGTACTAGGAGAGACTCTGAACTTATCAAGCCGTTATAGAAAGGAGAAAGAAAAACACCTCTTAATGGCTTTGCTTGTTAATTATCTGTTTACATGAAATCGTCAGCCTTCCCTTTGTACTATGAAAAAGCACTGGGGAATTCATCAATGGAGGCCCCATTTGCAAGAAGGAAAAGAAATTCCTTAGCTTTGTAAGATTTGAACTGAGGGAAGTCACCCCTCCTAAGAAGAATGAAATATTTTTAGAAATATTTTTTTTAGAAAGGCAGTATCAGGGCTCCGGTAGTGACCCCCATTTAAATCATGAGTCTCTAGCTGGATTTTCAAAGTTGAAAGAAGATTTATTAGGAGTAAACACACCTGCACTGCCTGAGTGTAGCCAACTCTGAGGCACATCATTCATGGTCACCCTTGACCCTGGTTTCCCCTCCACCCTCTAGGTGTATTGTAATTCATATTCTCCAATGGGACACAACCACAGCCAAGAGTCATCAATCATGTTCTCCAGGCAGAAACTTCAGTCACCTAGCCACTATCTTTGAAAACATTTATGGAATGCAGTTTCAGTTTTGCAAGCTGCTGCACTGCTCCCCCCCTCCCTTTCTGTTGCCAACTCTAAAAAGACCAGAGAAATATTTTATGAGTTGACAGGCAGAATATTATAGTTCCCCTAAAAGAGAAATAGGAGTCTTAAGGGAGACAGAAACTCAGAGCTTCAGCTCCCTGCCTCCAGCAGACATTTGGTGCCCACTGAGAAGGACTGGGCCAGCCTATCTACAAGACAAAAGACCTTCAGCTCCAGGGTGATGGACATAATAGAATTATTTAGCAGCAAGGCTCACTGCATTGCAAAATCTAAGGACATTGCATCAGCAAGCAAGGTTCAACCAAATGTATCTCAGACAAACTCCTAGGATTTGCACATAGCCCCATGGGAGTCTGACAGCAGCCAATAGAATACATGTTCTTGCACAGGAACAGGAAGCTCAAGTTCAAAGCCCAAGAAAGGGCATAAAAAATCTCTCTCTCTCTCTCTCTCTCTCTCTCTCTCTCTCTCTCTCTCTCTCAACTCCATGGGCTCAGCTGTCCAGGACCCCAAGCCCATGTGGTCCTGTTCAACAATAAACCATCATTCCAATCAGCCTCCATGTTTCCGATGTCTTTTTCCCCACTTGGAACTGAACCAGATGGAGAGTTCTTCCAACAGAACCGAAAGCTTGTTTGGGGTGGACTTCAGGAACGCCACTTTAAAACCAGGAAATAATCTTAAACATGGCTGTTTTGTCTTACAATATTGAGACTGTTTTGTCTTACAATATTGGGGGTGGAATCTGGAGATCTGAAATGATTGCATTTTTTTCCCCACGTTTTTTCCATAAATTGTTTTACTATATGGTGTTCTGAGGACATGGATATTTTAGTTTTAGTTTTATTACATGTTTGTGCCTCCCTTTCGGGAGACATTCATGCTGACACGCTTTAGATCTTTGTCTTTCCTGGTTCTTCTGCCTAGGAGGTTCAGTAATATTCTTATCCAGAAGTCCCAAAGGTGCTTTTCAAAACAACTGGACTTTCGGGGGAGGGTTTCTTTGAAAATCTTTGACTTCTCGTCCAAGAAGCTTCTTCTGTTCTTCATGACCTGCATCTCCATAGACCCTTATCCAGAAGGTTTATATGTACATTCAGACAGTAATATGGAGACAATTGCATGAGTCCTCATGAAATGCCCCATTTACTACAGAGGTAATCTCTCCTCTATGGAGATTGGGTTTGTGGAGAGGGAGGAGGAGGAGGATTGTGTGGTTCTTGGTGTTCTCTGATCTTGGTTGTTTTTTTCTAGATATTTCACTACCCAACTGGGGAACATCATCAGTGCTACAAAGGAGTGGTGGGGTTAGAGAGGAGGAGGAGGGGGCTTGTGTGGTCTTTGGTGCTCTCTGAGCTTGGTTCTTTCCTTTTTTAATATCTTTTTTGTTTATTTTGGCCTGCAACTGTACATCCTTTGATGAATAAGTATCTTTAGTGGCCATTCATGGTCCCTAGATTCTGTAAGTATGTGTGGCCTTTTTTGTTCATTGATGAAGATGATGAATGGGGAAAGAAATTCTCTTGAGACTTGATCTTGGAAGAACCAAGGTTTTGGAACCATTGGAGATGAAATATTGGAAACTGTAGGCAATCCTTTGGGTTTTGTTTCAACGTAGACATCAGACAGAAACAGCCACTCCTTAACCTCTTCTGTTTTTAACTTTATATCAATACTAGCTGGATACCCATGCTTTGCTACGAAACTATGTGATCGGACTTAGATTTTTGGGGTGGAAAATAACAGGGAAAACATCTGCCTCTGCCTACCAGCATCCATTGGTATTCATCTGGCTAGCATCCTGTCAGTGTGTGAGAGAGTTGAGGGCTATTTGGAAACTGAAGCAATTATTTGCTGTGTGAGCAAGAAGGAGACAGCAAGGAGCCTGGGTGTGGCTTCGCTCAACTGTTCTGTACTGTAGCTGGTTGCTGCTGTGAAACTGAAACAGAAACTGAAGCTCCTTTACTTGTGTTTTGCATCTGGAACAGATTTCTTTTGCAGGTGGGGGAAGGGGAGTAGAATTTCTTAGCATCAGAGCATGTTAAATCATAATACAGGAAATACTCTAAATGCTCTGATGTCATTTTGAAAAATCCTTTCTTAATGAGCACCTAGAAGCCAAGTGGAACCTGTGTGCCAAATTTCAAGTTTGTAGGCTTTGCGGTTCTGGAGATTTTTTGATGATGCGTGAGTGGTATTTTGCTTTTACATAGATAGAGAGAATCACCTTCAAATCTAATTATTTGCTAGGTCTGCAGACCAGCACAAGCAAATGAAACTATGTCCCTCTGGTCCACGGAAAAATCTCCGGAAAAAGGTTGGAGGCTGCTGTTGTAAGGTTTTACTAGGGGTGTCTGAAGTTCTGATGAGAAGGGATAAAACGTGAGAAAGAAGGAATAGCGAAGATGAAACAATCTTTAAAAAAACCATTTATTTCTTATTGAGCTCAGAGCTCAATATGATGATGAAATTCTTGTTTTTTTTCCTTCTCCAAGCTCGGGCAGCAATTGAAATTAGAAATCTGCAACTCTCACACCAATATCCCATTTATTCAACGATTGGTCCATTTGGTTCGATTTGGAAAACGGAAGAGAAATCTGCCAAATGTTTTCCGTCCCTGCGTTTTTCATACGCGTTTCTTAATCTCTGATGTCAGACCGATCATAAAAGTCCCTTAAATGTTATAGAACAGGAGCGAAGTTAAACTGTACAAATGTTTTGGAATTGATGTGTTTAGCATTTAAATGGCAGCCCTTTTTTTTTCCAGATCATTTGATGCCCATCTATGGATCATTTATTTCTGTCTCTCTGGTCTGTTTTGAAAATATTTCTTTCAAATGAAAAAAGAAAACAGTTTGACAAAACTTTAGGGAGGGGGAATTGTTGCCTTATTTGACCGAAATTTAATCATACCCTTTTCCTGGGATTCTTACAGATACCTGCTGAAGACAGGATATTATTTTAATCATTGATTTAATTTAGTACTGTGATATATATGTAGAGTCTCTCAGTTCAGCCCAGCTCCTGGTGAGCTGAGTAATTACTTTAGGAGCAATGTGGAAATAGTTTTCACCTCCTCCTTCTGATTTTTTTTTTTTTTGGGACATTCTAGTTTGATACAACACTGAGGGTTTTTTTTTTAATCGTAATCTCCCTCCAAGAATTAACCAAGATTCTGCCAAGTCAAGATAATGTTGGCTAGTTTAGATGAAGACAACTGCATGATATCCTGCCCACTTTTTCCAGTGGTCCTTGGCTGACCCCCCAAGTGAGGAAGCTTCCTTCCACAATGAGCCAACCCTACTTTGAACCTTGACAAAATGGCCATTGATCCTCAGGAGAACTTCTCTCAATCAGTGCTATGTTGACACCTGAATCAGAATCAGAATAGAGCTGGAAGGGACCTTGGAGGTCTTCTAGTCCAGCCCCCTGCTCAAACAGGAGACCAGATTCCATTTCAGAAAAGTCACTGTCCGGTCTCTTCTTAAAAACCTCCAGTGATGAATTTTCAGGAGGCAACTGGGCTTTCTTTGTTTTTTCTCCTGAAGGCGTTTCACTTCTCATCCAAGAAGCTTCTTCAGCTCTGAGAGGATGGTGGGGAATGGAAGGATTTAAATTCCTTGCAAACAGCTGATCATTTGCAACCTTTTGGAGGGTCGTTGAGGCCACTTGGAGGTTTATCTATGTCTTCAGGGGTGGTTTCTGTAGTCTGCAATTTTTTCTTCTGGAACTCCATTCCTACTCCCACACCATTCAAAGGGGATTCATCCCAAATTGTACAGCTAAAAGTCGGCCCTGTGATGCTTGAGAAAATAAATTGACCTCCTCTTCTTTGTGGCAGCCTCTCAAATTACTGGATCACAGTGTCTCACCTCGTCCTTCTTTTCTCTAGACTAGCCAAACCCAAACCCTGCAACCATTCTTCTTCATCTGTTTTAGTCTCCAGGCTTTTAATCATCTTAGTTGCTCTTCTTTGCACTTTTTCCAAACTCTCAACATTTTATTTATTTATTTATTTTGTAATGTGGTGACTATTTAGAGTTTTGCAGCGTTAATTCAGCACCAGAAAAATAAACACAGATGGCTGATGCTTCATTTAACATCTTTATGAACATAATAAGTAGATTTTACAAACCAGTTGTAGATTTCTCCAACATGGAGCAAACTCAGACAGAAACATGATGCAAGTTCAGAGCTTCAGCAGTAATTTCAACAGCTCAGAAACAGACACCAGTTTCACTTTACCTCAGCAGGCAAGCAGAGGAGAGAAGCAGTTTCATTTTCAATAGACTGACTCAAAGCTTAACTTAGCTGCAGAGCTTAATATAGTGCCATGCCTAGGCTACTTCTAGTTTCAGTTTCCAGCCTAGGCTACTTCTAGTTTCAGTTTCCAAACAGTTCTCATTGGCTGAATTAGTTGCTATGCCTATTCATTGGCTGACCTTGTTACCATGCTCTATTCCAGTTCATGAATATACCCTGACAGTAACCAAAACCAGATGCAGGATTCCAGGTGTGACCTTAACTAAGGCTTTATAAAGCAGAATGAATACTTCATCTGATTTTGACTTGATGGCTCTATTTATACAATTAGGGATTGTATTCGCTTTGTTGGCTGCCCCCTGCACGCTGCTGACTCGAGTAAGGCTAGGTCCTACTGGCCGACGGACGCAAAACATATGCAAAAAGGACACAGCAGATGAGCAAAATTTTGGGGGTGGCTTCATCTGTTGTCATCCGCTCCAAAAAGTGGCGAAAATTTGCATAAACAGAACGGAAAAGAACGGACGTGGGTAGTATGTAGCGGGGAACTTAAACGGATGTTCATAGGAAGCCTAGTGGATGTATATCGGATGCAAACCGTTCACTGCGCATCCTTTCTACTTCCGTGCTACTAACGCTGTGTAGACGTTCCGTGTACCTTTTGTTTCCTCCTTCTTTCCGTTTTCAGCTGCAGCGGATGTGAGTTGAGGGGATGCCCAGAGGATGCAGAGAGGATATAGCAGACATTTAACGGATGATAAATGGACATAGAACGTTTGTTGCCCGTATATGTCGCGGATTTACATCATACACAGCGGAAAGTTCATCCGTTCACAAAGTTTTGTGCAGATCAAAACTTCTTGCGCGGATGAAATCGCAGTGGACGGATGCTCGACGGATAGAGCGCATGAAACACATATGCAATGTGTACACAATGGATGCATAGCGTTTTCCAATGGATGGCAAGCTTTTTTTAACGTTTTACATCCTCTTTGCATCCGTAAGTGCAGTGGGACAGGGCCTTAAATGATCGTTCACTAGGACTCCAAGGTCCCTCTCACAGTTACTGTTTTTTTTAACCTGCTTTTGTTTCCATCATGTTCCAGGACACGGATATCTTGAACACTGCCATCCTCACTGGGAAGACGGTTGCTGTCCCCATTAAGGTGATTTCCATTGAAGAAAATAATATGGTGATGGATATCTCTGAATCGGTGGAATGCAAGTCTTCTGCTGAGGATGTGGTTAAAGTAAGTGCTAGGATCATCAGCCTCAGGAGATATTTTGTCCTTGGCTTTTGATGAGTTTAACAGGTTAATAGAGATGGAAGGGACCTTGTAGTTAGAGTGGTGCGGTGGCTGAGAAGTGGAGCTCTCGCCTCACAATCAGGAGGCTATGAGTTTGATCCTAGGTAGAGGCAGATGTTTCTCTCTCTGGGCACAATGAGAATCTATCTGCTGAACAAAACTCCACATTGGCAACAGGAAGGGCATCTGGCCAGTAAACACACTACTAGTTCCATTCAATTGCCCAGACTCCACCCTGCAAGGGATTATGGGGTCATTAAAGGAAGATGATGATGAAGGGACCTTGTAGGTCATCTAGTCCAACTCCCTGCCCAAGCAGGAGACCTTACATCATTTCTGACAGGTGGCCGTCCTGTCTCTTCTTGAAAGCCTCCAGGGATGGAGCTCCCACAACTTCCAAAGGCAACTTCTGTTCCACGGGTTGATTGTTCTCACTGTCAGAAAATTCCTCCTTATCTCCTGGATCAGTTTCCATCCATTATTCCTTGTCTGGCCTTTGGGTGCCTTGGAAAATAGCTTGACCCCCTCCTCCACTCTGTGGCAGCCCCTCAAATATTGGAAAACTGCTATCACGCCTCCCCTGGTCCTTCTCTTCCCAAGACTAGCCATGCCCAGTTCCTGCAACTGTTCATTGTATGTTTCATTCTCCAGTCCCCTAATCATCCTGATTGCTCTTCTCTGCACTCTTTCTAGAGTCTCAACATCTTTTTTATAGTGTGGAGTTGAGTCTCTAACCTCCAGCTGTGCACCCCCAAGGTCAGTTATGTCCTTGTTGGATCAAGATGGTTTATTAATTCGTGTCCCATCTTTCTGGTCAAAGTTTACTTATTGTGTTGCCTTTTCTTCTTCACTTGATATGCAAACAGCCAGAACTTTCCTGACAGCATACTGGTTCCCATTTTTTGGGAAATGTGCGGATGCTCTTGGTTTTATATAGATGCAAAGATGATCTGGAGAAACATTTGAGCTTCAGTTCAGCAGTAAGGAATACCTGAGGTGAATTAAAGAGTTACGTTATAAAATAGCTGGGTTATTTGTATTCCAGATTAGAGCCCAACCTGAAATTGGATGTAATTAGAGCTTCTTGGAAATATCTCTGAAAAGTATTGAGGTAAACCATAGAGATAATATATGTAGCTCCAGCTATTAAAGAATCCCTGCTGGATTTTAATGTGTCCATATTAATAATGCAATCAAACTTCCTTTGGCTCAAGGCAATTTCAGTTTTTGGCTGGCTGCCCTTGTCGACCAACCATTCAGATTTTCAGTTAAAGATACAGATTTCTGGAACCGTCTTGAACTGACATATATTTTACTGCATGATCTTCTTACTATGAATAGAAACAGGGCTGGGCTGCTGAGGGTTCACAGGGGTTGAAGAGAGCCCCTAGCTAAGATTCTGTGCAGTTTGGAGAACCCCCAAATCCCACTCCTGGCTGACCCCACCCACACCACACCTCCCCTCTCAGGAGTCCCCACACGGCCCGTTGGATGCCAAGTAAGTGCAGGGTGCACACAGAGGCTCTGGGAGGGCAAAAAATGGGCCTCCTGGAAGTTTGGTAAGGCTGGAAATTGGTCCATTTCTGGCTTCCAGAGAGCCTCTGGAGCCTGGGGAGGCCATTTTTGCCCTTCTGGAGGCTCGAGGAAAGCCTCTGTAGCCCAGGGAGGGTGAAAACACACACACACCCCGCCATGGTGCAGGAGGGCGACTAGACCACACCCACCATGGCCACGCCCACCCAGCAACCAGGCAGAGAACCCATTGCTAAATTTTTTGAAGCCCACCCTTCAATAGAAAGCCCTGAACTGTATGGCTACCGGTCTGTCTTTCTCTAATCTCAGAACTTTCTTCTGATGACACAACGTCTCTACCACATGTATGGTCCTTAGTCTATCAAAGATTACATCTCCACCTTGCCGAACTAGATCATAAAACCTTGACCTTACAGATGCCAAAAGGTAAAAAAAAATGTTCTGAATCTTGTTTCAATTAAACCTAGAAATATCCTCACAGCAAAGCAAGGGCTCTGCTTTGTTCCTAGTGTTCCTCTGTGTTGTTTTTATGTGACTTTCCCATTGCATCTTGAAATATTGTGCAGTCCATCTTCGATAAATAGAAACATTTCCACAAAAATGAACCCTAGAAAGAACACAGAGAAGAGCAACAAAGATGATTAGGGGTTTAGCCACATGCTGAATGATTAAAGGAACTGGGTGTGCCTAGTCTAATGAATAGAGTGGAGTGGAGTGGAGTGGAGTGGAGTGGAGTGGAATGGAATAGAATAGAATAGAATAGAATAGAATAGAATAGAATAGAATAGAATAGAATAGAATAGAATAGAATAGAATAGAATAGAATAGAAT
>BLBF01000060.1:7550926-7570078 GCA_015471245.1 Laticauda colubrina | reverse complement strand
TATATATATATATATATATATATATATATATATGAGACACACACACATACACACACATAGAGGGGGGGAGAAAGGGAGAGAGAGATAGAAATGGTTTCCAAAGAAGTTCTGTGATAACATTGTCATCAAAGCAGTTCTTAAAAGTGTCATAAATGTTGTCGAAAACTTTGCAGTCATGCACATTGTGTCATATATATTTCCAGTAAAATCGGTGAGCCTCACTGCAGCCTTACTAGATGGGTCCTGAGCCCAAAACCTAAGTGAGTTGTATGGTCTGATCATGGCCACCATTTGTCCAAATGCCCATGCCTGGCTCTCCAAGTTCCAGAAATTCCCCAACAGATCTCCTCCAAAGGCTGCCAATCCAATGGCAATCACTCACTCAGTGACATTCCCTGATTCCGCCTTGACCTCCTCCTGTTTTTGTACTTCTCCTAGGTTTCTGACCGATGTGACTATGTTTTTGTCAATGGCAAAGAGATGAAAGGAAAGGTGAATGTCATAGTGAACTTCACGTACCAGTATCTTAGTGCCCCCTTGCGGCTTACGGTTTGGGTCCCACGCCTGCCACTTCAGATTGACGTGTCTGACACAGAGCTGAACCAGATCAAAGGTTGGAGAGTCCCCATTGTTTCCAGCCAGAGGTGAGTTTTGTTGATTGGCTCAAGATTTGTGGTCTTGGTCTAAGTCCAACGAACTCCGTGTCCTTATGTCTCTGTTGTGCTTCCTTTTTCAGTGTCCTGGTTCTTTCCCTTCTTTCAGTAGACAGGATGAGTTATAATAAAGGTGGCCTAGAAAGGAAAATATTTCACCTCAGTTTGTCCCAAATTCCAGAGGACAAGGTGCAATGGTTAGAATTGGATTGTATTCAGGAAAAATCAGCATGAAGCTGCCATTCAGTCATGGGACTTTCTGAAAGATGTTTCACTTTTCTATCTCTATCAAATCTTTATTATCTATCTATCATCTATCTACCTACCTATCTCCATCATCTATCTTGATATCTCTGTCTTATATCTATCTGTATATCTGTCTGTCTGTCTGTCTATATCTATCTGTCAATCTAGCTATGTAGCTATCATCTACCTATCACCTATTATCCATCCATTATCTATCTATCTATCTGTCTGTCTGTCTGTCTGTCTGTCTATCTATCTAATCTTCTACTTATCTTCTATTATCCACCCACCCATCTCTCTCTCTCTCTCTCTCTCTATCTATCATCTCTCTATCTCTCTATCTCTCTATCTCTCTATCTATCTATCTATCTTTCAATCTACCACCTACCTTTCTATCATCTATTATCCATCCATTCATCCATCCATCATCTCTCTCTCTCTCTCTCCTCTCTCTCTCTCTCTCTCCTTAGTTTATATAATTATTGGGGAGAGGATAACATATGGCCTATTCCTCTATATCTTCTTTGTAGAAGAAGCCATGGCATTTTTGAAGTGTGGTGTGCATATTCAACTCATTGAGCATGAAGTACAATCTCTAAATGCTAATTTTTCAGATTGACGCGAGACAGTGATGATGAAGATGAAGATGACCGTAAGGGAAGAGGCTGCACCCTCCAGTACCAGCATGCCATGGTGCGTGTCCTCACCCAGTTTGTGGCAGAAGATGCCAGCCCATCAGGGCAACTGTCCTACTTGTTGGGCTCCGACTGGCAGATTGACATAACAGATTTGGTGACAGACTTCATGAAGCTTGACAAACCTTATGTGGCCCAGTTACAAGGAGGCAAAGTTCTGGTTGGGCAAGAAGTTGGCATGACAATGGTCCAGGTCAGTCTATCACATTGGTATGAGAATATTCTTGCCTTGATATTCCATTCTATAAAGATAGTTGAGAAAAAGGGACAGTGTAACTTTGATATGCTCTTAAGAGGATCTCTCTGTTGACTTCCAAAGGTCCTTTCTCCACTATCTGACTCCATCTTGGCCGAGAAGACCGTGACAGTGTTGGATGACAAAGTGACCATCACCGATATGGGAGTCCAACTCGTAGCTGGGTTGTCCCTTGTCCTTCAGCCCAGCATAGCTAGTCCTCAAGCTTTCATGGCTACCACCATAGCTCAAGACTTGCTCCACACTCCCAAACAGGTAGAGAATATTTTGGGTTTTTCTGAATCATATGCAGTGGTGGGATTCAAAATTGTTTACTACCGGTTCTGTGGGCATGGCTTGATGGGCGTGGCAGGGGAAAAATACTGTAAAATCTCCAGTCAGAGGTGGCATTGGCCAGTTCTCTGAACGACTCAAAATTTCTACCATCAGTTCCCCAGAACTGGTCAGAACCTGCTGAATACCACCTCTGCTTCCTTCCCTTTGTTCCTTTCTCCCTTCCCCTTTCATTCCTCTCTTCCTTCCTCTCTTCCTTCCCCTTTTGTTCCTCTCCAGTGGTGGGATTCAAATTTTTTTGCTACCGGTCCTGTGGCTTGGTGGGCATAGCAGGGGAAGGACACTGCAAAATCCCTATTCCGTCCCCATCCCATTAACCTGCTTTCCAGCTCCGTTCTCCTGCGCAGGGCAAGCAAAGAAGACCCAGCTGATCCGCTGGGACTCAATGGGAGGCAGAGAATAGATGGGGGCGGGGCCAGTCAGAGGTACTATTGGCCGGTTGTCCGAACTCAACATTTCTGCTACTGGTTCTCCAAAACTGGTTAGAGCCTGCTGAATACCACCTCTGGGCGTATGCTGAACCCTGCAGAATCTTAGTATAATGCTTCATCTTTAAACCCATTAGCCCTTATTATCAAAGAAATGTGGTGGAAAATAGAGGAATGGAGAAATAAACTGTTCCTGAAATGGGGAGAGTCATTACATCTTCTTATTTTATGGCCCCATCTAAAAGCTTACTTCTTCACAAATACCCCCATGGAGGTCCAGACATGTTCTTCCCAAGGCAGTGGTAAAATCTTTTAATCTAAATGGGTATACATTTGTACCAATTGTTCCAAAGAAGAAGAAAAGACCACTCTCATGTTTAAATGATGCTTGCGTCAAGGGACACATCCTCTTAGAAGAAATTTCTTTCCCCCTCCCCTCTGGCTGTTTCCTACCTGGAAAGTATAATAATCCTTGAGGACCATTAAGCTAAACGGCTCCCTTTTGCATTGCCTAAAAAAGTATCAGATTTATTGATCGGACCTATTGATTAAGCATTCCAGCCCTGTAAAAAGCACTCTCCCTTCTCCTTCCCATTATAGCTGATTTGTGTCAGGAAACAACAGTCTCCTTGAAAATTTAGCCAGGCTTTCACTAGATCCACGAATCTCAAAGCCACAACAGAATAACAGCTTGAGAAAATAAGAGTTGCAAAGATTAACTTGGGAAACATCGATTGGGAAGTCCTTGCCTTCCTAACTATCTATTTAGCAGTGATCTGAGGCCTTGGAAGCAGTTTGGAACCCCTAGTAGTAATTGGGACTCAACTCGGGGTAGGCTTCAAAAATTTTAGCATTTAGGGATCTCTGCCCCCTTACCTGCAGTGCACCTCACAGCTGATTTTTGGCTGGTTTGAGGCCTTTTTTGGCCTCCCAGAGGCTTCAGGGAGGCTTCTGCGGGCTTTTCAGGCTGAAAACTAGGCCCGTTTCAACACTTCTGGTATTTCTGGAAAAACAGGAAGTGATGTAATGGGTCTAGTTTTCATCCTGAAAAGCCTGCAGAAGCCTTTCTGAAGCCTGTGGGAGGCTGAAAAAGGTCTCAAACCAGCCCCAAAATCAGCTGTGAGGTGCATGCATCCATAGTGAGGTAAGTTTACCTGCAGCTCACATGCCAGCACAAATGGCTCTGTGTGCCACATGGCATGAATGCCATAGGTTCCCTATCACAACGCTATACCATTTCTGATAAATGGTTGTCCACTTTCTTTTTGAAAGACTCCAGTGATGGAGCACCCACCATTTCTGAAGGCAAGCTGTTCTATTGGTTGAATGCTCTTACCATGAAGAAATTCCTCTTTAGTTCTAGGTTGCTTCTCTCCTTGGCAAGTTTCCATACACTGTTTCTTGTCTTGCCTTCTGGTGCTTTGGAAAATAGTTTGACCCCCTCATCTTTGTAGGAGCCTCTCAAATATTGGAACACTGCTATCATGTCTCCCTTAGTCCTTTTCATTAGAGTAGACATAACCAATTCTTGTAACATTCTTCATTTTTTAGCCTCCAAGCCCCCAATCATTCTTGTTGCTCTTCTCTGCACTCTTTCCAGAGTCTCAACATCTGTTTTACATTGTGGTGACCAGAACTGAATGCAGTATTCCAAGTGTGGTCTTACTAAGGCTTTGTAAAGTGGTACGAGAACTTCATCTGCTCTTGATTCTGTCATGTGGTTGTAGTTTATGATTTTGTTCTTTTTTGCCAAGGTAGAGCTGGTGTTCATCACTCTGCTTCTTGTCTGGACTGTCTCAAAGGGTTAACTCATCCGAAGTGTTTTCTTTTTTACTGGTCCATTTTCTGAGAAAACTAGCAAGATGTTCAATGTACATCTCAGAAGGCAGAAGGCGTTTGACCTTGTTTAACTACTTCCTTTTCTTTTCTACTAGGAGGCCATGGTGAGCTCCTGGATCCAGTTCAGCGATGGTGCTGTGACCCCATTGGACATCTATGATCCCAGAGATTTCTCTCTCTCTGCCTCCTCGCTTGATGAATTGGTTGTTTCAGCTCATCAGAGCTCTACTATCAAATGGCCAGTGGTAGTAGCAGAAGGAGAAGGGGAAGGCCTGCTGGTCAAAGTAGATATGATGATCTCTGAATCTTGCCAGAAATCCAAGCGGAAGAGTATCCTAGCAGTTGGCAATGGAAATATAAAAGTCAAGTTTGGCCAGAACGATGCCAACCCTCATGGTCTTGGGGATTACAGTGCTGAGGAAATTGAAAACCATGCCAGTGACCGGAGGCAGAAGGTTTTTGACCAGGAAGGACAATATTATAGAAGCTCTTCTGATGAACGAGAAGAAGGCCCTGGAAGGAAGACTAGTGTGACAGCCAAGTCTACAACCAAAAACAAAGTCTTCAAAAGTATCCCTGAAGGAGATAAACTCTCAGATGAAGGTCTACTCCAAAACATCCCGATTGACTTCACCAACTTCCCGGCTCAGATCGATCTCCCCCAAAGCAATAATGGCATGGAAGACAGCGACCTGGTCGAAACACCTAGAGGTCTGAGTGACTTGGAGACGGGGATGTATGCCCTGTTAGGAGTCTTCTGCCTCGCCATTCTGGTCTTCCTAATCAACTGTGCCACCTTCACATTGAAGTACCGTCATAAGCAGCTTCCCATGGAAGGGCAGACCTCCACGAACCACTCTCATGACTGGGTGTGGCTTGGGAATGAAATGGAGCTGTTGGACAACCCAGCAGATGTCTCACCTCCACCAGATGAGTGCACCACAATCATAGACCAAGGGATTGGCTTTGATGCGGGCAGTCAACTCCTCGTTGGCACACCCAAAAAACTCCCGAGTCAAAGCAGTCCAAAAATTCAACTGGGGGACAAGCAAATCAGGGACTTGAAGCAGGAGCACCCTTTGCATTCGCCCACCTCCAAGCGGAAGCGGGTCAAATTTACCACGTTCACCACCATCCCTCCAGATGATGGCTGTCCCACTGTCAATTCCATCCTCAATTGCAACGAAGATGACATTAAATGGGTTTGCCAAGATATGGACCTGGGAGAATCGAAACAGATCAGGAACTACCTGGAGAAACTCAAAGACAAAATGTAGCATCACTCTGGGTTTTAAGAGTTAACAGCCACACCTTGATGCCTTCAGATGCATTGAAATATGTGAATAAACAAATATATGCATGAACTGGAGTGGGAGCTGAGTAGATGATGTATGGGACCAATTTTGATAAGCCCACAGATACGTTATTTGATAAACCGAGCTAGGTAACAGAGTCTAATCCAGCTGGACTGATTGCAGAAAACAAATCAGAGTTGGACCTGGTTAGTCTTTGGATAGAACATCATCAAGATATTCTCAGGCTGTACACTCTACTGGGAAGTAATAACACAACAGCTAATGATTTCCATGTTGTTGCCAATGATATTACATGGATGTTTTCATAAAAGTTCATTACATTATTATTATTTGCTAAAGCATATTGGCTAATGTCTATGGAGATTCTCACTCATCTCGGTCACAATTGTCCCAAAGGTGCTTTTTCAAGTGGCAACTGGACTTTCTCATTTTATTTTGAAGACATTTTGCTTCTCATCCAAGAATCTTCTTCAACTCTGAGAAGAAGCTGAAGAAGTTTCTTGGATGTCGCTGATAGGTGATTTCTCCCATGTCCCATCCTCTTCAGGCCAAATGTTTCTTAGGTCAAATGGAAATTCCCAAGCAGTAGTTGGTGGATAGGTCAGGCAGGATGTCATTATAAATAAGAAGGTTGGGTTTGGAGAGATTATCAAGTGCAAAGTAAGCAAAGGTATTCTTTTTTTAGAGAGGAATCAGAGTGGATGGTGGGGATAAAAGGCTGCACATTTTTTAGACGTCTTGTAAAGGTTTGAAAAGTGTTGAGATCTAAAGAAATCTTGAGGGAGTTATCATGGTTGATTTCCCATTCTTTGAGCTGGAGAGAAATGGGGATGACGTCTTGTACAGGAGAATGAAACCAGACTCATTTTTGGATCCAGCTGCATCATCATCATCATTATTATTATTGAAGATTCCCATATGGAAATTTGGCTCTCCTTCTCATCCCTCTTTTTTTTCCTCAACACAATCTTTCTGCAAGTCATTTGGGGCAGATGAGACTCATTTTACAGGTATTCCAATCCCAAAGCTTTCCGTTGGTCCAAAGCTAACATAATCCATTTGTCTTGCCACTTGGAGAAGAAGCTTTGGTGAGGAAATTCAAGACACAGAGGAGTCCTTGAGCTTCTCCTGAACTAACAACAAAAACAACCCCTCTGCATTGTGTTATATGTTTCATTCCCCCTTGGCTCCTGTGTGTGATGTCACAATGCATATTAGAAAAGGGGTAGGGCATGGGTCAGGGTATCACAACATTGCTTTCTTCAGCCTAACCACCAATAGGTAGACAGAACAGCCAACCCTGGTTGGTTCAGCCTTGTAGTGAATCAGTACCACTTGACATTGAGTGTTGTCTAATCCACATCCAGGTCTATCTTTGAAGGTTGTTTTGTTTTTTTCACTACTTTGAAGATGACCCAAAGGTCTGTTTGAGAGGACAGAGTTGATCAGGAAACCAGAAAGTCCTCTTCTGCCTAGGAGACCAATCAGCTTCAAATTAACAGATTAATAGAGTTGAAAAGGACCTTGACGGTCATCTAGAAGTCCAACCCCCCACCCAAGCAGAAGACTCTATACCATTTCTGACAGATGGCAGTCCAGTGTCCTCTTTAAAGCCTCCAGTGATGAAGCTCCCACAACCCCTGAAGGCAACTTCTGTTCCATTGGTTGATTGTTCTCATTGTCAGAAAATTCCTCCTTATTTCCAGGTTGAATCTCTCCTTGGTCAGTTTCCATCCATTATTCCTTGTCTGGCCTTCAGGCACTTTGGAAAACAGATTGGCCCTTTCCTTTCTTTAGCAGCCCCTCAAATATTGGTTCATTCTAAGTGGAGCAGAAATTAGTTCATTCTAAGTGGAGCAGAAACAGTAGTGGGAACCTATACATTCCACTACTGGTTTGGTGATCGCGCACACATGCAGTTTTCCCCACACCAGCTGAGGCCTGCAGTGCCAATTAGCTGAGAAGATAAAAGAAGAGAAAAGCACATGGTCGGGTTGGAGGGCTGAGCCTGCACTTTTCTCTTCTATCTCCTCTCAGCTGATATTGGGGACCTTTTTTAGTATCAGTTCGGCCGAACTGGGCCAAACCGGTAGCATACCACCACTGAGCAGAAACTCTGATATTCCAGCTCTTCATTCTGGTTCTCCTTCCCTCAAAACAAATATCAGTCCTAGTTCAATGGCTGGTTTGCTGGATTCGCACAACCCAATGAAGCAGATCTGGTTAAATATATGTGACTGCCATTCCCTTGGTGTTTACCTTGATTAGCTGTCCCTTGGGTGTTGTCCAGAATATCAAGTCAGCCCAAGGGTGTTAATTTATAGCTGGCAATGTTGTATGAATTCAGAAGATCGGTTCATTCAGCCTCCCCCAAGATTAAACTTGTTGTGTGAATGAAGCTTCTGGAAGCTTTGCAGCCTGCTTGCGAAATGGGAACATGCTCTGTCAATCATTGTTAGGGATACTTAAATGCCTCATTGCATTTTATTTGTGCCCTGTTTGGGTTTGGGCTTTCTCCCACCCAAAAACACCTGTCTATTTTACTTCTCTTCTTTTGTTGGGATGGCCTCCCTGGAAGTTGATCACCTCATCATGTAGACCGATCTCTTTTTTTTTGTTATTGTTATTTTAACAAGATTGGCCTGGTATTCACTGTAAACTGAATGAATGTAATATTTATTTCTACGTGTCCATGGTTGTCATTAAAATGTTTCCATGGCTTGATTAAAAGTAAATTTGTTTGGAGGAGGTCCATAAAGGATAAAAAATCAAATCTATATTCCTCTGCCAGGACAAACGCAGCCCCTAAGATGATGGTTAAGGTCATATTAAAAACATGGATGGGGGCTCATCAACGATTACAGGCAGTGCCCAACTTGCAATAGTTCATTTAGTAACTGTTCAATGGCAACGGCACTGAGAAATATGACTGAGGACTTTTTTTTTGCAGCTACGACCTTTGTAGCATCCCCAAGATTATGTGATCAAAATTCAGATACTTGGACATGGACTTGTATTTATGATGGTTGCTATGCCCCAAGGTTGTGTGATCCCCTTTTGTGACCTTCTGACAAGCAATGTTAATGGGGGAATCGAGATGTCAGGTTTCCAGCGATTGCCCTATTTAAATCATGAGCCTTGAGCCAAGCTTCAGAAGAATCCAAAAGATTTATTCGGACCAACATGCTGGCATTGACCTATATGAAGCCAACTCTGACATATGTAATTTACAGTCACCTGCAACCCTGTTTCCCCTCCCCCTGGGTGTGCCATAAATCAGATTCTCCAATGAAACACCTTCACAAGTCGGGTGTATTAATCACACTCTGCAATGAAGGATTTTCATGGGCAGAAGATCCAGTAGCCTAGGCTACAATCTTTGTAAGATAAGCATGGAATGTACTTCTGGTTTTTATTCCCGTACTACTCCTTCAGGGTTCCCCCCCCCTCCTGATTATGGCAACTCAAAAAGAAGCATAGGAATGCTTTATGAGATGAGACCGGATTCACTTAACAACCGAGTTACTAACTTATCAACTGCAATGATTCACTGAACAACAGTGCCAAGAAAGGGGGCAAAACTCACTGAACAACAGATAGTATAGAATAGTATAGAGTTGGGACAGACCTTGGAAGTCTTCTAGCCCAGCCCACTCCTCTAGCTGGAGACCCTATACCATTTCAGACAATTGGCTGATTCCCATTGTTCCTCTGTGTTGTTTCTATGTGACTTTCCCGTTGCATCTTGAAATATTGTGCAGTCCGTCTTCGACAAATAGAATCATTGCCACGAAATGAACTAAAATACCCCCATTTAAACTGTCAAGTCTGGAGACAAAGGCATTCCTTTTCATCAATCCTTTGCATGTAGAACAATTTGGCTGACCACAGGAAGATCTAATCCGAAGTTTTGGCAACCTAACCAACTTCAACCTCTATGCTGCTTTCCTCCTGAGGTCCAAGCAAACCACTCCCAGCGAGTGAGTCTCTCTCTCTCTCTCTCTCTTTTTTTTTTTTTCAAAGGAGAGGGGTGGAAAAACCAGGAGGAAGTGTGATAAACCAACATAGACCAAGTACTAAAAGTAAGTTGATTAGTCTCCAACATAGCCAGAGGAGGGCGCCTGATAACTTCCTAAAATGAGAACTTGCAAATTTTGCTCTGTCCTGCCTTCTCCAAATATTTTGAAGAAAAAAAAAAAACGGCACTGCCGTGCTAAGGCCTGCTTTTGCAGGTGTGTGTGTGTGTGAGAGAGAGAGGGGGGGGGGGGGGGGGGGGTTGGTAGGGGAAAAAAACAGCAGCTATGCTTGGAATATTTGGCACCAGGAGGTTTGCCGAATAATTGGTTTCCCACTGTTAAAATTGGTTCTGTGATTCTATGAGCTCTTTAAAGTGCTACCTTTGGGGAGTGGGGAGAGGAAAAAAGCTCCCCTACACACCCACACCCACATACACACACACTGTTTTTCTTTTGCTGAACCCAACTGCTTTTGAATAGCGAGGCTGCTGGCTTCAGAAGCAGCCGAGTTTGCTATCAATGCTTTCCCAGCTTTTGAAAGACTTTTGAGGTGAGCTGTTGAAATTGTACTGCCTGGTTGAAATGCAAGTATGAAAAGAGACAAGAAAAGAAAAAAGAGGAAGGGACAGGTAGAAGGAAAGGAAAGAAAAATGGAAGGGGAGGGAAGGGGAGGGAAGGAGGAAAAGAAAAGGAAGAAAGAGGAAAGGAAAGGAGAGAAGGACAGGAAAAGAAAGAAAGGGGAAGAAAGGAAAGGAGGAAAGGAAAGGAGAAGAAAAGAAAGGAAAAAGGAGGGAAGGACAGGGAAGGAAAGGGTAGGAGGGAAGGAAAGGACAGGACAGGAAAAGGGAGGAAAGACAGAAAAGGAAAGGAAAGAAAGAAAGGAAAGGAAAGGAAAGAAGGACAGGAAAAGAAAGGAGGGAGAAGAAAGGGGAGGAAAATAGGAAAGGAGGAAAAGAAAGGACAGGGAAGGAAAGGAAAGAAAGAAAGAAAGAAAAGGACAGGAAAGGGAAGGGTAGGAGGGAAGGAAAGGACAGGAAAGGAAGGAAAGGAAAGGAGGGAAGGACAGGCGGGAAGGGAAGGACCGGACAGGAAAGGGAAGGGAAAGAAAGAAAAGGAAAGGAAGAAAAATCAGCTTCTGCAAAGAGAGCCTATCTTGCCCTATATACAGTAAATAGAGCCTTTGGGAATATTGTAGCCCTAAATTGCTGGAAGACCAAAACCAACTTCCACACCTGGGGAGGTAGAGAATCAACCTGTTCTTCTTACAGTTCTTGATGGTAATATTGGTAAGAGAGAACACTCTCTGTGTCATGATTGAAAGTTCTCCATCTCTGTAGGCTTTTATGCAGAGGTTGGACAGCCAGTTCTAGAGGGGGACCAGGTTGCTTTTCCTGCAGACGACAAAGGCTTGGAGGAGATGTTCCTTGGGGATCCATCAGTTCCTCATCTTTGTAGTTCTCTGATTTATGGATGCAGCCTATATAGCCATTGGCAAATGACCATTCGAGACCAGCCATTGTTTTATTGAACCTCACATTGGCACCAGAGAGAGAAAAATATGAACTCAATTTGGACCGCAGTTCCTATATAATGGAAAATAGATTGAACTTTTTGTTTTGCTCAAACAGGAATTAAACATCTCTTGGATGCTTTCCTTTTTATTTCCTAATTAGGACCCCAACTTTTGGAGAATAAATTCAGACCATTGGCTGTGGTCAGCCTCATAAAGGATCTCATTATTATATAACTGCTCCAAAGCCATGGCAATGAGTTATGATTATTTTCTTCCTTCCTAATTGGGCGTCTGTGTCTCTGTTTCCAAATACGGCTGGAAAACAAATGACTAATTGTGGGGAAACTTTGATTTTTTTTCTTCATTGAAATGCAGGAAATGAAACTAGGCAGAAAGCACTGCTCCAAACAAACCTCAGCAAAACTCACATAATGGAAGATTTTTATTTTTTATATTTGCCATGGGAGGCAGGTAGGGAAGGGCAGATTTTATGTCCTTGATTCAAGTTAGCCTTTGAAAATATTCACTCGGAAAGCTGTATGTGTAACTCTGGGCATCATTCAGCTGTGTGTGTCTGTGTCAAAAAAGTCACTTTGGCAGTTGTGTGTGTGTCATTGAAGATCCATCAAATGCACCTAGAATTCCATTCCATTCCATTCTCTATTCTACTCTATTCTATTCTATTCTCTCTACTCCACTCCACTCTACTCCCTATTCTATTTTCTATTCCATTCTATTCTCTATTTTGTTCTGTTCCATTTTCTGTTCTATTCTATTCTATTTTATTCTATATTCTATTCTTATTCCATTCCATTCTTCATTCTATTCTGTTCTGTTCTGTTTTGTTTTGTTCTGTTCCGTTACATTCCATTCCATTCCATTCTCTATTTTGTTCCATTCTGTTTCATTTTCTATTCTATTCTATTCTATTCTATTCTATTCTATTCTATTCTATTCTATTCCATTCCATTCCATTCCATTCTATTCTATTCTATGTTCTATTCTATTCTTATTCTATTCATTCTTCATTCTGTTCCGTTCCATTCTATTCTATTCTATTCTATTCTATTCTATTCTATTCTATTCTATTCTATTCTATTTTACTCTACTCTACTCTATATGAACTGTCATATTGTCCCCTCCCTGGCTCAAAAACAGCTGCACTTTGCTCACCTCAGAAACCCTCCAATCTGACCCATGCTTCCTGAAAAGCAGACCCATTCCGATATTTCATTTCCCTTCTGCCTGAAATCTATATAAAAATATTTCAAGTGCTCTCTGCCAATATTAAAAACACTCCAGAAGGCTCACACATGCTGCAATTTTGAATGATTGCTTCCCTGCATATATATATATATATTTTCCCCTCCACACATAAGTCTTTGGTACACAATATTTTTGATGTGTTTTTAAAAGCAAGAATCATAGCAATTTAACAATGCTGCCTTGGCAGCCCACGCATGTAATGCCTTGGAATCTCGGCGCAGTTATGATTCTCTGAGTGCGATTTCTGAATTATTAACCTTTTATAAATACTTAGCTGGAGCATTAATGGATTTACAATGGCTGGGTTCAGAATCTATAGCTGCAGACCAATTAAGGTACATTATCTTCTGAATAGAGAAGTAGGTGACACCCCCACAAGCAGGAAGAGAAGACCAACCAAAATAACCAATAATAAACAGCCAACCCTGAATGCTGGCTTTGTTCGCGATTGCCGTTTGGCTCCCTGTAAATTGCAGGCAGTTCTCAGCCTATGTCCATTATACTTGTAAGGTATGATAGTCATAAAATAGGGTCACCCATATGACTGAGCCATTTTTGCATCCTTGCCTTATTTTTAACCATCTAATGTTCAGTTCTGCCATATACTATGCTCCCATTCTAGACAGTTGATAGATGATGGATAGGTAGGTAGATGAAAGATAATAGAATGATGATATAGATAGCTAGATACAATAGCTAGATACGATAGCTAGCTATCTAGCTAGCTATATATCTATATCTATATCTATCTATCTATCCATCTATCTATATATGTGCTGTTCAGCTTCCTTCGGGTATTATCCCACGTCATTGTAGTGCTTTCAAAGTTGTAGCAACGTTTCAGCAGAATCTCATCTGCCATCCTCAGGCTTCTGTATGGATGTGGGTCTCACAGCTTTTGGTTTCAAATTCGAGGCTGGTCTATTCTGGTTGGCTAGGAGACTGGGTCTGTGTTCACTGGACTTGGAGTTTGATTGATTGGTGTTTCTGGTTTCTTCTGTCTGTTTTGTGGCTTTGATTGGCTGGCAACACTCTGTTCTTGTGTTGGAGGCTTTCAGTGCAGCTTGGCTTCGTGTGAAAGGACGGCTTCTATCCATTAGGAAGCCAGGTTTCACCTGGGTGCCTGGTGGGGGGGTGTTCGAGTTGGAGGCATCAGAGGGAGTCTGTTTGTGCTCAGGTGTTTGCCTGGCTTGTGGTGTGGAGATCTTTCTCTTTGAGAGTGCAGGCTTCCAAATGATTGACAGTCTGCTGGAATCATCTCTTCTATTCATGCTTTCAGGTCTTTTTTCAATCTCTATGGCTTCTCTGATGATTCTGTGGCTGGGGTTTTCTATAGTGGCCAGGGTTTTAGTGCCATTGAAGTTGATGTTGTGACCTGTGGTTTTCATGTGTTGGACTAGTGAGGAGGTGTGTTCCAGCTTTTTTACTGCATTTTTGTGTTCATCTAGGCGGGTACTTATTCTTCTATTGGTCTGTCCAATGTATGTGGCTGGGCACGATGTACAGGGAACTTCGTATATGCCTTGGTTTTCCAGGTCAATTTTGTCTTTGGGGTTTTTAAGGATGGCTGCTATTTTTTTGTCTGTTTCGAAGGCACTCTTGATGTGATGCCTGTGTAGTATCTTACTGATTTTATCTGTGGTACCTCTTATGTAGGGCAGGACAGCTGTTCCATAGGTCTGTTGATCTTCTAGGTCTCTGTTATGTCTTGGTGTGTTTTTGTGGATCAATACATCGATGACACATTTGTGATTTGGCCCCATGGAAAAGAAAACCTAAACAATTTCCTAACACACCTAAATAGCACACACCCCAAAATCAAGTTCACCATGGAAACGGAAATAAACAAACAACTACCATTCCTAGATGTACTAATTTACAAAAGAACAAATGGCACACTGGGACACACCATATACCAAAAGAAAACACACACCAACCGCTACCTCAACGCCCAATCCCACCACCACCCAGCACAGATACATTCCGTAGCGAAAACACTAATTACCAGAACCAAACGCCTGGCAGACAAGACACATATAAAGACTGAACTATGCACCCTGACTAAAGTATTGACAGCCAATGGCTTCCACAAAAACAAAATCACCGACTTGATCCACAAAAACACACCAAGACATAACAGAGACCTAGAAGATCAACAGACCTATGGAACAGCTGTCCTGCCCTACATAAGAGGTACCACAGATAAAATCAGTAAGATACGACACGGGCATCACATCAAGACTGCCTTCAAAACAGACAAAAAAATAGCAGCCATCCTTAAAAACCCCAAAGACAAAATTGACCTGGAAAACCAAGGCATATACGAAGTTCCATGTGCATCATGCCTGGCCACATACATTGGACAGACTAATAGAAGAATAAGTACCCGCCTGGATGAACACAAAAATGCAGTAAAAAAGCTGGAACACACCTCCTCACTAGTCCAACACATGAAAACCACAGGTCACAACATCAACTTCAATGGCACTAAAACCCTAGCCACTATAGAAAACCCCAGCCACAAAATCATCAGAGAAGCCATAGAGATTGAAAAGAGACCTGAAAGCATGAATAGAAGAGATGATTCCAGCAGACTGTCAATCATTTGGAAGCCTGCACTCTCAAATAGAAAGATCTCCATACCACAAACCAGGCAAACACCTGATGCCTCCAACTCGAACACCCCCCTATCAGGCACCCAGGTGAAACCTGGCTTCCTAATGGATAGCAGCCGTCCTTTCACACGAAGCCAAACTGCACTGAAAGCCTCCAACACAGGAACAGAGTGTTGCCAGCCAATCAAAGCCACAAAACAGACAGAAGAAACCAGAAACACCCATCAATCAAACTCCAAGTCCAGTGAACACAGACCAAAACTCCCAGCCAATCAGAATAGGCCAGCCTCGAATTTGAAACCAAAAGCTGTGAGACCCACATCCATACAGAAGCCTGAGGATGGCAGATGAGATTCTGCTGAAACGTTGCTACAACTTTGAAAGCACTACAATGACGTGGGATAAAACCCGAGGGAAGCTGAACAGCACACATGTAAGTACCCGCGAAAGCTTAAAAAAACATATATATATATATATGGATCTTTGGTTATTCGGGTTTTCTCCCACGTAGAATTACTCTGAGAACCACAGAGCTGAAGAAACAAGCCTGAAGATGATGAATGAGACTTCATCGAAACATTGCCTAGATACTTTCAATTCTACGCGGGAGAAAACCCGAATAACCAAAGATCCACATACAAATACCCGCGAAAACCTCAGAAAACAAATATAGATAGATAGATAGATAGATAGATAGATAGATAGATAGATAGATAGATAGATAGATAAATGATATATAGGTAAGTAGGTAGATATTGATAAAATGAAAGATAATAGAATGATTATACAGATAGCTTTATACAATAGATGATATCGCTCAGATCTATCTGATATTAGCAGATTAACAGAGTTAGAAGGGACCTTTTGATCATTTAGTTCAACTAGATCATTTAGTTCTGATCATCTAACCCAAGCGGGAGATCCTACACAGTTTCTGACAGATTGGCAGTCCAGCCTCTTCTTGAAAGCCTCCAGTGATGAAGCTCTCATAACTTCTGAAGGCAACTTCTGATCCACTAATTGATTTTTCTCACTGGCAGGAAATTCCTCCTTATTTCAGGTTGAATCTCTCCGTGATCAGTTTCCATCCATTATTCCTTGTCTGGCCCTCAGGTGCCTTGGAAAATAGCTTGACCCCTTCCCCCCCCCCTTTGTGGCAGCCCCTCCAATATTGGAAGATGCTCTCCTGTCTCCCCTGGTCCTTCTCTTCCCTAGACTAGCCAGGCCCAGTTCCTGCAACCGTTCTTCATATGTTTTAGCCTCCAGTCCCCTAATCCTCCTGGTTATTCTTCTCTGCACTCTTTCTAGAGTCTCAATATTGTTTTTATATTGTAGGGACCAAAGTGGATGCAGTATACCAAGTGAGGTCTTTATAGAGATATACTTCTACCAAAGCTTTATAGTGGTATTAGTACTACTAATATCTGATAGATGGATAAATAGATAGATAGATAGATAGATAGATAGATAGATAGATAGGTAGGTAGGTAGGTAGGTAGGTAGGTAGGTAGATAATAGAAATAGATAAAATGAAAGATAATAGAATGATAATTATATCATTATATATATAAAATGACAACCCAGATTATTTGGGGGCAATACAATGACTTTGAAAACCGCATAGAGAAGTTTATAAAGCACTGTGCAGCAGTATATAATTCTAAGTGCTATTGCTATATAGTTAGCTATATACAATAACAGATGATATAGATGGATAGATAATAGATACTAGATAATGATATATGATATATGATATAGAGATAAAAAATAATAGACTAATTATACAGATAGCTATATACAAAAGATGATATAGATGGATAGGTGATAGATGATAGATGATGATGTATGAATAGATGAAACAGATAGAA
The DNA here is from genome assembly GCA_015471245.1 of Laticauda colubrina. Classification (NCBI taxonomy): domain Eukaryota; kingdom Metazoa; phylum Chordata; class Lepidosauria; order Squamata; family Elapidae; genus Laticauda; species Laticauda colubrina. The sequence continues at coordinate 7,553,034 of BLBF01000060.1, read as the reverse complement.
TGATAGATAGAATGATAGAGACAGATAGACATTCATGATAGACAAGCAGACAACTTATCATCTGCTCTCCCTTTCCCCCTCCTTTTTAAAAGGAAGGACCGGACTTTTGAAAACTACATATGAAAAAAAAAACCCGATGGTGTCAATATCAGCAGATGATTAAGATTAAAATTTGGTTAGTTTGATTTCACAACAGCATAATTCTAGCGGCCCATCAAGCCATTAAAATCTGACAGCCATTAAGGTGTATTTTCCTCTTCAGAGGGATAGACGCTAAATCACTCCAAATTTCCTCTCTAAGAGGAGAGAGTTGCTTTATTATCTAAATAGTTGGAGGATGAATGGCTTTTGTTAGGTGCTTAGAAATCTGCCTAATAAAATAGATATTGTAAAATAGAATAAAACACCTTTTCACAAACTGAACTGGGTTTGGGATGGATACCAAGGGTTGGGTTCATAAATTCAGATTAACTGATCAGGATATTGGCTTTATGTAATGGTGGGCCTTCCTCAACTTAAAAAGAGTTCAATTTTTTTTATTAAAAAGTTTTTTATTTTTAACAACAAATATGGACAAACATAAACATAAAACAACAAAACCTTCTTTCAATTATACAGTGCGTTGGTTGGTACATATTTCTTGTGCACAATATCTATCATCTTTTCCTCTTAGATTTAAACTTACATACATTCATAAACTTACAATCAACTTTCCATGCCATGTTATATTATTATTACATCATCATTAGACTTTAATTTCAGATCCACATTATCCTTTTGAGCAAATCTCAGTTCTTACTCATTTTAATTCACATTATAATTCATTCCCAAATAATCAATTATAACATATCATTGTTATTGTATTATACTTCAGTTTCTTGCTTTTCTATCTAACCATTGGTAAAATAAATCCCATATCTTAAAGTATTCTTTCTCCTCTTGCTCTCTAATTGCTAATGTTAAAACAGCTTCTTTAATGACCATTCAAAGTTACAACAGTACTGAAAAAAATGTCACTTACGACCATTGTTCACACTTAGATCCAGGGGGTAGGCTTTAAAAGTTTTAGCAACGGGTTCTCTATCTGGATGCTGGGTGGGTGTGGCCTTGGTGGGCGTGGCCTAAACGGCCTCCTGTACCATGGGGGGGGGGGGTTTGCTTTTGCCCTCTCTGGGCTCCGGAGGCTTTTCTCGAGCTTCCAGAAGGGTAAAAATGGCCTCCCTGGGCTCCAGAGGCTCTTTGGAAGCCAGAAACGGACCTATTTCTGGCCTCCCGGAACTTCCAGGAGGCCCATTTTTCACCCTTCCTGAGCCTCCATGTGCGCCCTGCACTTACCTGCATCCAAAACGGGCTGCGTGAGGACACCTGGGAGGGGAGGGGAGGGGTGGGCGAGGCCAGTCAGGAGTGGGATTTGGGTTTCTCCAAACTCTGCAAAATCTTAGCTAGGGGTCTGTCCCCAAACCTCTGTGAACACTCAGCAACCCAGCCCTGCAGTACCCCAATGGTCATGCAATCAAAATTCGGACACTCGGCAACCGACTCATCTTTGTGACTGTTTCTGTGGCTTAGAATCCCCCGATCATTTTGTGACCTTCTGACAAACTGAGGCAATGGGGGAAGCCAGATTCACTTTACAACCGTGCTACTAACTTAACAACTGCAGTGATTCTCTTAACAACCGTGGCAAGAACAGTCACAAAATGGGACAAAACTCACTGTCTCACTTGGTAAAAAGAAACTGGGGGCTCAGTTGTGGTCATAAGTGGAGGACGGCCTGTTTATTGTATGCAGGAAGAAAGGTAGCTTCTCTTACCACATGCTGGATTTCTACTTATGGGGAAAAAGGAAGAGCAATAGCCCTTAGATTTATATACCGCTTCACAGTGCTTTCCAGCCCTCTCTAAGCAGTTTACAGAATCAGCCTCTTACCCCCAACAGTCTGGGTCCTCTCTTGACCCACCTCAGAAGGATGGAAGGCTGAATCAACTTTGAGTCAGTCAGGCTTCAGCTGCTGGCAGTCGGCAGAGTTATCCTGCAATACTGCATTCTAATCACTGCATCAGGAAGGAAGGAAGGAAGGAAGGAAGGAAGGAAGGAAGGAAGGAAGG
>BLBF01000060.1:7521786-7550916 GCA_015471245.1 Laticauda colubrina | reverse complement strand
AAGGAAGGAAGGAAGGAAGGAAGGAAGGAAGGAAGGAAGGAAGGAAGAGCAATAGCAATAGGGCAGACTTATATACAGCTTTGCAGCCCTCTCTAAGTGGTTTACAGAATCAGCCTCTTGCCAGCAATCCGGGTCCTCATTTTACTGACCTCGGAAAGATGGAAGATTGAGTCAATCTTGAACTGGTTAGGATTGAACTGCTGACAGTGGGCAGAATTAACCTGCAATACTGCATTATAATTCTGTGCACTATGGATGGATGGATGAACAGATGGATGGAAGGAAGAAATGGAAGAGCAATAGCAATAGCACTTAGACTTATATACCACTTTACCAGCCCTCTCTAAGCAGTTTACAGAGTCCACCTCTTGCCAACAATCTGGGTCCTCATTTTACCCACCTCGGAAGGATGGAAGGCAAAGTCAACCTTGAGCCTGGTGAGATTCGATCTGCCAAATTACAGGCAACCAGCAGGCAGCAGAAGTGGCCTGCAGTCCTGCGCTCTAACCACTGCGCCACCACAGCTCCTACAATGAAAGCATTTTGAAACGGTGCCTTCAGAGATGCCTCCGTTCTTTGGTTTGTGGCCGATGGATCCCAAAAAGTTCTGCCTTGCTTGATTTATTTCCCAGTGAATAATTAGCAGTCCAGAAAAAAGGACTTGAAAGGCAGAACGGTGTTTCTGCTACATTAAATCAGCCACTGAACCCAAAAACATCAACCATGCATTGCCAAGGTATTTCTTTAATTAGCCATAATTGGTCAGGCTTTCGGGGGGAAGAGAAGCGGGAAAAGAGACCAATCCAGAACATAGCAGATCTTTACAAGAAAACCTGCTTTGGGCAAAAATCATCCCCGGGATTGCAAATAAATGGATCTTGACATATTTACACGCCCATAGAGCAAAATGGTGCAAAAAGTTGCAAGGCTCACATTATCCCTGGGATCAGAGGGAGGAATCTGATCCCAGGAAAATTTCAGGTTGTCTGTGTTTAGCGACTGCCTTGCACAGCAACCCTTAATAGTGATGGGCGGTGAAAAAAGTTAACTTTGCCATCGGTCCTCACACTGATGACCTTCGCAGGTCTGCCAAGCAAAGTTGAAGGAAGATGGTAAGCACAGTTGGGATTAACAGAGTGAGAAGGGACCTTGTAGGTCATCTAGTCCAACCCCTCACCCACGCAGGAGACCCTACACCATTTCTGAGGTATGGCAGTACAGTTTCTTCTTGAAAGCCTCCAGGGATGAAGCTCCCACAACTTCTGAAGGCAACTTCTGTTCCATTGGTTGATTGTTCCAACTGTCAGAAAATTTCTCTTTATTTCCAGGTTGAATCTCTCCTTGATCAGTTTCCACCCATTGTTCCTTGTCTGGCCTTCAGGTGCCCTGCAAAAGAGCTTGACCCCTTCCTTCTCTCTGGGGCAGCCCCTCAAATATTGGAAGATGCTCTCCTGCCTCTCCTGGTCCTTCTCTTCCCTAGACTAGCCAGGCCCAGTTCCTGCAACCGTTCATCGTATGTTTTATCCTCCAGTCCCCTAAACTGTGTTTGGGTTTCATTTCACTAAACAACCAAGTGGCCACTCTCATTGTGGTTGCTAAACAAGGATGAAAAAAAAAAAGACTGAATTTGGAGAGAAAATAAGGAGACGAACCTTTTTTTGAAGTTTATTTACACAGGCTCACATCACAAGGTTTTTGTAAACAATTTTAAAGGAAGATACTTGATATTTTTAAAAAAGAAGAGAAGGTCGACCTGCCTTCCCTGCTTAAGAATTAAGGAACAATTCTGAGGATTTAAAAAAAAAAAAAAAACAGGCAAAGTTTCTTCCCTCCAGTGACTCTAAAATTCAGTGCAAAGAGTTGGATAAAAGGGTTGCCGAGTCAAGGTTGTGGCTGAGACAACTTGGAAAACACGAATGGATGAGAAATTGAGAACTTCACCTGAATATTCTTCTCTGATTTCAACCCATATGTCATTAAAAAAAATACGAAAGGAAGGAAGGAAGGAATTTTGGGAGGGAAGAAAGGAAGGGAAGAAAGAAGAAATTTAGGGAGGGTGGGAGGGAGGAAGGAAAAAGAGGGAGGAGGAAAAGGAAGGAAGGAAAGAAAGAATATAGGGAGGGAGGGGAGGAAGGAAGAAGGAAAAAGAGGGAGGAGAAAGAGGAAGGAAAGAATATAGGGAGGGAGAGAGGGAGAGTCAGGAAACAGGCAAAAATATCATACCAAACACAGTTTCACACTCCCAAATAAAACCAAACCAAACATCTCCCAAAACCTACAGTAGCTTAAAAATATGCTTTATTTCATCCCTGTCCAACTAGAACTCTTCATACTTTGGACTAAAAGACCTATGATCCCCAGCCATAATGCCAGAGTCGTTGGTAGCGCTTTGGAGTCCTACCCCTGTGGACTACCACAGGTATGTTCACATGTGTGTGAGAGAGAAGTTTCGATGCACAGCCACCCACAAATCTGACTTTGATGTCCTTTTACCTAGGAACCTCGGAAAGGCGTCCAAGGGGAGAAAGTAATCATTTCCAAGGCAGGATCTGACGTGATCCTGCAAAGGCACTCCGCGTTGCGCGGTTCTGTCCGCCCGTCTGTCACGCTGGAAGGGAAGTTGAAACGCTTCTCGGGTTCATTATTTCGGGTTTTCAGACGTGACTTTGTGGCTTGAGCAGACGGGTTGGGAAAAAACAGCATCGGAGAAACTTGGACACCTTTGATCATATCCGGCCTACATCACAGGACGCAGCCTGTCAAAATTAGTTTGCTTGTATAAGGCACTCTCTGCTTTTAGCAGGCAGGGGGGAGGGGGTTTAAAAGTAGGGAGGGTGGGGGGCCAACCTAGAAGTCAAAATCATGCAAGTCAAAATAAAAATGGGCCAGCCCCATCTCCTGATCCCCTCTGACTTCCGTTTGTCTTCCGTTTACATCATCAAATCCATCAAGTCCGTCCAGCGTTAGTCCTTGACTTCTGGAGGTCATATTTGACTGACACAATGAGGAAAAGCAGCAGGGTGACACCCTGGATCACTGCCAGGAGGAAGAAGTAGTAGTTTAAATGGCAACCGTTGATGTTACCTGCCAGGAAAAAAGTGAGAAGATGGGCTTAGCAGTGGACCAGAGAACGGGAAAGAAGCAAATATATTCCTTTTTAGTCTGTGGTTGGAGCCAGGGAAGTTAGGATGTGTCCTAAAGGGGAAAAGGAGTATGATTTAAGGTGAAAGTTGGGACTCACCTAAGTAAAGTGTACAGATATGAGGAAAGGAAGAAAAAAGGAGAGGAGAGGAGAGGAGAGGGAAAGAAAAAGAAAGAGAAGGAAGGAAAGAGTAGGGAAGGGAAGGGAGGAAGGAAGGAAGGAAGGAAAGAAAGAAAGAAAGAAAGAAAGAAAGAAAGAAAGAAAGAAAGAAAGAAAGAAAGAAAGAAAGAAAGAAAGAAAAAAAAAGAGTTAGACAGGAAGAAAAGAAAGAAAAAGAAAGAGGTAGGAAGGAAGTTAAAAAGAAAGGAAAGAGAAAGAGAGACAAAGGAAGGGAGGAGAAAGAGGATGGGAGGAAGTTAGGAAGGAAATAAGCAAAGAAAGAAAAAGAAAGAAAGAGACAAAGGAAGGGAGGAGAAAGAAGGAGGGAAGGAGGAAGTTAAGAAGGAAAGAAAGAGAAAGAAGAGGCAAAGAAAGAAAGGAGGAAGAGGGAGGGAGGATGTTAAGGAAGGAAGGAAAAGAAAGAAAGAAAAAAGAAAAGAGACAAAGGAAGGGAGGAGAAAGAGGAAGAGAGGAAGTTAAGAAGAAAGGAAAGAAAGAGACAAAGGAAGGAGAAAGAGGGAGGGTGGAAGAAGGAAGCTGTTGATTTCCTGACATTTATAGCCAAATCAGACCCCTTCAGCCCAAAATGTATTAAGCATTTCCGTTGCTTAAGAAACGTATCTGAAACCATTTTGTCAGTTCGCCTGCAATACCCCGGTGTCAAGGCGAAGCCTTTTTTCTTTTGCAAGCATTAATTCAATTAAACCCATTTTTTAAATCAGAAGCGAGAACCACACCAAAAGCTCTTCCACCTGACACTTAAAAACAGGATATAGATATATATATATATCCCCTGAAAAGCACAGGAGCTTAAAAGGCTGCCTTTCCCCGCACTCCCCTTTTTTACGGATCAGACTGTGAATGCCATAAAAATCTTTTCTTCTCGCTCACAAGGCAGAACTAATTTTAATTGTTTTAGAGGAATGCTGGCTGGCAATTTCAGGCTCTCGCAGATCCATGAAGGAGAGGATTTCAGCCAACATCACGAATGGCGAAGGGATGGAAGAAAACAGATCCATTCATTGGGTTAAATAATTGCCCATCGAGTATTTGTAGGGCTGGTCTTGCTGAATCAGTTTCTTGCTTGATTCAAAAAGGTCCTGAGAACTTTCATGCTGCCCCTCCCACCCCCAAAAAGTCCCCCATGGGCTTGTTTAGTGAGGTAGGAAGCTTCCACGCTACTAAGTTGGATCTCACTCAGCTTCTTCACCATGAGATAGTGGTTCTCCAAGACTTCAGAGGAGAATATGTTTATTATGGTTAGTCCTGGACTTATGGCCATGGAAGACAGTGGTTTCCCCAAGATTTCAGAGGAGGATGTGTTGGAGAATCTTGGAGAACCACTATCTCCCATGGCTGTAAGTCAAAGGACTCCTTGCAATAGAGGACTTGGAGACAATGGTTCTCCAAGATTTCAGAGAAGAATGTGGTTATTACAGGGAATCCTCGACTTATGACCACGGAAGATAGTTGTTTCCCAAGATATCAGAAAAGAAAGTATTTATAGTGGGTAGCCCTTGAGTTATGACCATTGGAAGACAGATGTTCTCCAAGTTTTCAGAGAAGAATGTGTTTATTATAGGAAGTCCTTGACTTATGGCCATGGAAGATAGTGGTTCCCCAAGATTTCAGAGGAGGATGTGCTGGAGAATCTTGGTGAACCACTTTCTCCCATGATATAAGTCGAAGGACTCCTTGCAATAGACTCCTTAACTTAAAACTATGGGAGACAGTTGTTCTCCAAGATTTTAGAGAAGTACATGTTTATTATAGGGTAGTCCTTGACTTACATCCATGGGAGATAGTGGTTCTCCAAGATCCTCCAGCACATCCTCCTCTGAAATCTTGGGGAACCACTGTCTTCCATGGCCATAAGTCCAGGTCTCTCTGTAATAAACATATTCTCCTTTGAAATCTTGGAGAACAACTGTCTTCCATGGTCGTAAGTTGAGGATTCCTGTGGTCATGAGATGAGGAGCACATTCTTCTTTGAAATCTTGGAGAACCACTAAATTTCAGAGGAGAATGTGTTTATTACAGAGTCTCCTTGACTTACCACCAACATTGGGATCAGTGTTTGTTAAAAGGTAAACCTGAATTTGGTTTTCTGCCTGCATATTTTTTTAAAAAAGAAAAATCCAAGCCAATAGAAATAACTGACCCAAATCCGTGTGGTTGCTCATCCAACCGATTGATTTGAGGGAAACCAACTCCAAGAGTCCCGAGCCCACAAAAGACCCAATTCCAGAAAAAAAGAAGAAGAGGCCCATAATTGCACTTTGCATCGATTTTGGAGCCGCAGAGTAGGCGAATTCCAAACCTGGAACACAAAGAGAAGACACAGACAGACACACCATAGTTAATTCACAAGCTAAATTCACAACTCAAGTTTGTTGCTGTTTCTGTGCTTCAAATCTCCCACTGCTTTATTTCATTGGGAGTTGTAGTGCTAGGCGTAAAACCTAAGTCGCTCTCGGGACGGTGGTGAAGCAATGGATTTTTGGACATTTAAAATTTATTTGCCTTTTAATTCATTTGTACTGGAGATTTTATACTCTTATGGTGTTCTCGCCATTGAACAAGGACGTTTTTGGCTTTTGTGCTTGGAAATTCAAAAATGTGGCAGCCTCTGATGTCAAAAATGAAAGCGCCAAGCCGAAATAACTGTGCAAGTTTTGCCAATTTCTTTTCCAAAGCGGCAAAGGGCAGGACAAGAAGCAACAGATGGAAACTAATCAAAGAGAGAAGAAACCTGGAATTGAGGAAAAACTTCCTGACAGTGAAGACAATTAACCCAGTACAATAGGACTTATTTTCTAAATTCGAATCATCCTGGAGAAGAGAGGACAAGAATGTGGCTTGTTCCCAATTGAAAGGAACCCAAGAATAAGGAACGAGAAAGTCTTGTTCTCTATCCAGAATTCAAAATCTGAATGCCCCATCCCCAATTCTGTCTGCACACACACACACACACACACACACACACACACACACACACACACATGCCACAAAGCCTTAAAGGTGCCTCTGGAGGCCTCTCGAGCAAACGGCCAAATTGCCATTTCCAATGTGTCCAGAGGGGAAAAATAATTCAATGTTACGACTGGAAAATAAGGGCAGCTGTTGCACTGAATTTTAATGAAACCTAAATACCAGCAATGTAATTGTGCTTGTGTACTGCTCACAGTTTTAGAACGAGCAACACACAGAAAAAGAGACACAACACTCAAAGGCTGCACATTCCTCGTTTAGGGAGATTGCCCTTTTGCAAATCAGGTGTTTATTTATTTATTTGGACGCAGCTCTCATTGATCTTTATGAGTAACTGAAGGTGGTGAGCAGATCCAACATATCTTCCACCTCCTATTTTCCCCACAACAACAAACCTGAGTAGTGAGTTGAGCTGAGAGAGAGGGACTAGCCCAAAGTCGTGCCTAAGGTGGAACTAGAATTCTCAGATTCTTAAGTGATGGGCCAAAATCACCTAGCCAGCTTTCATGCCTAAGGCAGGACTAGAACTCCCAGTCTCCTGATGATTGGCCCAAAGTCACCTAGCTGGCTTTCATGCCTAAAGTGAGATTAGAATTCCCAGTCTCCTCGTGATTTGCCCAGTCACCCAACTGGCTTTCATGCCGAAGATGGGACCAGAACTTCCAGTCTTCTGGTCATTGCCCCAAAGTCATCCAGCTGGCTTTCATGCCTATGACAGAACTAGAACTCGCCCATCTCCTGGTGATTGGCCCTCAGCCAGCTTTTATGCCTAAGGTGGAACTAGAATTCACAGACTCCTGCTTTCTAGCCTGGCAGCTTAACCACTAGACCAAACTGTCCCTCTGAATGTTGGAACTAGTCTTCACCAGGCCTTCATCTGGCATCTTTCTCCCAGATGCTCCTCTGTTTACATTTGGCTTCTAGACCCAAAAACGCCCAACTCATGTCTGTAAACTTGGAGGTGAGTTTGTCCCTGCTAGCAAAAAGGACCCCAGAGAAACCAAGCTTATCAGAACTGGTTGGGCTCCCACAGTGAGAACGCGGCTATGATTTAATTAGAAGACGAGGCGGAATGAGGGCTCTGCAAAACAGTAAGAGGCTGGCAGCTTCTTTTTTCTCCTAATGAACCCAAAATGTGTGTGAAACGGAGCAGAAAATGAGATTTTATGGCCACGCACATACCTCCCATTTGCAGGTTGCACCCAGGAAAGTTGGAGGGAGGAGAGGAATAGAGAGAGAAAGAAAATCAATTGCCGGTTATGAGCCTAGATAGTTATGCACCAGGAAAGGGGGACCCAACATCCTTGTTAACTCAAGCCAGGAATTTTCTAAAAATCCACCAAGAACAGCCTAGAGACCGTTCAACAACCAGACTGCTTCCCTTGAGTTAAATCCTGGCTTGGGCCAATTGTAGTTTGTAAGTAATTTGCATTGACACCTTAGACCTGGGATTTTATGGGCCCCAAACCCACAGGAGACTGGAAATCTGAAATTAACTATAAATAAATGTAAATAAGTGAATGAGGAGGGATCACTCAGGTGCTCTCTGAGGTTTGTTGTTTTCTTGCAGACCCAACTGGAGAACATCATCAATACTAGAAGGAAGTGAGGTCTGTGGAAAAGAGGAGGAGGAGGAGGAGGAGGAGGAGGAGGAGGAGGAGGAGGAGAACTGTGAGGTCTTAGTGCTCACTGAGCTGGTTTGTTTTCTTACAGACATTTCATGACCCAACTGGAGAACATCATCAGTGTTAGAAGGGAGTGGGGGTTGTGGAAAAGAGGATGGGGAGGAGGAGAAGGAAAACTGTGGGTCTTTTGGTGCGCTCTGAGCTTGGTTGTTTTCTTGCAAACATTTCATGATCCAACTAGGGAACAACATCAGTGCTAGAAGGGAGTGAGGTTTGTGAAAAAAAAAAAAAAAAGGAGGAAGAGCAGGAGGGGGCCACAGCAGCCAATTTGGTGACTCAATGGAAACTATCTAAACCTCAGGACCGAGCCAATTGGCCCTGGATTTTCTGCTCAGATTCTCCAAGGATTGAGATTCGCAATCCCGTGTCTTCTAGGCTAAGGAATGATAGACCAAAGGAAGAGGCTTAAAGGGGCCCGTTTTCCTGTCTCACTCGCGACGTGGCGAACCCACCTGCAATGCTGGCTAGGATCTCGCTGATTCCGATCAGAATATACTGAGGGACCTGCCACCAGACGGACATGTCGGCTGCGTGGTAGACGGCCGTCCCAATCTTCTGATCGATCGTCTTGGTCTTCACCCTCCTCAGCCGGTCGCTTTCCAATATTCCTGGAAGGAAAAACGCACAGTAAAATGACTCGCAATCGGCAAACCCCCCCCGTCTGATTGTTCCACCTGTGCATTTCCTCCACGTTGTTCCTGACCTCATGCACGCGTCTGCAAAGCATTGCGCTGTTGATTGCACGTTTGCAACCTACCCACGGCGCTTGCCCTGACGGGTCACCCTGTTTAGGATCAATCGTGCAAGTATAATCCGAACCATCCGAAAGAGAATTACGATGGGTTTGGCGCCCTGTAACAGGGATCCCCCCAAAAAAGAGTGGTGTGGTGGCCTAGAGGTGGAGCTCTTGCCTCACAATCAGGAGGCTGTGAGTTCAATCCTAGGTAGGAGGCAGATATTTCTCCCTCTGGGCACAATGAGAATTTATCTGCTGAATATAACTCTGCATTGGCAATAGGGGGGGGCATCCGGCCAGTAAAATTGCAATTGGTGGATTGCAGTGGTGAAGATTTCAGGATCACTGGAAATGTTGTTTGGTTGAAACAAAGTGTTCTCCAATGGCAGGTCATTCCCATTTAGTGACGGCCTTGTTTTGCAACCATACAAAGTTACAACAGTGATGAAAAAGTCATTTTACAAATAGTAAAAGATGTATGATTGACCTTCACAGGTCTGTAAAGCAAAGGAAAGCTCTATGTGTGGCCTCAGTTTCACTGAATGACCGCTTCGCTTAATGCCCAATTTGCCAGCTGTTATATGAGAACAAATCTAATAGCTAAAGTCATTAATTAGAGCAACCCTAGAAATCCATGGCAAAAGTCTTGTTTTTGAGTGGAGATGTAGATCATGACACCATATCGATGGCCTGTAGTATCCAGCGGTGGCACTCCATAGCCCAAAATCCTGTGCCTCACCTGCAGCGAACGCAGAACACATGACGAAGAACATCCCAAAGGCAATTCTCTTCAGCGAGGAAGGAAGGAGTCCCTTCCTCTTCAACATGGGGTCCACCACTTTGTCTTTCAGGGGGATGAGGATAAGGATGAGGACAGCATCAAACATGGTCAGCCAAGCTGCGGGAAACTATAAAATATATAAAAAAATATGCTGAGACTCTAGAAAGAGTGCAGAGAAGAGCAACCAGGATGATTGGGCGCCTGGAGGCTAAACATATGATGAACAGTTGCAGGAACTGGGCCTGGCTAGTCTTGTGAAGAGAAGGACCAGGGGAGACAGGATAGTTGTCTTCCAATATTTGAGGGGCTGCCACAGAGAGGAGGAAGGGGGTCAAGCTGTTTTCCAAGGCACCTAAAAGTCAGACAAGGAATAATGGATGGAAACTGATCCAGGAGAGATTCAACCTATAAATAAGGAGGAATTTTCTGACAGTGAGAACAATCAACTGATGGAACAGAAGTTGCCTTTGGAAGTTGCGGGAGCTTCATCACTGGAGGCTTTCAAGAAGAAACTGGACTGCCATCTGTCAGAAATGGTGTAGGGTCACCTGCTTGGGCAAGGGGGTGGGAGTAGATGACCTACAAAGTCCCTTCCCACTCTGTTAACTTGTTAAGAACTGGGGTAGGGAAATAGCGGTGAAGGCAGCAACCCCAACTCAGCCCTCTAGTCCTCACCATGGGAACTCTGTTCTGTGCAGATAGCCCACCATGTTGCTTGGTGAGGAACCTCAACCCCATGTCAGCAATGATTAATGTGTGTGAGAGCACAGAACCTACTGTAGCAATAGCAATTAAACTTACATACTGCTTCACAGAGCTTTCTAGCCTTCTCTCAGCAGTTTACAGAGTCCACCTCTTGCCCCCAACAATCTGGGTCCTCATTTTACCCACCTCAGAAGGAGGGAAGGCTGAGTCAAAACCTTGAACCTGGTGAGATTCAAACTGTTGGCAGCAGGCAAAATTAGCCTGCAATACTGCATTCTAACCACTGTGTAACATGGAAGGGAAGGGAAAGAAGGGAAAGGGAAGGAGGAAAGAAGGAAGGAAGGAAGGAAGGAAGGAAGGAAGGAAGGAAGGAAGGAAGGAAGGAAGGAAGGAAGGAAGGAAGGAAGGAAGAAAAGAAGGGCAATAGCACTTAGACTTATATACTGCTTCACAGCATTTTTACAGCCCTCTCTAAGCAGTCTGCAGAGTCAGCCTCTTGCACCCAACAATCTGGATCCTCATTTTACTGACCTTGGAAGGATGGAAGGCTGAGTCAACCTGGAGCCTGATGGGATTCGAATTGCCAAATTGCAGTCAGTCAGCAGAAATAGCTGGCAGTACTGCATTCTAACCACTGTGCAACATGGAAGGGAAGGAAAGGGATGGGAAGGGAGGAAGGAAGGAAGGGCAATGGCACTTTGAATTAAATACTGCTTCACGGTACTTCACAATCTTCTCTAAGCCATTTACAGAGTCAGCCTCTTGCCCCCAACAATCTCGGTCCTCATTTTACCCAACTCAGAAGGAGGAAAGGCTAAGTCAACCTTGAGCCTGGTGAGATTCGAACTGCCAAATTGAAGTCAGCCAGCAATCAGCAGAAGTAGCCTGCAGTACTGCACTCTAACCACTGTGCCACTGCAGCTCTATTAACAGAATAATAAAATAGCAGACTTGGAAGGAACCTTGGAGGTCTTCTAGTCCAATCCCCAGCACAGGCAGGAAACATGAAATGGCATTTCAGACAAATGGCTGTCCAATCCCTTCTTAAAAACCTCCAGTGTTGGAGCCCCCACAACTTCTGCAGGCAAGTTGTTCTACTTTGCATTTACCCCTATGGGTTTCTGGCTTTGGAGAACATCTGCTAAATCTTTGGCACCGGCCAGTCAACTTCCCAGAAGTGAAAAACAAAATCCTGTTGGCAGAGAAATTAAAATCCCCCCTCCCTTTCTGACATGCAGAAACAACTCATTAAGAATCTGTCCTCATCAACCCACAAGCAGCGAAGAGTGAGATTTTCAGGAGGGATCAGAGGTTAAACCATCGGCACACATGGTCTGCACAGCAAGAAATCATTCCTAAAATCATTATTTACACAAACACTGAGCCCTCGTCCTCTCTCTGTGCTTTCAGACCTTCTGTAGATGCCCTGCTCTTCATTAAAATTTCCACCTTGCAAGATTTTGACCTGGGTCAAACCAAGATACCCTTAGCCGGTTGCAGAAAGTGACTCCCTCCTCTGTAATCACTGGAAAAGTTCAAGAGGCGAAGGGTGAAAAGTCTCAATTAAATGGGGGAAAGTCTTGGCAGGATCTCTGATGGGTTTCCCCCCCCCAAAAAAAAAAAAAAAAAAAAAAACCCATGTTGACTCGAAGATGAAATATTCATGCCGGATAAAACGCACCAGGAATGTTGAAATGGCCAAGACAGGGATATGGAGAATTTTTCTGACAGGGAGAACAATCAAGCAACAGAACAGAAGTTGCCTTCAGAAGTTACGGCAGCTTCATCCCTGGAAGCTTTCAAGAAGAGACTGGACTGCCATCGGTCAGAAATGGTGTAGGGTCTCCTGCTTGGGCAGGGGGTTGGACTAGATGACCTACAAGGTCCCTTCCAACTCTGTTAATCTCTGTGATGACCTGTGGCATGGCACAAAAGCAACAAAGTCACAAAAGTAGGTAAGGTCCCTTTAATTCCTCCAACTTGGCCCCCAATGTACAGTTATTCTCAGCTGAAGAAAAACCTCTCCCAAGAACAGTTTTTAAAGGGAAGAAATTCCATCCGAACCCAAAGTACATATAGATTATAAATAAAAACCAACATAAACCACAGCTGCAGCAATTAACAAGGCAGGGCAGGATGAGGAATTGCAGACTTCAAAAGATAATGAAATGTATACAGTTGGGAGGACTCCAGAACCCAGATAAGACTCGACAAACAAAAATAATTCAGTTTGCTTCCAGCAAGATGCTGCGCGCAAATGCCCTTTTAAAATCCTGTTTTCCCAGCCATAACTAATGAAAGGGATCAGGGCCCTTTTCTCTCCCATAAACCATGTTGCTCCCTTCTCTGTTCCTCTCTGCATGCCCTAGGATGAAGAGAGGATGGGCCTAGGTCTTCCTCTGAAGACCCAGCCGGATTGTGCCCTTCCCCAGTTTCCTCCACAGCCCCACCAGAGCCACACTCCCACTCCCTGTCAGCTGATCGACACCCCCCCTCAGAATCAGATTCCACCAGGGGCATGACATCTCTGGAAGACTGTGTGTGCATGGATATAGTTTGCTGTAAACATTGGTTTGCAAAGGAAAATGATGGTATAAGGTAAGGCTGGCAGGTGTTCCATCCCTGGAGGTTTTCAAGAAGAGATTGGACAATCATTTGGCAGGGGTGTGTCAAACTCACGGCGTCACCATGTGACATATTGGGACTTTTCCCCCCTTCGCTTAATCAGGCGTGTGTGTGGCCAGTGCATGACACATCCACACACACCCCCCCCCCCCTGGGCTGGGAGTTTAACAGCCCTGGTCTAAGGGGTCTCCTGCTTGAGCAGAGGGCTGGACTAGAAGATCTCCAAGATCCTTTCCAACTCTGTTATCCTGTTTTCACTTTGTGGCTCACCGTGTGGGCGTTCGTGGTGCCGTTTGAGGTGCTGTTGGAAAACTGTGGAATTCTCAGGTGGAGGCTCTGGAGGACGTAAGTGGTCTGCATCTGTGAAGTCAAAAGGATTTGTTGTTCAGCAGTGTTCTGTCCAAAACCCAGAAGGTTCAAGCCTTCTTTGTCAATGGCTTAGAAGCAGCTGAACCTACTTTAGCCTGACCAACCAACTCATGGCAACAGCAATAGCACTTAGATGTATATACCGCTTCACAGGGCTTTCCAGCCTTCTCTAAGTGGTTTACAGAGTCAGCCTCTTGCCTCCAACAATCTGGATCTTCATTTTACCGACCTTGGAAGGATGGAAGGCTGAGTGAGTCAACAAGCCGGTTCAGAATCAAACTGCTTGTAGTGGGCAGAGTTTGCTTGCAATACTGCATTCTAACCACTGTGAACAATTGCATATCAAGGAAGGGAAGGAATGGAGGGAAGAAGGGAGGGAGGGAAGGAAGGAAGGAAGGAAAGAAGGGGAAAAGGAAGAGCAACAGCAATAGCATTTTGATTTATATACCGCTTCGCAGTGCTTCCCAGCCCTCTCAAAGTGGTTTTCAGAGTCAGCATCTTATCCTCAATAATATGGGTCCTCATTTTACCCACTTCGGAACGATGGAAGACCTGAGTTAATCATGAGCCTGTGAGGATTGAACTGTTGGAAGGAAGGAAGGAAGGAAGGAAGGAAGGAAGGAAGGAAGGAAGGAAGGAAGGAAGGAAGGAAGGAAGGAGCGAGCCAGCAGAAGTAGCCTGCACTACTGCACTCTAACCACTGCGCCACCACAACTCAACTCATCCCTAAAATTGAAGACATTTCCTCCATTGTTCAGGACAATCCGTTGCCTTCTGACAAAGCAACAGTTTAACTCCCCAATTATTTATATATTAACCGTGTGTAGCTGCCTATCTGCCTGTTATTTTAACTCAATTTAGAGGGATGGGGGCACGCATGCACACGTCTGATTTTGTAGCCATATAATCCCAAGCAAAAAAACGCATCACAAGTTCAAGCTCCAAATCTCATGCACAGATAGAGAGTCTCAGAAGGTGCCTGAGCAAAGCCGGAGCCATCGAAGAACCATTTTCAGACAACAGGGATTGATTCCAGCACTTGAACTGAGACCAGGATTCCTAGCACTGACCCAGCATTGATCATGGTTGATTCGATCAGCGTTCACCAACTGGTGGGCCGTGAGAAAATTTTGGTGGGCCACAGAGAAATCTCACCCCCAGAACATACACATCCAAAGCAATTAATCCAGGCTGTGCAGAAATGCAAAGCTGCGCTGCCCACATGGCCCACCAGAACCCTCCCCGCCACTCACTCCTTACCTGGTAAACTTGCCTGCTAAATTGCTATTTTTCCTTTTTTCAACCATCATCTGTTCTCTGTGCCGGGAGATTTAGATTAGCTAGGAAGCAGGAAATGGTTGGAATTCTTGCTTTCCAGCTAGTCTTTAGATCTTCGGCTTTGCTTTTAAGTACAGCCGAACCTCCCTTAGGACTGGAGGTTTGTTTGCAAGCAAATTCAGTGCAGACTCCCAGCAAGCAAATTTGAGAGACTGAGATAGCCGATGGCAGATAGATAGATCACTGAATGATTCCGTGAGCAACTCAATCTGCCTGCTTTGCCTGATTTTGGGTAAAAGTTGCTCTTTTTTAAATAAAAAAATTCAATATTTACATGCATGGTGTGTTGTGAGTTAATTTTGTGAGTTTGCTTGCTAGCGAATTTTATGTGACAGACTGAGCTAGCTGATGGCAGATAGATAGATCTCTGAATGAATCTGTGATTCTGTGAGCAACTCAATCTGCCTGCTTTGCCTGATTTTGGGTAAAAGTTGCTCTTTTTTATTAAAAAAATCAATATTTATATAAATATTTATAATATTTACATATAAACCATGCCCAGCCAGTCACATGACCACCAAGCCACACCCACAAATTAGGCTATGCCCACAGAACTGGTTAGTGGTCCCTGGGATCTAAAATTATGAGTTTGGTGGTCCCTGAGGTCCAAAAGGTTGGTGACCCCTGGATTAGATCAATCACCTGGTTAACTCAGTTTTTGCAAAAAAAAACAAAAGCCAACAGCAGTTATGGACAGAAAATTCTCCTTTATGCCTCTGGCTTTGCTCAGGCACATTCTCAAGCTTTCTTTCTATGCATGAGGACTAGAAACTTTATCTTGTTTTGAAAGTGAAGACATTCAGATCAGGCTAATATATAATTGGCTGCACCTTCCTACCAGTTTGCATATAGGTTGTGCCAGAGGTGGTATTCAGCCGGTTCTGACCAGTTCTGGAGAACTGGTAGCAGAAATTTGGAGAACCAGCAAATCCCACCTCTCACTGGCCCCGCCAACCCCATCGATTCTCTGCCTCCCATTGAGTCCAGCTGATCGGCTGGGTCTCCTTTGGTTGCCCTGCACAGGAGAACAGAGCTGGAAAGCAGGTTAGTGGGATGGGAAGGGAATGGGGATTTTGCAGGAACTTTCCCCTGTCACACCCACCAAGCCGCACCCACAAGCCCGGAAGGAAAAAATTCGGAATCCCACCACTGCAAGAAAGAGAGGAACAAAAGGGGAAGAAGGAGAGGAAGGAAAGGGGAAGGAAGAGAGGAACAAAGGGAAGGAACTAGAGGTGGTATTCAGCCGATTCTGATCAGTTCTGGAGAACCGGTAGTGGAAATGTTGAGTAGTTTGGAGAATCGGCCAATCCCACCTCTGAGTGGCCCCGCCAACCCCATCTCTTCTCTGCCTCCCATTGAGTCCCAGCTGATTGGCTGGGTCTCCTTTGGTTGCCCTGCCCAGGAGAATGGAGCTGGAAAGCAGGTTATTGGGGTGGGGAGGGAAGGGGGATTTTGCAGGAAATTTTTGCCTGCCACGCCCACCAAGCCACACCCACCAGCCACATCATGCCTACAAGCCACACCCACAGAACCGGTAGTAAAAAAAAAATGAATCCCACCACTGGTGGATCCAATATTTATTTTGCCATCGCTGCTTTGCTGCAATAGATTATCCTCGTCAACAATTCAAAAAGCATGTCAGTGCCTTCCACTGGACAAGCCATTAGCCTGTATCATCTAATTCAGGACCTTTCGGTAATTTATCATTGCAATTATATTTTCACAGGAAGCCTTGGAAGTCCTGGAAAGCAGGTTAAAGGAATGGGGAGGGAATGGGGATTTTACAGCAACCTTCCCCCTGGAGTAGGGTGAGAATTGAGATTTTGCAGTATCGTTTCCCCCGCCGCGCCCACAGAACCGTTCGTTAAAAACAAAATTTTGAATCCCGCCTGGAAAATAATGCCAACGGAACCAGGGTCCATCCTTCCTCACCTGGAAGTAGACTGTCCAGTATGGTATGAGAGCCAAAAAGACGGGGATGATTTTGGCCAAGGCTTTGACGTCTTCCACTTTGTCTTCTCGGAAAGGGCCCCCATTGGAGGCCTTGGCCGCTTCCAAAAGGCTCTCCTTGGAAGGCTGAGACTGGTGAAGGATCCCCTGGGAGCCCCTTTGAAAAGAAGATGAGGATTTATTCTGTGGCTCCTTCACAGCTTTGCATCACCCAAAGACTTTGAAGCTGGGCTTTTCTTTTCTTTTTTAAAGGCGGTTGTGGTGCCAGATATCCAGGGGTCTCACTCTCAACTGATTCAAAGAAAGGGTGGGAGGGGGACAGACTAGGTTTAATGCTCCCTTTTGGTTAGAGTGCAAATCAGAAATGGACCTTCTTTCAGATGGAAGGCAGGTTTTTTTTTTCCCCAGGAAAATGTCAAAGGCTTCCATGAAGTGTCTGAAATGCTCTGTATAGGATGGGGTGGAAAGGAGGGGAGAAGGAAAGAAGGAAGGAAGGAAGGAGGAGAGGAAGGAGAAAAGGTGGAAAGGGAAGGAAGGAAAGAAGGAAGGAGAAAGAGTGAAAGGGGAAGGAAGGAAGGAGGGGAAGAAGGAAGAAGGAAGGAGGGGAGGAAGGAAGAAGGAAGGAGGGGAGGAAGGAGAAAGGGGGGAAAAGGAAGGAAGGGCGAAAGGGGAAGGAAGGAAGGAGGGGAAGAAGGAAAGAAGGAGGGGAGGAAGGAGGAAAGGGGGAAAGGGAAGGAAGGAAAGAAGGAAGGAGAAAGGGGAAGGAAGGAAGGAAGGAAGGAGGGGAAGAAGGAAAAAGGGGGGAAGGGGAAGGAAGAAGGAAGGAAAGAGGGGAGGAAGGAGAAAGGGTGGAAAAGGAAAGAAGGAAGAAGGGTGGAAGGGGCAGGGAGGAAGGAGGGGAAGAAGGAGAAAGGGGGGAAGGGGAATGAAGAAGGAAGGAAGGAAGGAAAGAGTGGAAAAGGAAGGAAGGAAGGAAGAAGAGTGGAAGGGGAGGAAGGAGGGGAAGAAGGAGAAAGGGGGAAGGAAAAGGAAGGAGAAAGGAAGGAGAAAGAGTGGAAGGGGAAGGAAGGAAGGAGAAAGGGTGGAAGGATTTAATACTGCCTTTTGGTTAGGGTACAAATCCGAAATTGAAATTCTTTCAGATTGAAGGCGTGCATGAAGTGTCTGAAATACTCTGTATATGATGGGGTGGGATGGAAAGGAAGGAAGGGAGGGAAGGAAGGAAGGAGGAAGGGTGGAAGGGGAAGAAAGGAAGTAGAAAGAGGGAGGGAAGCAAAAGAGAAAGGGGGAAGGAAGGAACAAAGGAAAGAAGGAAGGGAAAGAAAGGGAAAAAGCGAGGAGAGGAGAAAGGAAGGAGTGCCATATTGTAGAGTAAACCACCCATCAAAATGTCAAAGTGCAGTTCTGGAGACCTTCAAGAAGCACAAACGCTCACAAAGAAAACCAAGGAGCTGCCAAAGGCCGGGCAAAAATGCCTATGAGGGACTATTCACTTTCAAGACCCCTCCAAGCTGGTTTAACAGAGCCCTCCCCAAGTTCTTAAGCAACACAAACTTCATGCACACCCAGACTCCCATATTTACACCGACCAAGACACACACACACACACCTCAGCCTCCACGTATATACCTACCTAGGGCTGGAAAACCGCTCTGGCTGTGTTCGGTTGCAGCAAGAATAAGCCAGGATTCGGAACATGTCGGTGAAGGCGCTGCCATCCGGTGGCTTGGTGATGAAGACGCTCTGGCCACACAGGAAGACCACGAAGGAGACGCCAATGCAAACCGTGGGGATGATGTAGCCGATGGCGAAGTTGACGTTCTGCTGGATGTACGCAATGCCCCCCAGGGAGAGGATGGCTCCCAAGTTGATGCTCCAGTAAAACCAGTTAAAGAAACGCCGGGTGGCTTCCGGACCTCGATCCTTCACCTAAAGGAGACATTTTTTTCCCCAGGGAGAAGAAATCTATATGAGGAAAGTTCTAGGTGCTCGCTAAGAAAGGATTTTTTGAAATCACCGTTGGAGCATTAGTATTTCCTATATTATTATGATTAACACACTCTGATGCTAACAAGTTCTACTCCCCCTCCCCACCTGAAAAGAAATTTCTTCCATATGCAGTTCAGCTAAGCCACGGCCAGGCTCCTTGCTGTCTCCTCCTTGCTCACACGGCAAATACTGTTTCAGTTTCCAAACAGCCCTCCACTCTCACACACACTGACAGGACGCTAGCCGGATGAATACCAATGGATGCTGGTAAGCAGAGGCAGAATTTTCTCCTTATTTTCCTCCCCAAAAACTTGCCCGATCACATAGTTTCATCGCGAAGCATGGGCACTCTGCAAGTGTGTGTGTGTGTATGTGTATCTATCTATCTATCTATCTATCTATCTATCTATCTATCTATCTATCTATCTATCTATCTATCATTTGTCTCTCTCTGTCTCTAATAATCATTTCAATCACAGGGGGATCCCACATGCAGCGGGAACATTTTACAGGCATAATGTTTATAATACCACACAAAGGAGACCAGAGATATTTCAGGAAGCAAACTTTGAAAGAGCAGGTGCAAATCTTTGCCTCTATAAAAAGCAACTGAGAAATGCAAAACAGAATTCCATTTTTAGTCCGTGGAGAGCAGAGTTTCTCAACCTTGGACCTTTCAGGGTGAATGGATTTCAGCTCCCAGAATTCCCCAGCCAACCATGGAAAGAGTGAGAAAGAAACTCAAGAAAACCCCACTTTGATTCTGTTTGGTATAAGAGGCGGTGGAAGAAAGTTTTGGCAGATTTTCAAGATTTTGTTCTTCTATCCTATGAGAATGAAGTCGCATTCTTGTAATCCAGTGTTTCCAACCTTGGTGGCATAAAGACATGTGAGTATCAACTCCCAGAATTCCCCAGTCAGCTTTTCTGGCTGGGGGAATTGTGGGAACTGAAGTCCATATATCTTAATGCTGCCAACTTTGAGAAACTGATCTAGAGTTACACAGCCCTCTCTAATCCACTCAATGTAAGTATGTCCTCGAATCACAACCACAACTGAGCCCGGCATTTCCACTGCTACGTAAGACATGAATTTTGCTCCATTTTATGACCATTCTTGGCAGTTGTTAAGTGAATCATTGGAGTTTTTAAGTGAGGAACACAGTTGCTTGTCAGAAAGTCAAAAAAGAAGATCAGATGACCCAAGACATTGAAAACATCATAAATAAAAACCAGTTACCAAATATCTGAATTTTGATCTCGTGACCAAGGGAATGCTGCAACAGTTGTTCAGTGTGAAAAATGGCCATTAAAGTCACTTTTTTTCAGTGTCGTCTTAACTTCCAACGGTCATGCTTGTACAGCTTTACTAACACATCCTCCCCCGTAGCCGGCAACTAGATAAGCAGGGATTGACACCAGACAAACCAGCAAACAGGAAGCACTATCTTAATCAAAGAATCACCAAGGAGAAAAACCACATCCTAATTGGTGGATCTCCATGGATGAGCTGAGGAATTCTGGGAGTTGAAGTCCATATATCTTTTTAAAAAAAAAAAAATTAGACAAACTTTATCAAATATTAAAAAGAAAAATTTTTTAGAGAAAGATAAAATCGTTAAAAATGAAAAAACAAAGAACGTATAAATTACATATTAGTGAGGACGGTGCTTTCTTATCAAACAATATTCTAATACTTATTTCATATATCTGGTTATTACTCCTACTATAACTTCTTTATATTCTTATTTATTTACTCACTGGTTTCTATTATTTATCCAATTATACCAGTTTTCCCAGACTGTATAATATTTTGAGTCTTCCTTTTCTTTTAATTTTAGGGTAAGTTTGTCCATTTCAGCGCAATCGTAAACCTTTGGGATTATTTTCTATTGGCATCCGATCACTCTTCCAACACTGTGAGCGCTATCCTTGCCGTAGAAATTATATGTAAAGTTAAGTATTTGATTTATTTTGCATATTCACTTTTTATTATTCCCAATAAAAAGATTTCTGCCTTAAGTTCTAATTGAATGTTTGTAATTTCTCTTATCCATGTTTGTATTTTTGTCCAATATTTCTTACTCTTTGGACAAAGCCACCAAGCGTGGAAGAAGGTACCCCTTTGTTTGTTTGCATTTCCAGTAAAGTGGGCTTAAATTTGTATACATATTGGCTAATCACAAAGGGGTCAGATACCACAGATAAGACATTTTGTATTGATTCTCTTTATATACTGTTGATTTCATTATTTTGTATTTTTTTTTCCAAATTCTTTCCCAGTCTTCCAAATTAATATTATGCTCTATATTTCTTGCCTATGGTATCATTACCCTAATCAAAGAATCCCCAAGGAGAAAAATCACATCCTAATTGGTGGAACTCCGTGGCTGGCTGAGGAATTCTGGGAGTTGAAGTCCACGTATCTTAAAGCAGCCAAAGTTGAGAAACATTGAGAACAGAGAACAATAAGTCGCCGTTTTGGGGGGACTGACTTCCCAGCAGCTGTTGTAAGGATAGATCTATCCACACACCCTTGGCCCCAAAACCCCATTTTTCATGACTCATTGGGGCTGTTGTTCTATGACACAGCTGCGGATGAAAAGCCACTACTGTTTCTCTCTCAAAAAAAGGGAAGAAAATAAAAAATTCAGAACATTCCTCCTGTGCCAGCTGAATCATCCAGAGACTTGTTTTGCTGTGTTTTTGGTTCAATGATGCCATCCCGGCTTGCACGAAGCCAACCTCCTTAACTAACAGGGCTTGTTCGTGGCCTCATTAAAAGATCCAGTTTCTGGTCTCAGGAATCTATGCCAACACAGCTGGATGAGGACCAAACAGGGCTGCTGCCCTCATTCCTAGCCATCTTTCTTCTGGTTTGATTAAAACCACTCAAAGGAAGGAAAGTCCCCTGGAATTTGGATTCTTTTCTTTTCATAGTGTCCCAGGTTTTAAACTCAGATAAATAAATAAGATTAAAAGGTAAAGGTTCCCCTCGCACATAATACATGCTAGTCGTTTCTGGCTCTAGGGTATGGTGCTCATCTCCATTACAAAGCCGAAGAGCCAGCGCTGTCCAAAGACATCTCTGTGGTCATGTGGCCGGCAGGACTAAATGCTGAAGGCACATGGAACACTGTTACCTTCCCACCAAAATTGTCCCTATGTTTCTACTTGCATTTTTACGTGCTTTCGAACTGCTAGGTTGGCAGAAGCTGCGACAAGGAACAGGAGCTCAGTCAGTTACACGGCGCTAGGGATTTGAACCACCGACCTTTCTGATCAACAAGCTCAGTGTCTTAGCCACTGAGCCACAATGTCCCTCAGTAAATAAGATTAGGGCTGTGTAATTTTGGAGGACCATAAACCAGGCACTTAGATTATGCATTTGCTTAGGTGACTTGGAATAACAAGGTTGGAAGAGACCTTAAAGGTCTTCTAATCCAGTCACTTGCTTGAGAAGACCATTTTATACCCCAGTGGACAAATGTTCAATGTTTGCAGTGTGTTGGGAGTCACATGGTATCCATTTACGACCTTCCCAGCCAACAAGCAAAGTCAAAAAAGGGAAGGTTGTAGTCGCATGTCCCACTTAATGACTGGAACAAAAAAGTTGTAAAATGGAGTGTAGTCATGTGATGCCTCCCTTAATGACCACATCATTTAATAGCAATAGCCCTTAAGACTTATACACCGCTCCACACCTCTAAGTGGTTTGCAGAATCAGCCTCTTGCGGCCAACAATCTGGGTCCTCATTTTACCCACTTCAGAAGGATGGAAGGCTGAGTCAACCTTCAGCCTGGTGAGACTCGAACTGTTGGCAGTGGGCAGAATCAGCCTGCAATGCTGCATACTAACCCCTGAACCACCATGGATGGATGGATGGATGGATGGATGGATGGATGGAAGGAAGGAAGGAAGGAAGGAAGGAAGGAAGGAAGGAAGGAAGGAAGGAAGGAAAAGCAAAAGCAATAGTACTACGACTTATATACCATTTCACAATGCTTTACAGCCCTCTCTAGGCAGTTTAGAGTCAGCCTGTTGCCCTCAACAATCTGGACCCCCATTTTAGCCACCTTGGAAGGATGGAAGGCTGAGTTAACCTTGAGCTGGTGAGAATCAAACTCCTGGCAGTTGGCAGAGTCAACCTGCAATGATGCATTCTAACCTCTGTACACCATGGATGGATGGGTGGAAGGAAGAAAGCTTTACAGTGTCAGCATATATCACCCCCAACAATCTGGGTCCTCATTTTACCGACCTCAGAAGGAAGGATGGAAAGTTGAGTCAAGCTTGAGCGGGTGAGAATCGAACTGCCAAACTGCTGGCAGCTGGCAATCAGCAGAAGTAGCCTGTGGTACTGCATTCTAACCACTGCACCATCACAGCTCTTAATGATGATTTTTCTGGTCCCTACTGTGGACATAAATCGAGAACTACTCATTGCAGGGGGCCAAGACTGGAGGACAGACTCCGTGCTTTGAGTTCCTGGAGAAATATGCAGTCAGCAAAATATACAAGGATTCCTTTGACCATAATGAATTAAGAATCACTCGTCCCCCTGGTGAGATGTAGAAGGATTTTTGGCTTCTCAACCTTTGCCATTTTTAGGTTTCAGGTGGGTTTCATTTCCTTGCAGTGATGACAGCTGAATTCAGAACTATGAGAAGTCATGGTTGGGTTTTGTTTTTTTTAAAAATCACCATGTGTCAAAGAGAGGAACAGGAAACAAACCAATTTAAAAGAGGAACTTGAAAACAGCTGGGAGAGCAATGAGAAAAAGTCCTCCTTTACAGCACTTTGGGATGAAATCACTGCATTGCTCAAGTCTGTCTATTTGGAACAAAGTATAAGTGTGTTTTGCAGGTGTAATTAAAACAACATAGGGAAAATGAAAAAAAACAACATTCATTTCTGAGAGAAGAAACAACGAAGGTGCGTCTTGACAAACTTTGGTTGACAGCAGGCATGTCCAATCTTGGCAGCTTTAAGCCTTATGGACTTAAACTCCCAGAATTCCCCAGGCAGCATGTTTTTAAGATGGGTGGACTTCAACTCCCACAGTTCCCCAACCAGCATGCTAGTTAGAGAATTTTAGAAATTGAAGTCCATGGATCTTAAAGTTTCCAAGGTTGGACATCCCTGGTTTACATCTTAGTTCAACAGAGGAAGTTGATTAATAGGAAACAGAAATTTGACTTCATCTGTGATTGATTGAATGCCATGAAGTTGATGTTGACTCTCTACATAAATTTTCTCTGGAATGATGCCTTCAAGAATATCTTTCAATCATCACTGTAACTTGAGTCCATCTATCTCATCTTCTCTTTGCCTTTCCTTCCATCTTTTCTAGCATCTGAACCTTCTCCAGAGGTCTTCACATAAAGTAGGACAATTTGAGCTTGATCGTTCATGCCTTGAGTGAGAACTCTGGATTTATCTGCTTGACGACTTGATTGATCTTGTCTTGGTTGTCCATGGCCTTTTCAGCAATCTTCTCCAACTCCGAAATTCAAATGTGTCAATCCTCTTTTTGATGCTGTTTCCTCAAATTCCAAGTTTCATTCCACAGAGACAGATCTTCCAGATGTTGTCAAATTACAAATCCAGAATTCCTTGCTATCAGCCAGCTGACGGGGAAAGTCATATCAACATCTGGAGGTCCAACCCCACAATAAGCAAGTTGTTGTGTGCATTTTCTGGAACAAACTTTCCTCTTTTGGTGTCATGTGTCTGACTGGTCACAAGGCCACAACTGTGTGCATTTCAGGTCAGGGTGATTAGCACAGAGAAAGAATTATATAGAAACACAGCGTGGTAAGCAAAAGAGAGATATTAGCATACTGGGAAGTTTAAGAGGCCAATTTCTTTGTCTCAACAGAACACAAATGTGTTTTTTTATACTCAACTGGCTGCCTCTGGGGAACAGTTTGGTACACATTTTTCAGGAAGTCAGTCTCTTACTTTTACCAATCTGGTACAGGCCAAATGACTGTGACTACAACTCCCATGATCCAAAACCTATTTTAGCCACCTCGAAAGTTATACAGCTTAAACAAGCCAAATGTAATGATATAAACATATCTCAAAGACTTCAGAACTGGGGAAGAAGGATGAGCTTGCAAGAAACAAAAACTAGTATCTGAAAAAAAGCAGAGTAAGCACATTCAGGGCACGTGAAAACATCCACTCTTAATGGGGACAATTTGGTCTAAAGAGCAGCTTAAGATTCCAATTTTAAATCTGGCCTATTCAGAAATATTTCTTAACCCTCCATTGTCTATCCAACCCAAACAGTATCTGTTAAAGGAGACCTCACCCATAGACACCCTTGAAGGACAGAAGAATCCAGAAGAACCTATCAAACATTTATCTTGCTTAGATTTCCTGTCTTCTTCTAAAGCAAACAATAGACTGGCCCAGGTCATTTGTTTATGGAGATAACGTACTTATGACTGACACACACACACACATACACAAATCAAGTAAGCTTGGGAGCAAAGCCATCTCAATGTTCTTGAAAAGAGACATCAATTCACACCACATTTCAAAAGTAGCTTTTCTTCTGGTGTTACCTTTCTTGGGTCTCTCCCAACATGAAGAGCCTTTCAAACCAACTCTGAGAATCTTCCACAACACACACTAATTTGGTGGTGGAGAAGGAAAGAGGAAGGGACAGTTGATAGAAACTACTATCATGAGGATTAGATATGGGAAGCCAATCTCAGAATCTACAAAGCCATAGATTATGTGAGAAGGAGAATCAAGAAAAACTCCATACTTTGAGCATCTCATGCAACACACCCACAAAACCAGAAGGTTACAAAAATTGAGTTGACATGATTGGTCTCACTGTTAAAATCAATCGCTGCTCATCGCTTGAAAGCCAAGAAGCTGCTAACTATCATTTGAGGCCATTGCTACATTTAACTCAGCATTGTTCACCCCAACCTTTTTTGAACTGACCATTGTGGCCAAACCTATAAGTTGATGGGTCCCACCAGGTTGGAGAAGGTGCTCTAAGCCACCATTTTCCAGATGCTTCTGCAGCCATGTCTGGAAATGGGGAAGATGATCATCGATATCTAGCATAGGAAGGCTATTAATTATCTTCCCACCCTATTTAGTGCAGAAATTTCTATAAAAGCACTCAAGCCAAGGATGGCCCAACCTCTCATTAAACCCATCTTAAGAAACCACCTGGTTTCCTACTTAATTATGCTGTTTTGGCAGGGATCACATCTCTGAGAAGATCTACATCACCAACTAAGGACCGACATGAAGCTGTCCAACCTGTTGGCTTGGTTGCCCCTTTGACAACCCAACCTAATCCAACCCAACCCAAGACTTTGTTAGAGAAGAAGACAATGAATACTCCACCTGATCAGCTCCAAAGGGGGTGATGTTGGCCTTGACGGAGCCCACACTCAGCCCAACCAGCACCAAGCCGACATAGGAGGCAATGAGACAGTAGCGCATGTTTCCTTGTGACGGGCACGGGGCAGAGGTAGTATTGCTCTGCAGAGGCGATGAGCAGTTCTCAATGGGCCACGGATGAAGCTCCCCGCAGAGCCACTGGCGGCTGGGAGCGATGGCCATGGCGGGGAAAGCCAGCATGCCCAAGAGGTAGACTGCCATGCTGACCAAGATGGTGGGGAATTTGCCCAACAGGGCGTCAGCCAGCCAGCCCCCAAAAGGGGAGACCAGGTAGGTGATGCCCATGAAGAGCAGGAGGGCCTGGCTGGCTTGGGCGCCCTCCCAATTGTAAGGTGTTCCATTGAGGAAGAGCACCAGGTTTGAGGTGATGCCATAGAAGGCCACCCTTTCCAGCAGCTCAGCTAGAAGCACGGCGGCACATGCCAAGCGCCGTCCGTGGAAGACGTTAGCCGCAGGGAAGGAGACAGGCGACCGGGCATCGGGCTCTAAGAGGGGGCTCCTCTCGTTGGACTCAACCTCTTGCATTGCTGGTTGGCCAACTCCTTGCTCAACTTCTCCTGTTGGGTGACCCAACTGAAAATATCTTCCCCTAACCCTAATCCTTACTTAAATCCGCCTAAAATGTCCTCTCCCTTAAGGACCCAGGAACCTTTGGGGTTCCCCTACCCTCACCCAACTGTGGCACCCTCCGACCCTTCCTCCCTACTCCAGGTAACTTCCAAGCTCCTCGGTTGCTCAGATCCCCACTCAGAAACCAAAGAACGAAGCGGGGCTGACTTTCAAGAGCCGGACTCACCCCCGTACCCCGAAACTTTTAAACAAACCCCCTCGCTTCCAAACCCCAATCTCTTCCGCGAGTGGGATTCGAACCCGTAATCTCCAGGTTTCGGGGGCTCTTCCGAGCCGCGCCCGATTCTTTCTCTCCCCCCCCGCCGCCCCCACAACTCGCTAGAAAAGCCTGGCTCGGGCCGCCGTTCTCGGAGCCGTCTCCCCCTCCCGCCGCCGCCTCTGCCGGCCGCCGCTTCGCCTCCTTGCTTGGAATGCCCAGGTTGCTCTCTCAAAGCCCGCCTCTTTCGGCCCGGGCCGCGTTCGCCGATTGGACGCCGCGCGCCGTCGCTCACGGCTCCCCCCGCCTCCCCGCCCCCGCCGTGAGTTGCAAAGGGGCGGCGTCTTCCTGGTTTTCCTTTCGCTGCAAAAATAAACTCGAATTGCAAGCGCGCGTGTTTTTTTTGTGTGTGTGTGGGTGGGTGGGGGGGCGCAATTCGGAGCCGGTCCGGATCGGAGGCGGCTTTATCCTTTTCACCCGCGTGCCTTTCCCTTCTCGTCCTTTATTTCTTTGGACTCCCCCCACACCCCCCAAGAGCATCATCAGAGAGACTTGAACAACAGTGCACGCCCAAAGCGAGTCATGGGTTTTTGTCACGTGCAAACCATGTTGCAATGCTTTAAGCATGCTTTGGAATGGGGTTGGGAGGGGTGCCTTTGCGTGCGTGTGCTTGGCTGTCTTTACACGCAGGGGGGTTTATTTCTGTCCGGAGGGACCGGCCCTGGGCACAGATGACCGGATTTGGGGCAACTGTTGGATAGTCCCCAAATTCCGCAAAGAAGTGAAACTCAAGGGGACTCATTCGTTTCTTGCTATCTGGAATGGGGAAAACCGGATTGCGGTTTCAGGTTTTTTTCTAAGGATCCGGATTCCAGAAGGGTTCTAAGAATTTAATAATAATAAACGAATGCGAATCAATTTGCCTTATGAAAGCCAGAAAGCAACGCTCTCAAACCTTACAAGGAAATGAATAAACGCGTACGCAGCACTTCATTGACAAGCTTGGGTAGATAAGGAGAAGTAAGAATGAAATAGAAAATGTAGAAAAACAGGAAGAAAAGTACAATGGCAGTAGAAAACAAATCATATACAATACCAGTCAGTAAATAAGCATCTCCAGAAGAAAGAATTGCACAATCCAGAGTCTGATATTTTTTCCTGAAATCTGAATAATTATTGCAAGATTATTGGCCCAGTTATGTTTTTCAATCTGATTTTTTTTTCCTGGAATCTGAATCGTTGTTGTTATGGCAAGATTTAACCCAATTATGGTTTTCTCCGCATATTTTTCTATTTCTCTATTGTGAACGTTTCCAATGATGTTGAACTGCCATGCCCATGTTGGCTATGGATGATAGACTTTTTACTTCACAGCCTCCAAGCGTTTTATCTCTTTGGATTTCTGCTAGAGAATTCAAAGCCTTCCTTCCTGAGGCAAGAGGGTTTAGACTTGAGGTAACAGATGATAAAACCGCTTCTTTATATTTCAAGAGATAAAGTCGAAAAATCTTGCTTTAAAATCAGAAACTAGCTGCTATCTCTTCCTTCTGAGGGGAGGAAAAAAAACCTCAAATACACATAGTGGTGAGACTGAAAGAAATCAGAGGTTTTTAAGGAAACTCACAACCAACAGATTGGCTGTCCAGTTTCCGACATCTGCCATTCACAAGAGAGAAAATCCTGCTTACCTTTGACAGAAGGTCCATTGACAGCTGCAGCTGAAAAAGTATTGATCAGGCTACTGTATCAATGATTTAATTTCTGTTCCCACTGCTTAGGTAGGTTTGCAAGAGAATAATAAAACACAGGCATGCAAGTGTCTCTATGTTTCTATGTTTCCTTTTGCTGCTAGAGACCTGAAAGGAATTTGAGGAATTCAGAACTGTGGGGCTAGAGAATTCTGGGTGTTGAAGTCCACACATCTTAAAACTACAGAGGCTGAGAAACACTAATCTCGGCTATTTTAAAAAATTCGTCTCTGCAACCATTTTACTCAATACAATATTCTTAAGAAGAGACAATGAAGAACACACAGTAGAATATCATCTACCTAATGTAGGACACTGTTTTTTGGAGGGAGAGGGGGGAAGAGTTTCTTTAATTTGGTCTCGGATATTCTGCAGTCTATATTGTCTGTCTGTCTCCATCCATCCATCCATCCATGTCTGTCTGTCTATCTCTCCATCCATCCATCAATTATTCATCCATCCATCCACCCACCCATGTCTGCCTGCCTGCCTGTCTGTCTGTCTGTTTCTATCTATCTATCATCCATCCATTTATCCATCTATCTAGCTATCTCCAATCAATCAATCAATCTATCTATCTATCTATTTATCTGTTATGTCTATCTTTCTTGTCTATCATGTATGTCTCTCTCATGTTTATCATGTCTAT
>BLBF01000060.1:7507771-7520492 GCA_015471245.1 Laticauda colubrina | reverse complement strand
TTCTTTCTTTCTTTCTTTCTTTCTTTCTTTCTTTCTTTCTTTCTTTCCTTCCTTCCTTCCTTCCTTCCTTCCTTCCTTCTTTCCTTCTTTTTTTCTTAGTTTTTTGGGGAGGAAAATAAAGGGGGAAAATTCTGCCTCTGCCTACCAACATCCATCGGTATTCATCTGGCTAGTGTCCTGTCAGTGTGCGAGAGAGTTGAGGGCTGTTTGGAAACTGAAACATTATTTGTGTGAGCAAGGAGACAGCAAGGAGGCTGGGCATGGCTTACCTCAACTATATCACCAGGCTTGAGATTTTGGGCTTGGACAACCTTGAACTATGCTGCCTACTGTTAGACTTAAGCATAGCATAAATTATCTGCTACAATGTCCTACCAGTCAATGACTACTTCAGCTTCAACCACAACAATACAACAGCACACAACAGATACAAACTCAATGTAAACCGCTTCAAACTCGATTGCAAAAAGTACAACTTCAGCAACAGAGTGGTCAATGCCTGGAATGCACTACCTAACCCGACTCCTTTAACCTCAAACTGACCATTGTTGAGCTCACCCCATTCCTAAGAGGTCTGTAAGGGTTATGCATAAGCGCACCATTATGCCTTCCGTCCCTGTCCTATTGTCTCCATTTATTCGTGCCTATTTCCTGTATTCTTACTCATGTTTATTCATACCTATTGTAAGTGATTGACAAATAAATAAAATAAATAAATAACTGTTCTGTACTAAAGCTGCTTGGTGCTGTGAAACTGAAACTGAAACTCCTCTCCTCTGCTTGTGTTTTGCATTTGGAAGAGATTTCTTTTCAGGTGGGGAGGGGGAGTAGAACGCCTTAACATCAAAGCGTGTTAATAATAATAATAATAATAATAATAATAATAATAATAATAATAATAATAATAATAAGGGAAATACTCTAAATGCTCTGATGGTCATTTTTGAAAAATCCTTTCTTAGCGAGCACTTAGAAGCCAAGAGGAACATATGTGCCAAATTTCAAATTTGTAGGCTTTACGGTTCTGGAGATTTTGTGATGATGCGTGAGTGGTATTTTGCTTTTATACGTATAGATTTTAACACGGATGTCAATGTGTATTTGTCTGTGCGTAATACACCCATCTGATGGGAAGCGTTTGGATCTTAGATGCGCCCAGTGTGTTGATTCTATGCATAACATGCAAACGTGGCATTCTCTCCAAGGTCAGAGTTCAAAAACTTTTGAACTTTGTTGAAGAGCACGTCTGAGCATGTAATTAGCTAAGAAAACAAGTCAACGGATTATCGGGCAAATTCTCTTCCCACGCAGCTTCTTGAAAGTCCAGCTTTTACTTCTATAGAGTATCGCAAGGAATATCATGGCTTATGTGAGAATGGGGGTTTGATATTCCTAATAGGAAAAAATTAGATCAACAGAGTTGGAAGGGACTTTGTAGGTCATCTAGTCCAACCTGAGCAGCCTACACCATTTCTGACTGATGGCAGTCCAGTCTCTTCTTGAAAGAGACTGAAGAGAGTAATGAAGCTCCCACAACTTCCGAGGGCAACTTCTGTCCCATGGGTTAATTGTTCTCACTGTCAGAAAATTTCTCCTTATTTCCAGGTTGAATCTCTCCTTGTTCAGTTTCCATCCATTGTTCCTTGTCTGGCCTTCGGGTGCCTTGGAAAATAGCTTGACCCCCTTCCCCCTCTCTATGGCAGCCCCTCCCTCAAATATTGGAACTCTGCTCTCCTGTCTCCCCTGGTCCTTCTCTTCATTAGACTAGCCATGCCCAGTTCCTGCAGCCGTCCATCATACGTTTTAGTTCCATTGTTCAATTACAATCCATGCTGGAAGGAAAATGGTGCAATTTCTGGAAATCTCAAAGCCATCGTTCTTTGTGTCTGTGTGTATTCGTGCGTGCATGTGTATGGAGTGTATATGTGTGTGTGTCTGTCTGTCTGTCTATATATAGGGAGGGAGGGAAAGAGAGATCTATATAACTAAATATATTTCCCTTTTGCTGCTAATATCTCTCGTGAGTCACATTAGGAAATTAGTTTCAAATCATTGGCAATTTGCAAGCCTATTCATCTGAACAAGAATGTAAATCATGGTTATTGGTACAATGGAAAGAAAAAAAATTTCCAATTCATGTTATGGTGGAAATTTGTTCCCAATTTTGGTTGTAAGTGGAACGCTAGCTGAAGTAGAACTTCATGGCCTTATTTCCCTTGCAGAAATTAATGCTAATGTCCTGCTTTTTTAAACATTATTCCATCTGCTCCTGTTTTCCAAAGAGATCATTTACAAGCTGCTGGGCATTTGTGTATCTTGAAGGACACCTCTGATTATGAGTCCCCATTGGCAATTTCAAATCTCATCTCTTCAGAGAAATTGGAGGCAGCTCTGGGCATCCATCTCTTTAAAGCTGGGAGGCTTCTTCAAGGTAAGATAAGGTCTCTTGGTTTCAAAAGGGGAACCAGTGTTGTTTATTTTTTGACAAAAGCCTAATAAGTTGCTCTTCTAAAAGGTGTGCTATAGCTTTGATAAGTCTGTTATAACTGGGCTGCAATAATATGCATAACCCCTAGGTGGAGGCAAAGACCTAGTTTTCTGTATCTCTCTGCTACCCTCTACTGGTTATGTAGATGTTTTGCACTGTGGATCTGTTCTTGGGCCCATTTTTTTTTTTTCTATCGACTTGAAATCTCCATTTTAACATGAGAATAAGTCCAGGATTCAACAGAAGCCATCTGTTGATTGCTCCTCTCCAAAAGATGCTTTTCACTGGCATTTCAACATCAGTGACTTATTGCTTTCCTTGTCTGCCTGCATTTTCCCCTCTTCCTCAACGGCTGATGTCCAGATATGCTGGAACATCTGACCAACCTCTCCAGCAAAGCATACACTGGAGAATAGCTGGTAAAATAGGTCACAGAATCCTCTGCCAGTTCTTGACAGTTTACCTGATTCCTTTTTAACAAGTGAACTCATTCTACCTAGAATTTAAAAGCAGCCTTGTTCTCTAATTAGCTGCCATCACCGCTGCTGTTTGTTAGTTTAATGGGGTGTAAAACTGCCCAGTTAATTGTTTTCCCCCCCCTCCCCTTCCACTCTTCTAATGCTGTGGGTTTTTTTTTTAAAGGAGGTTTATAGTTTTTGTTACCATCACTGCTTTTGAGCATCCCTGTTGACAGCAGAGGGATGCTTGATTTGAAAAGACACAATGCAAATTGCTCTTCTTTGTAACCACAAGGCTGGCATGGTGGAAACAGGTTGGAGAAGATAGGTGGCTCCCGTTTGGCCAAAGACAATCTGAGAGATGGCTTGTCTCGAATTTCTGTTTGAAAAGAGCACTTAATACCGCTAAAAGCCTCTTTTCCTTCCCCCGCCCCCCCAAAAGGAACACCAGGGCAGAGGGTTAATATAGGTAGTCCTCATATTTTGTGACAGCCTTGTTTAGTGATTGTTTGCAGCCACAATGGTGAGGAGAAATTAACTTGGCAATCTGTCCTTGCGCTGATAACCTTTGTAGGTCTGTTAAACAAAGGAAACAGGAAACAGGCTTGTGAGTCCAGCCTGTCAGGGCTCCAGCACTGAACCCCATTTAAATCATGAGTCTCAAGCCAAACTTCCAAAACTTAAAAAGGATTTATTGAGAGTTAACATGCCGGCACTGCCTGGGTGTAGCCGACTCTGAGACACATCATTCATTGTCACCCTTGACCCTGGGTTTCCCCCACCCCCTGGGTGTATCATAATTTATATTCTCCAATGGGACACATCCATAGCCAAGAGTCATCAATCATACTTTCCAGTTAGATATTTGCCTGGCAGAAACTTCGGTCACTTAGTTACTATCTTTGAAAAAATATTTATGAAATGCACTTTTGGTTTTGCAAGCTGCTGCACTGCTCCCTTTCTGTTGGCAACTCTAACAAGACCAGAGAAATATTTTATGAGTTGACACGATCAATGTTTTACGCAGTGATTATATTGCTTAATGACCTGAATGGACGATGGCTGTTAAATGAGGACAATGCGTGGAAGAAGAAAGCAAGCGGAGAGCTGTCCTTGCAAAAAATCGAAACCCAGAAGTGCAATGATAGAAAGCAGAGTGCTCCTCATATTACGACTATACTTTGCGACTGGAATTTTCACTGCTGATTTTATGACCTTGGGGGGTGGAGGTTGCTAAGCAAATCTGCAGTTGTTAAGTGAATCGTGCGGTTGTTAGGCCAATCTGGGTTCCTTCCATTGATTTTTGCTTATTGGAAGCCAGCTGGGAAGGTTACAAACAAGGATTACATGAACCCCATTTGCAAGGGTCATAAATCCGTGCCGGTTGCGATTTTTAATTGTGCTTGCATGTCCATGGGGATGCTGCAATGGTTGTAAGTGCGAGGACCATTCGCAAGTCACTTTTTTTTATGTCATTGTGACTTGGAACAATTGCTAAACAAATGGTTGAAAGATGACTACCTGGATTTGCAAGCACCTTCCAGTGGGGAGGGGGTGGACTTTGGAGTGCTTCAACGCATGCCCTACTTCAAAGAGGAGATCAATCAGTTGGAATAAAGTTGGAAGGGATCTTGGAGATCTTCTAGTCTAGCTCATGCAGGATAACAGAACAGAATATAGAATAGAATAGAATAGAATAAGGAATAGAATAGAATAAGGAATAGAATAGAATAAGGAATAGAACAGAATAAGGAATAGAATAGAATTGAATTGAATAGAATAAGGAATAGAATAGAATAAGGAATAGAATAGAATAGAATAAGGAATAGGATAGAATAAGGAATAGAATAGAATAGAATAAGGAATAGGATAGAATAAGGAATAGAATAGAATAAGGAATAGGATAGAATAAGGAATAGAATAGAATAGAATAGAATAGAATAGATAAGGAATAGGATAGACTAAGGAATAGAGTAGAATAGAATAAGGAATAGGATAGAATAAGGAACAGAATAGAATAGAATAGAATAAGGAATACAGTGGGGAAGAAATAGAGTAGAATCTGGAAGGGACCTTCGAGGGCTTCTAGTCCAGTCCCCTGCTCAAGCAGGAGATACCATCTCAGATAGGTGACGAGTCTAGTCTCTTCTTAAAAACATCTAGTGATGGAGCGCCCACAATTTCTGGAGGCAAGTAGTTCTACTGGTTGATTGTCCTCACTGTTAAGAAGTTTCTCCTTAATTCCAAGTTGCTTCTCTCCTTGATTTGTTTCCATCCATTGTTGCTTGTCTTGCCCTCTGGTGCTTTGGAGAATAGCTTGACTCCTCCTCCTTTGGGGCAGCCCCTCAAATACTGGAAGGCTGCTATCATGTCACCTTTAATCCTTCTTTTCATTAAGTTAGACATACCCATTTCCTGCAAACATTCTTCACGTGTTTTAGTCTCTTTGGAAAGGTGTCAGCCAACGTTTATCCCAGAGTTAAGTTTGGTGGAGCAAGTGGCACCATCTGTGCCACTGGATTAACTCTTGAAGAACTGTTGAAATTCTCCATTTTTCAGGAAGTCCCGTTCCTTTTGGAATTATCTTTGGAGGCACAGATGTTAATGAAGATGTCAAAAATGAGGAAAAGGCCCAAATTATGGAGAAGGTGTTGGATGAAGCCAGGTAAAGAAATGTTCCTCTTACTCCTCCTTATTATCCTATCGTGAATCATTCAAAATCTATTTGGACCTTTATCCCAAAGTTGTTGGTTTTTTTTCAAAAGGCCACTGGATTTTCTTGGTGTTTTCATTGAAAGCATTTTGCTCCTCAAGCTTCTTCAGTTCTTAGATGAGAAGTGAAATCAAGAAAGTCCAGTTGCCTTTTTGGAAAAGCACCTTTGGGGATTGAAAATCTCCATAGTTTGGACCAGAGGTCTCCAAACTTGGCAACTTTAAGACTTGTGGACTTCAACTCCCAGAATTCCTCAGCCAGTTGTAAATGATATGCCCTGACAATACACTCTATTCAAAATGTTTATGAATAAAAATAAAAAATATACTAAAAAAAAGTGCATCATATTCAGAAGTATTTTCTTCTCCATGTCTCTAGGTTTGCTGTGTCCTTCACTGAAGCCATGAAAGAAGCAGCTGCAATGTATTGGGTAGGTGAGGCTGGGGATGCATGAAGTTTTTATTTTGTCTCTTTCTCTTTTTTAGTTTTTAATTTAATTTAATTTAATTCCCCTTGCTGTCGAACCTTTTTGGTTTCGAGCTTGAAGTTCTTCTGCAAGGATTTTGCACACCTGGCTTATGTCATACCAATCCTCCTCCCCCACTTCCTGGACCTTCAGTGGTAAAAACACATTTGACATTCATGTGAAAAGACAGAAATTAACCAACTTTGATGCTACATCTTGTCCTCTTCTTGATCAAGAGAGGTACTAATCCCACTCTATAAAGCCTTAGTACAACCACATCTAGAGTACTGCATCCAGTTTTGGTCACCACGTTATAAAAAAGATGTTGAGACTCAAGAAAGAGTGCAGAGAAGAGCAACCAGGATGATGAGGGGACTGGAGGCTAAAAGATATGATGAATGGTTGCAGGAACTGGGCCTGGCTAGTCTAGGGAAGAGAAGGACCAGGGGAGACAGGATTCTTCCAGTATTTGAGGAGCTGCCCCAGAGAGGAGGAGCTATTTTCTAAAGTTATTTTCAAGCTATTTTCTAAAGCATCTGAAGGCCAGATGAGGAATAACGGCTAGAAAACTGATCGAGGAGAGATTCAACCTAGAAATAAGGAGAAATTTTCTGACAGCGAGAACAATCAATGGATGGAACAGAAGTTGCCTTTGGAAGTTTTGAGAGCTTCATCACTTGAGACTTTCAAGAACAGAGTGGACTGCCATCTGTCAGAAATGGTGTAGGCATGGTGTCCTGCTTGGGTAGAGGGGGAGGGGTTGAACTAGATGACCTACAAGGTCCCTTCCAACTCTGTTAATCTGTTGATCATATCTTTAATGATGGGAATAATTGCTTTAGTCTGGCAAGATTCTGTCTGAAGGTGAGGAACATAAAAGAAACCACTCAGAAGAAACTACATGTTTCTTGGTTCTTGAATCCTGTCATTTGTTCATAACATGGTCTCAAATGCCAGTTCTTTAGGTCCCTTCCATTTCTGTTCATCATCATCATCACTGTTACTTAGAGGTATCTCTTCCTTTTCCTCTTTTTCTTTTTCTCCATCAGCACATGAACTTTAGTGGGGTACAGCCTTCTCCTCCTCCTCCTTCAGCCTTTCACCTTTCTCCTCTTGGCAAATCATGGCCCAATTCAACTTTCTGCAAACCTCATTTTATTCATTTCTGTGCTCACATCTGTACACACACATACACACACACACACACACACACACACACTCAATGGTGTACCTCCCCTTGGCCCACACAAATCAGCATCCCAACCTTGCAGAGTTCAGATGCAGCAATCATCTGCAATTCCAAAGTACGCTTTTTAAAACCGGGTGGGTGCAAGAAGACTGCTAACTTTGGGGCTTACCTGTGGATTGGCAAACCAAGGTTAAGAGCCATTGGGAACGGGATTTGCAACCTGAATGAAGCTAGAAACACAAGGCTTGAGGCTGGGGGAGCTAATTTAGGCTTGTGTCTGGCTTGAAAGCGGTTATTTTGCAGGCCTAACATAAAAAGACAGATTTGGTTCAGCATGCTGGAGACTTGGAGGAGAATGGCTTTTTGTGTAAAGACAGTATTTGATAGCAATCACAGACAGGGCTTTAATTTGTTTTGATACCTTCAAAAAGAACTACTCTGGATAAGTACCCTCTACTGCTATGATTCTCTGCCTTGAAAATAAATTAAGCCTCTTTTGTGGGCAACCGTCTTTTTCCCCCTCCATCTCTCCGAACTGTGGCTTTCATTAACTGTTCTTGTTTCTATTTTCTTTCTTT
Organism: Laticauda colubrina; assembly: GCA_015471245.1. Taxonomy (NCBI): domain Eukaryota; kingdom Metazoa; phylum Chordata; class Lepidosauria; order Squamata; family Elapidae; genus Laticauda; species Laticauda colubrina. Next base: position 7,512,600 of record BLBF01000060.1, on the reverse strand, counting down.
TGATTTTTTTTTTAACCTCCATAACGATGACAGTGGGGGTTTCTCAGTTGCCCAGGAAGACAAATAAGTCTAATAAAAGGTAGAAAAATACTGCTAGAGAATGACTCTCTCTCTCTTCTCTCTTCTCTCTTCTTTCTTTCTCTCCTCTCTTTCTTCTCTCTCTCTCATTCTCTTTCTCTCTCCTCTCCTCTTTCTCTCTCTCCTCTCTCTTTTCTCTCTCTCCTCTCTTGCTTCTCTCTCTCATTCTTTCTAATTCTTTCTCTCATACTCTTTTTCTTTCTCTCCTCTTTTCTCTGTCCCTCTCTTTTCTCTCTCTCCTCTCTCTCTCATTCTCTCTTTCTAATTCTCTCTCATTCTCTATCTCTTTCTCTTTTTCTCCTCTCTCGTCTCTCCTCTTTCCTCTCTCTCATTCTTTTTCTCTTTCTTTTTCTTTCTCTCTTTCTCTCTCTTGTCTGCCTATCTCTCTCTCTCTCTCTCCTGTCTCTCTTAAAAATCTGCTTTGCTAAAATCCTGATAATTGTATCAAGTTACAGGAATTGATTGCCGCTTACCACAAATATTGATTGAAGCTGATTGAGGGCTGCCAGCTCCGATTAGCTTCTGATGTCACCCAACAAGCTCTGTGTGTGTGTGTGTGTTTTTTTTTTTTAAAGGGGTAATTTTTACCAGATATCTAGGTAGCTTCACCTTCTTGGCTGTGTCTTTAGACTGCCCAGTTTTTAAAGCCAGCATTGAGATCTTTATTTATTCCTTCCTTTCCTTGAATATATTTCTGAATGGCCTGCGTAAGGTCAAAGCCTAAAATGAAAAGAAAAACAGTTCTCAACTTGCAGCCATTCGTTTTGTGACATTTTTCACACTTTAGGACCATTGGAGCATCTGATGGTCATGTGCTACTTAGAATAGAATAGAGCTGGAAAGAACCTTGGAGGTCTTCTAGTCTCACCCCCTGCTTAAGCAGGAGAATCTATACCATGTCAGACAAGCTGCTGTCCAGTCTCTTCTTAAAAACTTGCAGCATTGGAGCATTTACAACTTCTGGAGGCAAGTTGTGCCACTGATTAATTGTTCTCGCTTCCAGGAAATTTCTCCTAATTCTAAGTTGCTTCTCTCCTCGATGAGTTCCCACCCATTGTTTCTTGTCCTGCTTCCAGGTGCTTTGGAGAATAGCTTGACTCCCTCTTCTTTGTGACAGCCCCTCAAACAGGGGTGGGATACGACAGGGTTAACTTCCGGTTTGGGATTTACCAGGTTCGGTGATTTATGATGTGCTTCCCTGCACGCTGCGAGACGGGCTGCTGCAGAGAAGCAGCCTTTGAAACAGCCCCCTTTTCCTGCTTTTTTAACTGCAGTTGTGCCTCATTTGGCAGCTGAAGTTGAAAAATTAGGAAATAAAGATCAGGTAAGAGCCCAGGTGGACGGGCAGGCAAAAACATCAGACCTAGAACTAGTTTTATGTCTGCTGCTCTTCAGAGCTATCGGTTCTACAGAGGTGGACAGAACTGGTAGAAACCCACCCCTGCCCTCAAACATTGGGACACTGTTATCATGTCCCCCTAATTCTTCTTTTCTCTAGACTAGCCACCCAAATCCTGCAGCCATTCTTCATATGGTTTGGTCTCCAGGCCTTTGATCATCTTAGTTGCTCTTCTCTGCACTTTTCCCCCAAGTCTACTTGTGTCTAATTATTTTCCACCTGCTGAAATGGAGGGACTTTATATAGATGATACAGACCTTCCTTTTTAAGAGGAGTGACTGGGGGTCAAGGATGAATTGAGGGCAGCAACCAGGATGTCCCTTGCAGAGAAAAGAATCTCATTTATTTATTTTTGTTCACCTCTCTTTGCACACATTTTGAAGAGCAAATCTCTGAAATTTGAACTGTTTTGCAAAAGATTGCCTTGCCCCTTTGATTACAGTGATTAACCTGCTTTCCCCTGTGTTTTTTGGGTTTGTTTTTGTTTTTATTATTAATTTGCAAAGCCTCAAATCAGGAACAACATCTGCGTCCAAGCTCAAGGTAAGTATTTTTCAAAATCCTCTTTTTGCCCCTGGCAAAGTAGTTCCTATTTCTGTCTTTCTTCCAAATGAGAACCAAACCACCTGCTGTCCCTTGAAGCCTCTTATGGTTTGTTTGGGTTTTTTGGGTTTTTTTTTTTTTTTTTGCATAAAAACAAGAAGAAAATGAACTTGCGATCTCTGGTTTTGAGGATTAGGTAAGACAGATCAGAGAAAGAAGAGTAATACGATGTAATTTTGGAGCAAGGTTAAAATATATTTGTACTTTTAACAGCTGTGAAGAATATTAGAAGCCACTTTCTTTCTTTCTTTTTTCCATCCCTCCCTCCTTCCTTCCATCGATCCATCCTATTCCTTCCTCTTTCCTTCTTTCTTTTTTCTTCTTTCCATCCTCCCTCCTTCCAACCCTCCATTCTTTTTCCTATTCCTTCCTTCCTTCCTTCCTTTCTTTCTTTCTTTCTTTCTTTCTTTCTTTCTTTTTTCCATCCCTCCCTCTTTCCTTCCATCCATTCTTTTTTCCTATCCTTCCTCTTTCTTTCTTTCTTTCTTTCTTTCTTTCTTTCTTTTCTTTTTTCTTTCCTTCCTTCCTCCTTCCTCCTTCCTTCCTTCCTTCCTTCCTCCCTCCCTCCCTCCCTCCCTCCCTCCCTTCCTTCCCTGCTTTTTTTTTGCTTGTACTTTTTGGCTTTTTCTTTTTCTTGAGTCCTTTCATTTTTTTTTCTCTCTTATATTACTTTGTCTTGGTTCTAATTCTCTTCTTTAAAGGTTTGGCACACACATTTGATTTATTTTTTTTTAGTCTCTTCCCCCCCCCCCCCTTACTTTCTATTAGTTTGTCTTCATATTTATCTTCTTGTTTAAATGTTTCAATAAAAAAAAAAAAAGATAGACCAAATGAAAACAACCTGCTGAGAAGCTTGCCCTGGCTTGCTTTTGGAAGGGAAATTGAATGCGTGACCCTGAATTTACTCTCATTTCTAGGGATCGTGAGCCTTCCAAACAGGCAGCATAACTGGGCTGAATTTCTGCAGAGGGCAGGTAAAAATGCATACAAGCATAACATGTCCCAGAATTTTTAGTAAAAGGCTTTCTGAGAACAAATGTCTTTCTTTTTGGAGCACTGGGAAAGGAAGGGAGAAGGAGAGGGAGAAGGAGAGGGAGAAAGGGGAAAGGAATGGAGAGGATGGAAGGGAAGAGAAGGAAAGGGAAGGAAAAGGGAAGGGAAGGAAAAGAGGATGGGATGAGAGGGAAGGGAAGAAAAGGGAAAGGTGGAAAAGGGAGGGAAGGAAGAGGGGAGGTGCTAAATGGATGGGAAAAGGAAAGGAAAAGAAATAAATGAGGAAGGAGAAGAAAGGAGTAGTAGGAAAGGAAAGAGAAGAAAAAATGCCCAGGAAACCATAATGGTAATTGTGGGAGCTTCATGACTGGAGGCTTTCAAGAAGAGACTGGACTGTCATTTGTCAGAAATGATGTAGGGTCTCCTGCTTGGGCGGAGGTGTGTGTGGACTAGATGACCTATAGGTTCCTTTCCAACTCTGTTAATCGGTAATCAAGAGAAATCCGATAAAAGGTCTCCAACTTCACTACAACATGATCTGTCAATCAGTTGCGGCTCCCGGCCTCCCCTGCCAGGCTGGTGGAAATTGTCGTCACGGATAAGACCACCCTGTCGCCTCGGGAAGACGCAAAACACTTCAAATCGATCCCCTGAGTTCGCCTATCCCTGCTGTCCTCGACTTACAATGGTTCATCGAGTGACCATTCTTCACACTTACGACCATTGCAGGCCTCCCTTCCCCCCCCCCCCCCATGATCCAGGGGTGGGATTCTACCTGTTTGGGCTGGTTTCATAGAACCGGTTGTTATGATTCTGTGGCAAATCGCGCCGCTGTGATGGCCCCGCTCCTTTCTGCCCGCCCCTCCCCTCCTTGCCCAGTCAGTCCTTATCGCGCATACACCACATCGAGGTGCATGCCCGACACCGCTGACTGTGTTCTCCCTGCCCAGTCATTCCTTAAAGTGTTTCTTTTTTCCCCCCCTCCCGACGATCAGCTGTTCCGATGACCAGTCGGAACTGGTCGGACCCTCGCTGTCTTACTGCTTCGCCCAGGAGGCTTCCCCGAGGCCCAGGAGGCAAAAGGGGCTGCAAAAAAAAGAAGCCATGGCCACCCAGCCACATGACCACGCCCACCTAACCATGCCCACAGAACCAGTTGTAAAAAAAATTTGAATCCCAACCCCGACGTGATCGAAATACCAACGGGACTCCTCGTTATGATGAATGGCAGGGTCCCGGGGTTCGCGAGATTCCCTTTTCGTAACCTTCTGACAGGCAAAGTCAAGAATGTGTGTGTGGGTGTGTGAGAGAGAGAGAGAGTGAGAGAGAGATTCGCTAAACGACTGGGTTAGCAACTTCAGCTCTGCAGGGATTCGCTTAACAACGGTGGCAAGACAGATCGTAAAACGGGGCAAATGTCACTTAACAGACGTCTCCCTTTATCAGCAGAAATGTTGGGCCTCCATTGCAGTCGTAAGTCAAGGAGCGCCTGTATTTGCCGAGAATACTTTCAAGAGACAGGAAGGGGTGGGGGGACCAGAGCAGCTTTAAAATGCTTACGGGTTGCATTGTGTTTGCTGTGCGTTTGTGAAGGACGACAAAGTAAAAAAAAAATAAGCAAAGGTCAGCCCGCGGCAAAGAATTCCTCATTGTTGTTTTTTAAATGCAGCTTTTCGCTGCTATGAATACAGTTAACAAATTACCTCTATAGAAGAAGAAGAAGAAGAAGAAGAAGAAGAAGAAGAAGAAGAAGAAG
>BLBF01000060.1:7458361-7472022 GCA_015471245.1 Laticauda colubrina | reverse complement strand
ATATATATATATATATATATATATATATATATATATATAATCTTTAAGAACTTAGTGTGTATTTTAAGATTGTACCAAGCAGAATTCAATTGGCAAAAGTTATGTGTTATAAAACAGAGGTTAGATACTGAATGATGTTATAATTGTAAAGGCATAAATTGAAGTTTAAATAAGATCTGAATGGACAAAAAATAAAAGATACAAAGGTGTCATACTCCAATCAGTAACTACAGGGGAAAACTTGTTTAATGAGAAAATAAAATATAAAATTGAAACAGGACAGACAAAAGTATAAACATAATGATTAGAAAGATATTGAAACTTAGAAAAAGATATGTAATTGAACTTAGAAAGGAATGAGATAAGCAAAAACAAGGTTGAGAAAACTAAGGGAAGGGAAAAATCACTGAGAAAATGCTAAAATAGTAATAAGATATGGAATAGAATACAAAGATGAATATGAAATTAAGTTTGTGTCTGTATGGAAAAGTGACAACCCGGGATCATGCTATTCTTAAAAAAAGATATTTTATTTGTATTATGTTTTGTGAAAACCCAAATAATTTTTTTTTCATCCTGGGCCAAATTATTTACTTACATATACATTTTATCTTGATTTTTGTGGGACTTGATTTTTGTAGAGCTGATTGGAACCAGAACAAGCCAAATGTAAGAGAAGAATGTGAGCTCTCCAATTTTGCCCCCCCCCCCAAAAAAAATTCCATGTTGCCAAAGCTGCTGTAATTCTAGGAAAAAAATAAAAAAGAATACCTAAACAGAGTCTGAATGTGACAAATGGCCCCAGAAGTTTATTTAATTAAAAAAGGGGGAGCTTTTATATTCCCCTTGGTGAAGGCTTGCATTACGATCTTTCCTACTAAATCACTTAGTAAATCCTCTTTACAAAAAAAAAAAAGAATGAAAGAAAATAGATAAATACATTCCACATTCTTTGGCACTCTTTCTGGGGAGAATTAGAGAAATTAAAGGTATCAAAAACAAGTCCAAATTATGATTTTGTTTCTGCTGGTCCTTTTTGCTTAGATGTTCTCCTCCATTGGATTGAGATAATGGCTTTCAACCTTTCCATTTTTTCCCTCCCACCCATCGCCTCCCCTCGCCCAAATATAAGATTCAGATGGCAAATCTGAAATACTGAGAATTAACCAGCTTGAAAGCATCTAAACCATACATCAGGATTTACTTTTGGGTCTTGACTTGGGAGGTTCAGCTCAAAGAATGAGATCTTACTTGACTTCTCCTTATTTATTCATTTTTTTATTTTCCCTTGTGTGTTGGCATCCAACACCTCTCTACAAGTCCCATTCAATATTATATTTTTGTTATCTGGGATTTTTGACTATACTCTGGATATTTTCCACGAAAACCCAATGACCCACATTTGGGTTATGCACCAAGTTCTATTTTCTCTCTCTATGCTCCTTGTTTTTGACTACTATCTCAACGTAAAGGCAGAAAGGTGAGTGGAGGGGGAAAAAAAGAAGAGATAAGAAAGAAAACAGAATCTTTTTCAGATGTATTGTTACACTTTTTCATGTAGCTGTTCCATGTAGTTCCTTAGTTCTTTACATTCCCCCAAGTCCATGTCTTGGCAAACCCATTTGATATCGTCCTCACTGCTGGTTAGAATGGAGTTGACGGTCGGGTAGCCACCATCTGAAGAGATGGTGGTGAAGGTGGTAAATTGGACACGTTTCCGTTTGGAGGTGGGTGAAGTGGCCTGTTCGTTCTTCTGCTCCTTCCCTCCCGGGGAGGTGGCAGAGTCTGTGGATTGGAAGAGTTGGCCATTGAGGTTCTTCTGAGGGTTGGCACTAAGGAGATATTTACTTTCTTCTAAATCCACACTCCTGTCAATGGCTGTAATGCATTCCTCCTGTTGGGTGGAAAAATTGAGGTGGTTCTCCAGCAGCTCAGTTCTATTACTCAGTCCTACCCAGTCATGAGAATGCCTGAGGCCTTCTTGCTCTTCAAATGGAGCCTGCTTATGCCTGTATTTCAAGGCAAAGGTGACACAGTTGATGAGGAACACCAAGATGGCCAAGCAGAAGACACCGAGCAAAGCATACATCCCGATTTCCAAGTCACTTAAGCCCCTGGGTGTCTCCTCAGCATCGTCCTCTTCCAAATCCCCATCGCTCCTGGGCAGGTCTACCTGAGCTGGGAAACTGGTGAAGTCTATTGGGAGAGTTTGCATATGACCGTCGTCATCTAGGAGGCTCTCGCGGTCTTCTTTCTTGCTCAGGATGGACTTCTGAGTGGTAGTCGTTCTGGTTTCTTCATGTCCCATGGAGGAGCTGTAATAAGGTCCCTCTGGGTGAGATCTCTCCTGCAGACTTGTCTTCTGACGACGATCAGCAGTCCGGTTCTCCAGGTGGACCCCATCTTTGCCATGCTTACTGTCACTTGGGTTGGAGACAGTGTCATTCTGGCCAAATTTGACTTTGATGTTTCCGGTACCCACTGCCAGAATGCTCTTCCTTTTCGACTTCTGGCACGATTCACTGATGACCAGCTCCACTTTCACCAAGAAACCTTGGCCTTCTGACTCAGCCACAAGGAAAGGCCACTTAAAATTGGGAGCCTGGTGGACGGACACCACCTTCTCATCCAGAGACGTGGCCACCAAAGAAAAGTCCTGGGCGTTGTATATGTCTAAGGGCATAACTGCTCCATCACTGAACTGGATCCAGCAACTCATCACGGCTTCCTATATTTTGGGGGGGAAATGAGACAGAATGATACTGGGACACACCCATCAAAATGGTCCCCCCCTCAGTACAGATAGTCCTCAACTTATAACAGTTAATTTAGTTATAACAGCACTGGAAAAAAATGACTTATGGCCCTTTTTCACACTTATGACCGTTCCAGCATCCCTGTGGTAACATGGTCACAATTCAGATGCTTGGAAACTGGTTCATATTTATGATGTCCTTGGGTCATGTGATCAACTTTTGCAACTTTCTGAGGAGCAATAGCCATAGCACTTAGACTTACACTTAGACCGTTGTACTGTGTTTTACAGCCCTCTCTAAGTGGTTTACAGAGTCAGCATATTGCCCCCAACAATTTGGATCCTTGTTTGACTGACCTCAGAAGGATGGAAGGCTGAGTCAAACTTGAGCTGGTCAGAATTGAACTCCTGGCAGTTCAAGTGGGCAGAGTTTGCCTGCAATACTGCATTCTAACCACTGGGAAGGAAGGAAGGAAGGAAGGAAGGAAAGAAGGAAGGAAGGAAGGAAGGAAGGAAGGAAGGAAGGAAGGAAGGAAATAGCAATAGCACTACCACTTAGACTTACATACTGCTTTACAATACTTTACAGCCCTCTCTAAGTGGTTTACAGAGTCAGCCTGTTGCCCCCAACTATCTGGGTCCTCAGTTTATCCACCTCGGAAGGAGGGAAGGCTGAGTCAGCCTTGAGCCTGGTGAGATTCGAACTGCCAAATTGAAGTCAGCCGCCAATCAGCAGAAGTAGCCTGCAGTACTGCACTTTGACCACTGCACCACTGCAGCTCTATAGTGAAAACAGTGGGGAAGCCAGATTCACATAACAACTACAGGGATTCACTTAACAATTGTGGCAAGAAAGGTTGTAGAATGGGGCAAAACTTACTTAACAAACATCTCACTTAGCAACATAAATTTAGTGACCATAGGTCAAGGACTATCTGTTTACAGTCAGAATGCATACTTTTGAAAATACCTGAGATACCATGTGAGTTATTAATATATTAACTTATAAAATTTATTGTGCGCCCTCAAGATGACTCTGGGGGGCATGATCAGGAAAATATTTAGAGTATACAGGAATGAACATATTAACATTGACAATCAAAGAACAAGAACAAACTGAATATTATATGATATGGGAATTATTTTATCAATTGTTGGAAAATAAAAATGGAAGGTAGAAATTAAATATAAGAATGCAGAGAAGAAGGAGCCAAACGGGATGGTGATAATGATAAGATATATTATGTGTTAGTGGGTTAAAATAAGAATGTAATTATTGTTGTTATGGTAAGGAATTTGTACTAATTAGAAATATTATTGCAGAAGATATTTTTTATCTAGATGACACACTGTTTAAATGAAAGATGGAATGTTTGTAAAATAAAATTAAAAAATTAATAAAAAAGATTACTTGTAGATAGATAGATACAGCTATAGATATAGATATAGACGGATAGAGAGAGAGAATGATATGATAGATAGATAGATAGACAGATAGATAGATAGTTGGGCACTTTATTTTTAACTTCCCTGTTGGTTAATAATAATGTCCCTCTGGGACCATGTTAGAAGCTGCATCTCCAACAATCCTTAATTTTACTGTATTTTTGTTCAAATGTCTCCTCTTTCCTTTCCATTTTTCTTCTCCAATTGTCCCTGCACATTCTGCGGCAACTGAGCTAAACGATGGAGTTCCTTTTTAAAAAAACAAAAAACTAATGCAGACCTTATAAAAGGAGAATATTTGTAGCTCAGGGTTGGAATGAGGGGTCCTTGGTGCTCTCTGAGCTTGGTTCTTTTCTTGCAGACATTTCTTGACCTTACTAGGGAATGTCATCAGTACTAGAAGGGAGGAGGAGGAGGGGGAAGAGGAGTGGGACGGGGAGGAGGAGGCCCATGTGTCTGGGTGCTCTCTGAGTTTGGTGGTTTTCTTGCAGACGTTTCATTACCAAATAGGGAATGTCATGAGTACTAGAAAGGAGTGGGATTTGCAGAATTGAGGAGGAGGACTGTGGGGTCCTTGGTACTCCCTGACCTTGTCTGTCTTCTTGCAGATGTTTCATGACCAAACATGATGATGTGACCTAGTTTGAGTAATGAAATGTCTGCAAGCAAACCACCAAGCTCAGAGAGAACCAAGGACCCCCAATGCAGACACGGAGCAAAATGAACTTAACGCTGGAAAAATTAGAAAAGGAAAAAGGAAAGAAACTGAGAAGGACCCTAAAGCCAAAGACACTTCCATTCCATTCTTACAGTGGGCAATCAGGTATATTTGGTGTGTTCAGAAATGAAGCATTGCTCCAAAAGCAGTATTTTCCCCCCAAATATGCCAAATACGGCCCCCAATTGCTGGGCCTAAGACACACAGTCTTGTAGTTTGACCTTCTGCTACCTCACCCAGCTCAAAGTCTCTTTTGAAACCTTCTATAAATTGATGGCCATGATCAATTCTATTGATGGCAGGTTGAGTCCTGTGGCTTTGGGCACAGCTGCTGGATCTCCTGATCCTGAGCTTTAGCTGATGATCTCAAGATGAACAACCGCACAAGAGGAAGAACAACTTTATAGTTTAGAGATTAACAGAGTTGGAAGGGACCTTGTAAGTCATCTAGTCCAACTCCCCACCCAAGCAGGAGACCCTACAGAGGGATAACCTACAGAGGAGAGGGATGTTGTAACCATTGAGGAAGGGATAAATTGATAACTGGACTTATAACTTGCCATAAAGAATATATTGCATGTTGCTCCTTTGTAGCTGTTCTCCTTTTTTCTTTTTTCCTCTTTCTTGCACTTTGAGCTTTCTTTTCCTTTTCTCTTTCTGGCTATATAATTAATTTATATTGGGGTGTTTTTCTTCTTTCAAGAAACATCTTTAATAAAAATTATATACATAAAAAATGAAGGACTGCCAAGGTTAAGGAACAACTAGATTTGCAAAACAACCTTCTTCCCCAAAACATGTATTTTTGGCAGGTGAGCAGTGGGATGCTCTATTATTTATGAGAGGTTACCAGAAGAAGAAGAAGGAAAAAAAATACATATTTTTTCTACCCTGGGCTTGCTCTAGTTTTACCGCCCTATTTACTGGAACAATGCTTCTCTATTTAGAAGTTTGGTGGCCTTCAGAGATGAGCACCTATAAATCTAAAATGTCCTTTTAGAATAATACTAACAATTCAACAAGGACACCAGTGCCAGTTCACCTGCTCAGTTGGCAAGAGAAGGCAGGAAAGGCAGATTTGGAAAATGGTGGACTATTGCCAAGGAATGCTGAAGGTTTGGCATCTGCGCTCTCTCTCTCTCTCTCTCTCCCTCCGTCTCCCTCTCTCTTTCTCTCTCTCTCTGGGTGGGGGGGTGTCTTTTGTTCCCATTTACTCAATTTTATTTCCCAGAAGGTTGTTTCCTCTGTTTGGAAACTTTGAGGGGTCTTGATGGGCACAAGTCTTTATAATGAGCGGTGTATTGTCAGAGTGAGATTATGGGAGATTTTGATGAAGAGGAGGAAGGGGGAGAGAAACCAATAGGACTGAAGGAAGAGAGTTGAAGCAGAAGAATAATATTATTGGGAGAGGAAGAGGGGAAACACTGGGGAAAAGAAGGGGAGGGGAGGGGGAGGGAAAGGGGAAGGGATGAATGAGGAAAGGAAGGGAAAGAAAACGGAGTGATGGAAGGAAAAGGGTGAATGGGGAAAGGAAGGGAAGGGATGAACGGGGAAGGGATAATGGAGAAGGGAAGGGAACCAATGAATGGAGACAGGAAGGGAAGAGAGAAAACAGGAAGGAAAAGATGGAGGAAGGAAGGAAGGGCAATGGAGGGAGGGATCAAGGAAAGAAAGAAGGGAGGGAAGGAAAGAAAATGAAGTGGAAGAAGATAAGGATGAAACAGACATTAACAACACTGCTTGGTTCTCCATTTGGCTGCCTGTAGTTTCATATGGTCCTTTAAAACACTGCATCCCACATTCACCTCTGGTTTGTCCAAGTATCAATTGAAAAGTAATTGCTTATGTTTTGGAAAGAAAGGTGGACCCCACCGTGCTCAGACAGGATGCTTGGAGGCCCAAACCAGAGAAAAGGAACTCCAGAGAGGAGGCTCTACCTGCTTTTCCACTTGAAGCACTTCGTGGGCGATTGCTGTAGCGAAGATGGCTCTGTTGCTTCCAGTGCTCAGCTGTAAGGAGAGCGAGAGCCCCGATACCAGTTGGACACCCAGGTCAGTGATGGTCACCTTCTCATCCAGGACCGTCACCGTCTTCTCTGCCAAGATGGCATCGGAAAGTGGGGACAGGATCTGCAGGAGGAGACCAGAGGGACAGTTCATCTCTACACTCCAAGGAAATCACTTTTCCCAAACACTCTGCATGTCTCACTTTGATCTATGTAGAGAGCCTTTATTTATTTTTTTCTCCCCAAAACCACCATGTTGTTAATCAGATCGCAGTCCTGTAAAACAACAATGGTGCATAATAAAGAGTGATTGACTTGGGACTTAAGTTTCAGAAAATAGGGATTGGGAAGGGAAGAAGGAAAATTGGGGAGAAGAGAGGGAGGGAGGAAAGGAGAGAGGGAGGGAAAAAAAGGGAGGAAAATAGCAGAGACGGAAGGGAGGAAGAAAAGAAGAAAAAAAGAAGGGAAGATGGGAAGAGAGCAAAGAAGGAAAAATAAGGAAAGAGGGGAAACGAAGAAGAAGGAGAACAAAGAAGCGAGGAAAAAAGAAAAGGAAGGAAGAAAGAAGGAAGGAAGCGGAAAAGGGGAAGGAGAGATTGGTTGTGAAAAGGAAAATGAGAGGGAGGGAGGGAAGAAAGGAGAGAGAAAAATGAATGAGGGGGAGAGAGGGAGGAGAAAGGGAAGGAAGGAAGGGGAAAAGGGAAAGGAGAGATAGGTTAGAAAAAAGAAGGAAAATGGGAGGGAGAGAGGGAGGGAGGGTAGGAAAGGAAGGAAGGAAGGAAGGAAGGAAGGAAGGAAGGAAGGAAGGAAGGAAGGAAGGAAGGAAGGAAGGACAAAGAACCACCAGGGAACAATCTGTTCAAGGTGGGATGATCAGATGCATTCATGCTATTTTGTTTTCACACTGAAACCCCTACAAGATGTTCATCATGAATACACCTTCTCCAAAATTGCACATTTCTACCTGTATTTTCTCTCAACAGATAAATCTCTAAACACACCTTATCTCCAAACCCATCTCTCTCTGAGCCTCTAGGTGCTCCTGACTGTCTGAGAACTTCGTTTTAAAATCCTGAGAACTGAGACATCCAGATCTACATATTTGAAAATGCAGGTTAAGAAAAACAAGAGAATCCCTCAAAGAGATAACAAACGTGATCATTCTTGAACAATTCTTCCTTTCTGTCTAATTTTCCTCTGTTATTATGTTCTATGCTCACGGGGCCAGGGTCTTGCATCAATTGATTTAATTTTCCTACCTTTTTATTTGTTTCTGCTAAAAAATTATGAAAGAGAGAGAGAATAAGACAGAGAAAGAGAGTGAGCAAATGAGTGAGAGAGATATGGAGAGACAAATAAAACAGAGAAAGAAAGGTAGAAAAAGAGAAAAAGAAAATGAGAAAGAGAGATGGGGAGAAATAAAATAAGACAGAGAAAGAGTAAAAGAGACAGAATGAGTGAGAAAGAGAGAGACTAAGACAAAGAAAGAGAATGATAAAAAGAGAATGAAAGAGAAAGAGATGGAGAGAGAGAGAGAGAATAAGACAGAAAAAGAGAGAGATAATAAGACAGAGAAAGAGAGAGAGAAAAGGAGAATGAGGGAGAGAAAGAGAGAGAGATGGAGACAGAATAAGAGAGAAAGAGAAAAAGAAAGAGAGAGCGAATAAGACAGAAAGAGAAAGAGACAGAATAAGACAAAGAGAAAAAGAGAATGAGAAAGAGAGAGAAAGAGAGAATGAGAAAAAGAATGAAAGAGAGAGAGATGGAGAGAGAGAGACAGAATAACACAGAAAGAGAAAAAGAAAAAGAGAAAGAGAGAAAGAGAGAGATTTATAAACATGGAGCAATCGAGTGGATGAGATCTTGGCAGTCCGTATATAGGTGACTTGGACAAATTCTCGGGAGACAGGTATTCTTCCAAGTGAATGGACCAACTATCAATTTGTCACTCACTTTCTTGCTGCATTTCTCTCCCAAATATATTCTTTGTATTTCTGGACACAAGGCAGAGTGAAGAGTTTCTGAAACTGATAAATGTCTTTAGAAAGAGCTGCAGAGTGATGCCATTCTAACAAAAGCCCCCTTAAAAAAAAAAAAAGATGGATAAATTTGCTCAATGTAATGTGCAGGTTGCTGAGTGCCGTAAAAAGCTTTTTGCAATGCAGGAGTGAAAGAAGGGGAAAAAAAACAACAACACCTTATCTGTAGTTAATCCAACAGCATAAAATGAACTTTTAGTACCTTTCAGGGCATCCTTGAAACATAAAAACACTTCTTTCTGCTTTATGCTACCGTTTTGGTTTCTTTCTAGCTTAGTAGTCTGTTCGTTCCTATTTGTCCTCCTTCTCAAGGTAAACCAAGATCAGATTTGGATTTTTAAAGGACTGTGGCTACATATTCAGCATTTTTATTACTTTAATAAGCTTTTCCGGTTCTCAAATGTACCCCAATCTTCCTATCTGCTTCCTCTTGGATTGATCATTCAGTAAGGTTCAAGACATATGAAGAATGGTTGCAGGAATTGGGTATGTCTAGTTTAATGAAAAGAAGGATCAGGGATGACAGGATAGCAGGGTTCCAATATTTGAGGGGCTGCCACAAAGAAGAGGGTCGGTCAAGCTATTCCTCAAAGTACCTGAAGGCAGGACAAGAAGCAATGGGTGGAAACTTTTTTTAAAAATGAATTTATTTATGAGAAACATTTGAAAGACATAGCACAAGTAACTCAGAAGGAAGGAAAGAAGGAAGGAGGAAGGAAGGAAGGAAGGAAGGAAGGAAGGAAGGAAGGAAGGAAGGAAGGAAGGAAAAAAGAGAGAGAAAGAACAAAAGAAGAAAGGAGAGAAAGAGAAAAAAGAAAGAGAGAGAGAAGGAAAGAAGGAAAGGAAGGAAGGAAGAAGGTGGAAGAAAGAAAAAGAAGCAATGGATGGAAACGTATCAAGGAGAGAAGCAACCAAGAACAAAGGAGGGATTTCCTAACAGTGGGAACAATTAATGAGTGGAACAGCTTCCTTTCAAAAGTTGTGGGTACCCCATCACTGGAGTTTTTAAAGAAGAGATTGGACAACCATTTGTCTGAAATGGTAATGCTTGAACAGGGGGTTGGACTAGAAGATCCCCAAGGTCCCTTCCAACTCTTTTTTAATTCTGTTATTCAGTTGGATGGATTCTGCTGTCAACTCGTAAAGCATTCCTATGCCTGTTTCCAAGTTGCCATAAGAAGGAGAGGGGGAAAAACCCTGAAGGAGCAGTATGGCAAATAAAAACCAGAAGCACATTCCACACTTATAAAGATTGTAGCCTAGGCTACTGGATCTTCTGCCCACAAAAATCGTTCATTGGAGAGTGTGATTGATGACACCCAGCCATGAACATGTTTCATTGAAGACTCTGATTTATGACACGCCCAGGGGTGTGTGGGGGGAAACAGTCATAGGTGACAAAAAATTATGTATGTCAGAGTTGGCTTCATATGGGTTAGTGCCAGACAGGTTGCTCCTAATAAATATTTTGGATTCTTTTGAAGTTTGGCTTGAGGCTCATGATTTAATTAGGGCAATCTTTGGAACCCTGACATCTGCACTTAATGAAACTTCCTAATTCACATGCCCTGTAGCCCTGAACTACATGCTGCCTTTGTGTCTTAGTTGTGAACATCTCTAAGAGTCTCCAGTTAGATGAAGGATATGAATCTTTGGGTCTGGTCTAGTAAGGAACCCGTCTTTTCACCCAGGCCTTCAATTTTGCTCACCTGTAAAGTTGTCATTCCTAACTCCTGTCCCATTAACACCTGTCCATCTTGCAGCTTGGCAATCCTTGGCTCTTCCACTTGCATGAAATTTTTTACTAGGTCAGTGATGTCCACTTGCCAGTCGGAGCCCAGCAGGTAAGTAGTTTGGCCACCAGAGTCCAAGGGTTCAGCTACAAACTGAGTAAGGACCCGTACTGTTGCATGCTGGTACTGGAGAGTACAACCTCTTCCTTTTCTCTCATCCTCCTCTTCATCATCACTGTCTCTAACAGGTCTGTGAAAAGATTCAAGCCAGATGGTCAAACCAACAATAAAAGTTGACTGTGTGGCACTGCTGATATTAAAACCCTAAAGCAGGGGTGGGCTTCAAGCATTTTAGCAATGGGTTCTCTGTCTGGTTGCTGGGTGTGCGTGGTCATGTTGGGTGTGGCCTAGTTGGATTCCTGCACCACTGTGGAGGGGGGGGGTGTATGTTGCCCTTTCTGGACTCCAGAGGCTTTCTGTGAGCGTCCAAAAAGATGAACACTGCCTCCCCAGGCTCTGTAGGCTCTCTGGAAGACAGAAACGGACCCATTTCTGGCCTTCCCAAACTTCCAGGAGGCCCATTTTCCACCCTTCCTGAGCCTCTGTGCAAACCCTCCATTTACCTGCATCCAAAATGGGCCACATGGGGACTCCTGGGAGGGGAGGGGAGGGGCAGGGTGGGCAGGGCCAGCCACGAGTGGGATTTGGGGGTTCTCTGAACTGCACAAAATCTGAACTAGGGGCTCTCCATAACCCCTGCGAATCCCCAGCAGCCCAGCCCTGCACTAAAGACTTGCTCTCATGGGGCACATGCATGACCTTTTCACATGCCTGAGTGATCAATCAGCCCTACTGCTTTGGGGGCTCTTCTGGTCCTTTCCCCTCAATGAAACAACCTCTCGCCCAACGTCCAAACTTGAGGACATCTTCACTTTCCTCCTCAAATATGCTGGTGGGAACTAAGCCATTTTTATATATTGTTATTTGTACATTTTTAACATATATAAGTATTTTGTAAACAGTGTATTGTCTGGGTCATTTTATACATATATAATTCTAGTAATGATATTCTTGAAAAGGTAACAGTAAAGGTTCCCCTTGCACATACATGCTAGTCATGCCAGCTCTAGGGCCCAGTGCTCATCTCCATTATAAAGCCAAAGAGCCAGCTCTGTCTGAAGACGTCTCTATGGTCATGTGGCCGGCATGACAAAATGCCTTCGAAGGCGCATGGAGGAACACTGTTCTCTTCCCACCAAAGGGGTCCCTATTTTTCTACTTGCATTTTTTTACATGCTTTCGAACTGCTAGTTTTAGCAGAAGCTGGGATGAGTAATGGGAGCTCACTCCGTTACGCGGCGCTAGGGATTTGAACCGCTGAACAGCCCACCTTTCTGATCAACAAGCTCAGCGTCTTAGCCATGAGCTATCATGTCTCTAGATATTCTTTACTTGTATATAATAGTATTCTTCTAGTTTCTTATTTCTACCTTTGTTGTCTAATCATTGATAAAACAAACCCCCAAGTTAAAAATATTCTGTATCTTCTTTATCCTTTTTCTTTAACATTAGCATATCCATTTCTGCAGAGTCTAGTATTTTTTAATTATATTTTCTTCTGTAAGAGTTTCCTCATTTTTCTGGTATTGTGCAAATACGATTCTTGCTGCTGTCAAAACATGCAATATTAAATATACATTCCCTTTGTTGTAATTTTCTGGAAATATTTCTGGCTTTAGATATATACGTTGTTTTATCATTTGGGCAGTCTATGAATTCAAGTGGAAAGCCAGTTGGATCCAGTGAAGGTATTGGACTAGGAATGAGGTGACCTTGAGTGAGGAGACCAACTGGGTGACTTTGAGCCAATGATTGTCTCTCAGAAGCAAATCATCTCCAAAAATGTTGCTAAGAAAACTTATGCACTTGTCCATGTAGTCACTAAGAGTCAAGACTCGCTGAAGGCCAGAGAAATGCCCAGAGAGAGAGAGAGACAGTCACAAACACAAACAAATTAAAATAGAGTGTCACCCCAGGTTAACCAAATAAAATATTCTGCCTGAGCACAATCTATGTATTGATGTTTATTGTCAATGAATGTACATGTATCTATTCACAAAAGTTAGATCTCCTTTAGAATAGAAAGTGGGGACACGGTGACTCAGTGGCTAAGACACTGAGCTTGTCGATCAGAAATGGGGACAATTTTGGTGGGAAGGTAATCGTGTTCCATGTGCCTTCGGTATTTAGTCTTGCTGGCCACATGACCAGAGAGACGTCTTTGGACAGCTCTGGCTCTTCGGCTTTGTAATGGAGACGAGCACCATCCCCTAGAGTTGGAAATGACTAGCACATATGTGCCAGGGGAACCTTTACCTTTACTTCAGAATAGAGAGTATTGGCAGTTGTTCACACTTACTAGCAACCAAGGTAGATAGGCTGATTTCACACAACACAGAAACACCATGTGGAAAAAGATGGTTGGCTAGTTTGAGGAACAATGTGTAGTGTGAATGAAGTCAATCAGATGTTTTCAGGCAATTATGGAAGAGGAGACTAGAGCATGGCATGATTTGATGAGACCTCAGCTAGGAAGGTCCCAAGGGATCTCACCTCTTGTTAGAAACGATGGGGATCCTCCAGCCCTTGATCTGATTTAACTCTGTGTCAGAGACTTCAATTTGCAATGGGAGGCGAGGAACCCACACAGTCAGTTCCAGGGGGCTGTTCAGATGTTGGTATGTAAAATGGACAACTGCATTCACTTTGCCTTTCATTTCCTTCCCGTTGACGAATATGTAGTCACATCTTTCAGACACCTGAAAAAAAGAGAAAAAAAAAGAGAACAATTTTAAATAAAAGAATAATAGGATAACAGAATTAGCATAGAATAGAGTAGAGTAGAATAGAACAGGAATAGAAAAGAAAAGAAAAGAAAAGAAAAGAAAAGAAAAGAAAAGAAAAG
>BLBF01000060.1:7442451-7454341 GCA_015471245.1 Laticauda colubrina | reverse complement strand
GAAGGAAGGAAGGAAGGAAGGAAGGAAGGAAGGAAGGAAGGAAGGAAGGAAGGAAGAAGGAAGGAAGGAAGGAGAAAAGGAAGAGGAATAGCAATAGCACTTAGTCTTATATGTGAAGCAGTCTTCACAGTGTTTTCCAGCCCTCTCTAAGTGGTTTACAGAGTCAACCCCCAACAATCTGGGTCCTCATTTTACCAACCTTGGAAGGATGGAAGGCCGAGTCAACCTGAACCCTGATGAGATTCAAACTGCCAAACTGCTGGCAGCTGATAGTCAACAGAAGTAGCCTGCAGTACTGCATTCTAACCACTGCACCACCTCGGCTCAATGTGATGATCAATGACAACAGAATACAATTCAGATCCTAATCAATACATTAAAACAAATACCTTTAACGACATCATACTCGTGATGTCCTAACCATCAAAAAACCCAACAGAACTCAACCAGCCCCAATCTGCCAGTTCTCCCAAAGAGCAGATTTTAACTGATTGCTGAAAATCACTAGGGAAGGACCATCTCGGCGGTCCTAGAGGAAGAGAGCCCTAATCAAGTATGTCCACTTCCTGAGCTTTTGTTTGTTTTATCTTCTAACACTTATGCAGGGTTTCTCAACCTTGGCAACTTTAAGATGGGTGCATTTCGATTCTCAGAATTTCCCAGGCAGCCATACAGCCTGGGAAATTCTAGGACTTGAAGTCTACCCATCCTTAAAGCTGCCAAGTTTGAGAAACATTGAGTTAAAGACTTGCAATATGTCAATCAGAATAGAGCTGGAAGGGACCTTGGAAATCTTCTAGTCCAACTCCCTGATGAAGCAGGAGATCCTACACCATTTTGGACCAGTGATTATCCAATCTCTTTTTAAAAACCTCCAGTGATAGAGCACTCATGATTTCTGGAGGCAAGTTGTTCCACTGATTAATTGTCCTCACTGTTAGGAAGTTTCTCCTTAGTTCCAGGTTGCCTCTCTCCTTAATTAGCTTCCATCCATTGTTTCTTGTCCTGCCTTCAGGTGCTTTGGAGAATAAGTTGACTCCCTCTTCTTTGAGGCAGCCCCTCAAATACTGGAAGACTGATATCATGTCACTCCTAGTCCTTTTTTTCTCTATGTTTTAGTCTCCAGGCCTTTAATCCTCTTAGTTGCTCTTTTTTGCATTTTTCCCAGGGTTTTTTTTTTTTGTCTGATCTTTTGTCAGATAGACAGATTCCACTACAAGTAGATGTTCTCCAAGAGACATACCAAGCCATCAAGACAGATTAGCACCAGTACTTTGAAAGGGATTCTTCCCCTTCATATCCAGTAATAAGAAGGCTACCAAAACAGGAACAGGCCTGGAAATCCTTAAATATTATTTCTATATCCAAATTCTGAAAACCTTGTTGCTTAGTCCCAGTCAGCATAATCAGTCCATTAGCTAAACCTCATTTCTGAAAATGTCAACTTTGCACCGACACACTCCATAAAAATTCAGGTCCAGAGCATTGGTATGTTGTGTGTGTGTATATGTGTATGTGTGTGTGAATTTCTCCACACTTCTTCCACCTGCTTGCATGCCTGCGCACACACACACATTGGCCCATGGAAATCAATTTAATTGGGAAGCGTCAGGTCAGAAGAGGTGAGAAACTGCCACTCACCCAGTCTGTAAAAATCAGAGAGACAAAGCATCACTATGAATTATGGATGGCAGGACAGATGTGGATGAAGGAGATGGATGTCACATTCTAGCAGGGAAGAGCACAGAGTTTGGGAAAATACTGCAGGGAAGCGGCATCTGTCATTGTCTTGTTAGACATAAGGTAGGTGAACATGAGAAAAAATGTGTTGGATGATACATCCCAGCAACCCACAACATCTGTTTGGGGACTTCATTCTCCTCTCTGAAAATTGTCACCTATCCAGCCAGATTAGTCTCTCGTCTTTCCTAAACTGGACCTGTGCAAGACAGCAGCCAGTGATGATGTCAAGATGCTGGTTGGAAGCCTATGGAGATTCTCAGTCATCCAGGGCATGGTTGTCCCAAAGATGCTCTCTCAAGAGCTAACTGGACTTTCTTTGAAAATCCAGTTGCCTCTTGAAAAAGGACCTTTGCGACCGGCTGGTTGGAAGCATGGTGAGCCCTCAAAACATGCTTTGTGTGCCTTTGATGAAGCTTGCTCTCTCTTTAGATCAGGGGTGTCAAACTCAAGGCCCAAGGACTGTATCCAGTCCACGGGAGGTTCAAATTTGGCCCGTGGAGCCGGCCTAGAAAGTACTGGCACACGGCGCTTCTGCCAGCAAAAAAGGGGCATGGAGAAAAGAAACAGATGGGAAGATGAGAAGAGATTATAGATTATAGATTATAGATTAACAGAGTTGGAAGGGACCATGTAGGTCCTCTCGTCCAATCCCCTGCCCAAGCAGGAGACCTACACCATTTCTGACAAATGGCAGCCCAATCTTTTCTTGAAAGTCACAAGTGATGAAGCTCCCACAACTTTTGAAGGCAAGCTGTTCCATTGGTTGACTGTTCTCACTATCAGAAATATTCTCCTTGTTTCTAGGTCGAATCTCTGCTTGATCATTTTCCATCCATTATTCCTTGTCTGGCCCTTCGGGTGCCTTGGAAAATAGCTTGACCCCCTCCTCTCTGTGGCAGCCCCTCAAATATTGGAAGACTGCTATAATATCTCCCCTGGTTCTTCTCTTCACTAGACTAACCAGGCCCAGTTCCTGTAGCCTGTGAGAGAGCAAAGAAGGAAAAATAATGAAAGAGGGGAAGGAAGAAGAAAGGAGAAGGAAGAGGGAAGGAAGAAGAAGAAAAGGAAGGAAGGAAGGTTATAATGAGAGTGAGGGAGAGTCTCAGGGAAGTCCTTCCTTATCACTTGGCCACCACATGTGCCCCTGACATGAGTCCCTGACATGAGTCCCATGTCACATCCACCCTGGCCACCGCCACCTTCTGGACCTCCATAAGGTCAAGCACAACCCTGATGTGGCCATCAATGAAACCAAGATTGACACACACACACACACACCCGCTTTAGATGGTGGTGATGCGAATCCGCTGGAAGAACTGAGGCCAAGTGGTTGTATGTCAGGAAGATACATCGCCACCACCCTTGGAGATTCTTCTTTATCCATCACACTTGATCCGTGGACTGCTTACTGGGTCCCTGCTTAAGCATCAACATCATTTTTGGGACAATGCCAGGTCTGTCAGGCCTCAAAGAGCAGCCCTTAGGAAGGGACCAGTGGGATGCCTAAAAAGACTCAACACATTCAGAAAACCGTCGTGCGCAGAGATTAGTTTGGGGGGAAGCTCTCGAGTCTGTGTCTCCTGAGACAAAAATGCTGAGGAGAAAGATGCTGTTTCCATCAGATAACCCCGGATTTCAGAAGAATTTTACTGTGCCGTGGACTTTAATCACCCTGCTTGGCTCTTGAGGTCATCCTTTCCTGGCACAAGCTTTTTCTGCATCCATAATGTAGACTCCAACAGCAATTCTTTGTGTCTGTCTGTCTCTCTCTCTCTTTGGCAGGCTTACAAGAAAGAGGGGAAGGTTGATTTAATGGGACACTTGGCAGTTATGATCTATGAGCAGAAGAAGCGGCGTTTTGTTCAGGTGGGCTAGAAAAGCTTTGGTTCTGGCTGGCCTGGACCTTGGAGAGAGAGAAGGAAGCATCCGAGGTACAGGTGGTATTCAGCCGGTTCTGACAGGTTCTAGAGAACCGGTAGCAGAAATTTTGAGTAGTTCAGAGAACTGGCAAACGTCACCTCTAACTGGCCCCACCAAACTCATCTATTCTCCGCCTCCCAAGTCCCCGCTGATTGGCTGAGCCTTCTTTGGTTGCCCTGCACAGGAGAATAGATCTGGAAAGCAGGTTAGCAGGGTGGGAAGGGACGGGGAATTTTGCAGTAACCTTCCCCTGCCATGCCCACCAAGCCACACCCACCAAGCCATGCCCACCAAGCCATACCACACCATGCCCACCATGCCCACAGAACCAGTAGTAAAAAAAATTGAATAAAAAAAATTGATCCGAGCGCATTCAATCTTCTCCTCCCAAAGGCCAATGCTGTTGAACCTCCATCTCCAGTCTTCTGAAGATCAAAAAAAACAGCATCTTGACACCATCACTGGCTCCTATCTAAGGGCATCATTCAAAGATCTAAAAAACTCCCCCCCCCCATCTTTTGGACTGTTTCCATGGAGAGAAGCTTTTTCATGGAGCAGAAGGGGCGTGGTTTTATGTGCTGCCTGCATCCTATGAATGGGGTTTCACCTGTTTGTGTGGACCAGTTTCTGGCATGTCGCGGCCCAGACTGAAGAGTTGGGGAACCTGGTTTAAATATGAACTGCCACCAAATGAAGCAAATTGTTCCAGTGATCAGTGTCAGCCTTGGGAGCTTCGAAGCTGCCACATTCAGTGCCTGGGAATTTGGGAGGGGGGATTTCATAGTGAGGTAGAAGATTAGACACAACAACATTCTTTCTCAGAGAGTCAAGGACATGTTGCCCTGCACCTGGAGAGGAGTGACTGGAGGCATAGTATTAAAACATCTATCCTAGTTTATATATTTCCAATCCAAATAACTGTTAGGTGACTTATATTCCTAACAGAATGTCTCCAGTTGGGATGAAGATTGGATTGGGCCATGTGATAGACTGATGGGCACAGGGGATGGATCTTGGATTTCTCTTTTGGGAAGGGAAAACCTGGAACTCTCAGATTTGGGTTTTCCCAGATGTGCCAATATGACAACTCTAATAAAATGGAACTTTAAGGAAATATTTGTCTTGGAGTATATTGGTTTGGAGTTTGTTGGAACGCTGATAATCAGTCTGGTTTCCTTCTCCAGATCTTCATTCCATAGCCTCAATTTTCCAACTTGGTCTTCACTCACTTATAATAATTCCATGTGTCTTTCTTGGTTCTTGGGACCTGACATTAATCCTTTAATCCAAATCTTTTTCTGGGAAATCTCTGAGGTGGAAAAATACTCTCCCTCTGTTGCTGCTACTAATATATCTGTACCTATATCTATATCATCTATATCTCTCCAACTCTATCTCTATTTTAACACAGTTACAAAATAGCAGAATGGAGCTCTTCTAGTCCAACCCCCTGCTCAGCCAAGAAATGATTGCAGGCAAATGATTGTCCGGTCTTTTCTTAAAAACCTCTGGTGTTGGAGCACCCCAACTTCTGGAGGCAAGCTGTTCTTCCCAATATTTTCCATTTTTTAGATTTTATTTTGGTATTTTCTGAGCTTACAAATGTAGGAAAGTTACTTGATTTGATTTGATGGCAGAATATTGTTTAGCCGGTGGTTTTTTTGTTTTTTTTTAGCATCTGGCATCTGGTGCTCCTTTTTTTGTGATTGAGAAGGTTGAGAATTACGTAGCCATCAAGGCTCCTAGCTCTGCCCATCCACTCTTAAAATGGAATGAATTTATGGCCATCATCCCAGCCAATCAAAGCAAATTCCATGCCTTCAAATTTATTTATTTATTTATTTATTTGTTTGTTTGTTTGTTTGTTTATTTATTTTGATTTTTATTTATTTTTATTTATTTATTTTGATTTGTCAATCGCTTACAAGGTAATAGGCATAAAGGCCCGGTCCCACTGCACTTACGGATGCAAAGAGGGTGTAAAACATAAAAAAAGCTTGCCATCCGTTGGAAAACGCTATGCATCCGTTGTGTACTCATTGCATATGTGTTTCATACGCTCTATCCGTTGAGCATCCGTCCACTGCGATTTCATCCGCGCAAGAAGTTTTGAGCTGCACAAAACTTTGTGAACGGATGAACTTTCCACCGTGTACGATGTACATCCCTGACATATACGGGAAATAAACGTTCTATGTCCGTTATCATCCATTAAACATCCACTGTATCCTCTCTGCATCCTCTGGCCATCCCCTCAACTCACATCTGCTGCAGCTGAAAACAGAAAGAGGGAGGAAACAAAAGGTACACGGAACGTCTACACAGTGTTAGTAGCACGGAAATAGACGGACAAAACATTTGTATCTGGGATGTATCTCGTATATTTAGGATGTCTGCAGTATGTCTAGAGTATGTAGAAGGACACCTAGCGGACAAACGATATTTTCTATAAAAAGGGGGAGAAAATCATCTGGATCGCTGAGATGGTGGACCATACAGTCCCACTATGGTTGCACTGGAGGTTTATCTATCCCACAACTATCCTTATCTATTCCCCAAGAATGCAAAGGCTTAAACATTTTTTCAAAGTTTTCACCAACACTTTATTAAGAAAACAAAATGAACCAAGTAAACTAAGTGTCTTAAGCAAAGATAACTGTTATTAACTTTCTAAGGTAAACTTTATGACTTTATTAAATAAGCAAAATGAACCAAGTAAACCGTATTAAGTGTCTTAAGTAAAGATAACCTTCATTAACTTTCTTAGGTAAACTTTATGACTTTATTAAATAAGCAAAATGAACCAACTAAAGTGTCTTAAGCAAAGATAAACTTAACAAGTAAACAACTCAGTCTCTGACACTATTCTCAGTCACTCTGAGTCATGTCCATGGTCTCAGCTGTTAAGCGAGCAGGGACTGTGGAGGTGGCTGTGGCTTGAGTGCTGGTCTGAGGCACCATTGGGGTGCTTGACCCCGAGGGTACAACAGGGGATGGTGTGTTCAGGAAGCTATCCGAGAGCTGACTCAGTCCTGTGAGGTTGAGAGGCCCTTCATCAAGGACTTGAGATGTCAGGCCCAATACTGATGACAGATTGTCCATTGATGGGCTTGGCTGTGGGGTGGAGGAAGGAGGAGTATAATGGGGCTGTCTGCAGCTGGGTGAGGACTGGCGTCTGTGGCATCCGATGAACCTGGGCCTGGACTGGGAAGTTCTGCTTCTGCTTTGGGAAGTCCTGGTAGTCGTAGCCTTGGTAGGTGGGGGGTTGTTGAAAGCCATGGAAGGGCTGTGAAATCTCCTGGGGTGGAGGAGCAGACCTGGACTGGGTAGGAGCAGCTTCAGCTGGGCCTTGAGGGTTGTGCAGAAGTGCTGTGATCTTCTGCTTCATCACCTGGTACTGGGCCTCAGGCAGGTCCCTCAGGGTCTGGCTCACGTAGGTGATGAAGGGCTTCTGGTCCGAGGATGGTATGTCGCTGTGGACCATCTGAGAGAGAAGTTCTGTGCTGGTCTTCATTGTGTCCCTGATCTCCAACAGCACACTGTGGTCCTGGCTCTCCAGTCTGCCTCTCTGCCTGCATCCTCTGGAGCTGGAGGTGGGGGTGGGGGTGGGTTGGCCTCTGGTGGTTGCTGCTTCTTCCTCCATTTGTGACAGCAGGGGTCATCCTCCACGGGATCCTCCAAGTCTGTCAGCATGGGGAGTGCAGCTGTCGGGGGGGTCTCTGCTGTGAGGCCCTCTGAAGACACCTGCCTGGACAGGGTAGCTGGCTCCTGGCTGGAAGAGGACTGGCTGTCTGTGGGCTGTCTGAGGGAGAGGGGTCTCAGAGGGGCTGCTCCTTGGTGGCGGATCTCACCCTCCAGGAAACTGCACTTGGCCATGACGTATATCTCCCGGTCAGTGAGCTTGACAGCGGCCTGCCCGGATTTTTTGAGGTGTAGCTTGCCATACCTGGTGTGCATGTACTTCCACCATCCAAGGAGTACTTCTGCAGTGTACCCCAGGCTCTCTGCCTTGTCTCTCCAAGCTGCCTGCTTCTTCTTGGTGTCGCGATACAATCTGTGGCCCTTTCTCCAGAGGTACTCGTTCTCCCTCAGCCATTCCAGCACCTCATCCTCATGGTCCTCAGAAACGATGTACTGTTTCCTCTCTCCCTTCTCCTTCCCTTGCCTCTTCCTCCCTCTGGCAGGGGCTTGAGCAGGGCCTTCAGGGGCTTGAGCAGCAGGGCCTTCAGGGCTTGAGCAGCAGGGCCTTCAGGGGCTTGAGCAGCAGGGCCTTCAGGGGCTTGAGCAGCAGGGCCTTCAGCAGCAGGGCTTTGAGGGCCTTGGGGCTGGTCCACCGCAGCAGCAGCAGCAGCAGCAGCAGCTTCAGAGTCAGTGCCAGGGGGTGGGATGCTGGTTCTTTCCTTCTTGCCAGGGCTGGAACGAGTAGCCACGGGCTTCCTCTTTTTTCCTGACTGACGAACCATGGTGTTCCTGCTAGATGTATGTGGCAGCACGTCTTTCCCCTGAATACCGACTGCATGCGTGCTGCATCCTTTTATATCCGTGGAGCTGATGCAATTCATACTCCCCGCATGCGCAGTGAATGCTTTGCATCCGATATACATCCGCGCGAAATCCCCTTTGTTTCCTATAGGCGTCCGTGATGCATCCGCCCCTTCCGCTATGCGTCCAATTCACAATTCTCCCCAGGAACCCCTGCGGATGTGTCATCCGCTTCCATCCGCTTTCATCCGCTAGGCTTCCTAGGAACATCCATTTAACATCCCCACTACATACTACCCATGTCCGTTCTTTTCTGTTCTTTTCCGTTTTGTTTATGCAAATTTTCACCACTTTTTGGAGCGGATGACAACAGATGGAGCCACCCCCGAAATTTTGCTCATCCGCTGTGTCCTTTATGCATACGTTTTGCGTCCGTCGGCCAGTGGGACCGGGCCTTAAGTATATACATAGTTATGAATACATGAAATGGGTACATGTAAGAAAAATAAAAGAAAAAATAGGACAGGGACGGTAGGCACATTGGTGCACTTATGCATGCCCCCTTACAGACCTCTTAGGAATGAAGTGAGGTCAACAGTAGACAGTCTGAGGTTAAAGTTTTTGGGGTTTGGGGAAGAAACCACAGAGTCAGGTATAATATTCCAGACATTGACCACTCTGTTGCTGAAGTCGTATTTCCTGCAATCAGGTTTGGTGCAATTAACCTTGAGTTTGTATCTGTTGTTTGCTCTTGTATTGTTATGGTTGAAGCTGAAGTATTCATTGACAGGTAAGTCATTGAAATGTATCTCATGCTAGGTGAACAAGAGTTCCTGTTAGATCCATGTATCTGCCATTTTTCAATGGAAGAAGAGGGGGGGATTTGGATACGAGCAATCCTTTTTTATGTAACCTGAATATCATGAATTATTGTACTGATTTACAACTGTGGGTTGGAGGTACCTCCCTTCCATGCCTGGAAACTTGTCACCTCTCTTAGAGAGATAGCAAGAAGAGAACGGGCCATAAAAATTCCAGCTCCAAAATCAAAATGGCAATTAGGTAAAAAATAAGAAACTGTGTAAATACCTATATCTATATTCATATCGATTTATATTTATTTATATATTAAGTTAAAATTGAATAATGAAAGAAATGTGTAATGGTAATGGAAATGTAAAGTATATATATAGAAAGATGATAAGGAAATGTAAAAGATGTCTTGACGTTGGTATAATGATGTATAAAGTTTTATTTTATGTTTTTAAATTTTGAAAATTGAATAAAAAAA
Organism: Laticauda colubrina; assembly: GCA_015471245.1. Taxonomy (NCBI): domain Eukaryota; kingdom Metazoa; phylum Chordata; class Lepidosauria; order Squamata; family Elapidae; genus Laticauda; species Laticauda colubrina. The sequence goes on along the minus strand of BLBF01000060.1, from coordinate 7,444,905 downwards.
ATTTTTTTAAAAAAAAATCTAGCTCCGAAAGACACTTCCTGGGAATCTCTTCTCAACTATGTTCCCAGAAAAAAAAAAGGGGGGGGGGGATTAACATGTTGCTTCTTTGTATTGACAAAATCCACATTGGACTAAGGGGATGGGTTCTAACTCCCTTTATCTGTGTTGCATGCCTGGAGGGATATCAGACCCTGCTTTGAAAATCACCTGGATAACTTCCTTTTCAATAAAGAATTCCTTTCGAAAGCTTGAAAACCCAGTTTTCAAAAGTTCATTCTTATAGTCTGGAGGGGAGAGAGTCTGTACCTTACAGTTCCTTTCATTGATACTGAATTTCCCCCACTCCCCACCACCAAAGAAAGAGAGAAAAAAAGGGGCGTGCATAAGTGCACCATCGTGCCTACCATCCCTGTCCTACTGTCCACATTTAATTGTATCTATTTCCTGTATTTTTGCTCATGCTTATACTTATACCTATTATCTTCTAAGTGATTGACAAATAAAATAAAATAAATAAATAATATAAATTTGCTGTGGTGACTCAGACAATTGAACAAGCCAGCCCAGAGATTCATTGTTACGGACAGACGTTTTAGTGGACATCAAGTTTTCTTCAAATGCAAATTTTTCTTGGATACCTTCTCAGAGAGCAAAAAGTGGAAAAAGAAGGAAAGAAAGTCAGTTTAGAGTCAACTCTAAATTCTTGTGGCTTAATTTTAAATATTTTTTTCCTTTCTCAGCATTGTTGTTTCCATCCACCACCACCACCCCCATCAAATAGTCCACCCGAGTGATACATGGAGCAGCAGATGCAAATGGACAAAATTCTGGGCAAGCGTCCAGTGTGAGTCGTTAATCCTCACATACTTCTGGAATGGATGTTCCTGACCAAGGATTCCATTATTATCTCCAGATGAAGATGGGACTTAATGAGTGACTATTCATTTTTTTTATTATTGTTGCTGTTTTAATTCTCTTTAGGAGAATCCACTCTTTCTCTTTCTCCGGCTTCCTGAGGATAGAGCCCGGAAATATTTCCACCAGAAATATTTCTAGTTTGGCTTGCGTTTTTATTAACAGTACATTTCCCCACTATTGATGGCCAACCTATTTGGAAGCCAAACATCTGAGGAGGAAGAGAAATAGGTCTTCACTGGCAATTTGCGGGAATATCATGGCTGTGTCCCATCCGTACAGCTCGAGTTGAGAGGGTTGCTAACTTATTATGGGCAATTATGTTGATTGAGTTTATTTCTAGCCTCAGGAACAGGAACTTTCGTGGCTTTGAAGCATGTGGGAGACAGGCTGTTGCAAAATCAGCCAATATGGCTGATGAGGAAGAACAGGCCTTTGAGCCACGTGTAAAAGCAGCTGGCAAATTCCAGATAGTGATCATCAGTGTGGGCAAAATACGTCCCTGAACCATTGGAGAACAGATAATCAAAGCCACCTTCAGTTATCAACGTTCTGATCTCAGCTGCCGCCATCAACTAAGTTCTACAAGAGAGGCCAACACATCCGAAACAGTCTTCCTGTCAGGGTTCCCACAATTGCCCAAAGTAAATATGATCCTCGAGCCAATCTTCAAAGGAATCCAGAAGATTTATTAGGAGCAACATGTCCAGCACTAACCCATGTGAAGCCAACTCTGAGACACGTAACTTACTCTCACCCATGACTCTGTTTCCCCCCCATCCCCTTGGTGTGTCATAAATCAGATTCTCTAATGAAACACCTTCATGGGCTGGGTGTCATTAATCAAGTTCTCCAATGAACGATTTTCACGGGCAGAAGATCCAGTAGCCTCGGCTACAATCTTTATATGATAAGTGTGGAATGTGCTTCTGGCTTTCATCTGCCACACTGCTCCCTCAGGCCTTTCCCCACTTCTTATGGCAACTCAGAAACAGGCATAGGAATGATTTACGAGTTGACATTTTCCTTCTCAAGGTTGCTTGTTACAGTAGTTAGACTTGGATTCCAAGAGAATACATGAATACATGCAACAGTTGTTTGGCTTCATGGCCACACTGGACTCATGGTCCCAAAAGCAAGTTACCAGTCCTGATGTTGGGAGGGTCCTTAGGAATTTTAAGGGGAGATTAAATGGACACCAACAACCCATGTATGAGTTCAGACTGTTTTTGTTCCTTGGTTCCCTCCTCAAAAATGCAAAGAAGGACTCACAACGTTGGCTCCACCAACCCTACAAGAGAACTGGAGGCCACAAAAGGGGTTATTGATCCTGACTGGCTCAAGGTTGACAGAGTAATCCATCCTTCCGAGATGGGTAAAATGAGGACCCAGATTGTTGGGGACAAGAGGCTGACTCTGTAAACCACTTAGAAAGGGCTGGAAAGCACTGTGAAGCGGTATATAAGTCTAAGTAATATTGTGATTCCTTTTCTCCTTCCTTCCTTCCTTCCTTCCTTCCTTCCTTCCTTCCTTCCTTCC
>BLBF01000060.1:7420067-7442441 GCA_015471245.1 Laticauda colubrina | reverse complement strand
TCCTTCCTTCCTTCCTTCCTTCCTTCCTTCCTTCCTTCCTTCCTTCCTTCCTTCCTCCCTTCCATGGTGCACAGTGGTTAGAATGCAGCATTGCAGGCTAATTCTGCCCACTTTCAGCAGTTTGATTCTGACTGGCTCAAGGTTGACTCAACCTTCCATCCTTCTAAGGTTAGTAAAATGAGGACCCTGATTGTTGGGGAGAATGTGCTGACTCTGTAAACCAGTTAGAAAGGTTTGTGAAGTGGTATGTAAGTCTAAGTGCTATTGCTATTGCTAAAACCAAGGTTTTTAGGATCTCGCAAAAGGCTAAATCTCACTGGGTTGGTATTCCACACGAGGAGAAAAGATTTTTGTTAAATCTTCCATAGGGACAAAGTAGACAATTGTTGTCTTTCTAAAGAGACCTGGGACGAACCCTAGCCAATCACTCACCATCCTGGCAAAAAAACCTATCTCATTAGAAGAATAAAGAACAAAGCTTGTGTAATTGTGTACCTTGTGTTTTCTTTTTTCCTTGACAGACGCGTGGGTAGAACGTGAGGCACATTTTGCAAACAAGTCAAGGTGGCAATATATTATTTTTCTAGAGTCTTGGGATGATGTGCCAGACGGAGCCTTACATCATCAAGAGATGATGTTTGGCTGAAACTAAATAAAACAAGATTTTGCATAAAACTCTTTGGGAAGATGTAAAAAACATGTTATTTGTAAATGGGCTTTGCTCCCTTCCAACTCTTGTTTAGTTTAGTTTACTTTATTGTCATTGTACCTCGTACAATGAAATCAAACCCCACCTTCAGTGCACATCATGACCATGAAAATAAACACAAACAGATATCCTTCACCCTCCACACATTGAACCAAAAAACCCCGATACCACACCAACACTGCACTATACAGCAGAATTCAACAGAGCTACTGCCCTGAGATAGAAGCTGTTTTTCAGCCTATTTGTCCTTGTTTTTATTATCCAGTACCATCTGCCAAATGGTAATAGTTCAAAAAAAGGGTGCCTAGGATGAGATGGATCTTTAAGAATGTTTTAAACTTTCTTAAGGCAGCAGGAGCTATAAATCTCTTCCAAAGAGGGGAGAGAACAACCAATGATCTTCTGGGCAATGACATCAACCCTCTGGAGTGCTTTCCTATCTGCCCCTGTGCAATTGGCAAACCATATAGAAGTGCAGTAAGTTAAAATACTCTCCATGGTGCAGCAGTAGAAGGTCACCAGCAGTTTCTCATTCAGTTGTTGTTTTCTGAGAAGCCTAGGGTAGAATAATATCTGCTGAGCCCTTTTGACCGGGGCTGCAATGACAACACCCCAGGTTAGGTCCTTTTATGATAACACACAGAAACTTAAAACTGCCCACTTGTTCCACTTGGTCTCCATTGATAAGCCAGGGCTGAGTGTCTGATCTGTTCCTTCTATAGTCCACTATAAGCTCCTTGGTCTTATTGGTGTTGAGGACCAAGTTATTGTCCCCACCCCACGAAAGCAACCGGTCCATCTCATCTCGGTAGGCAGATTCATCCCACCTAGAGATGAGTCCCATCACTGTTATACCATCTGCAAATTTAGCAATAGTATTACCAGGGATGGGATTCAACCAGTGTTATTATGTTCTGTTATTCTATGTTCTCTGTTGAGCAAGGACACTCAGATCCTTGCTTGATGAGTTCCACTCCTGAAATTGTTGATACTCCAAGGGAAGGAAAAGCAACTGAGTTTTGTCTAGTTTCAGAAAAAAAAAATTGAAAAAAATGCCTTCTTTTTTCTTTAATGACAATTGTATTCTTCCCTTCCTCCTGTTCAATGGTCAATAATTGCCCTGAAAGCTTTCCATCCATTCTTTAAAATCCTTTTCCTTCTTCTTTCTTTACAGAGGGAGGCTAAAAATACTTAAACATGCACATTAAAAATAGAAGAAAGATCTAATACAGAAAGATACACGTCTAAACAGAACATCGTATTAAATGCCAAAGAATTCAGCATTAGATCAAACTTTGGCTACTCTTCAAAAGAGATTGAAGATGATCTAAAAAGAGATAAATATTCTGGACGATTGTGGCTATTGATTAGAAAGAGTGGTCGTTGATCTGCTCACCAGAGCATTGAATGGGAAGTATGAAAGCTCTCCCAAGACATCAAATGTTGGCTAAGTTAAGTAAGCAGATTATAGCCATGAGAGGTGGACTGTAAGGAAGGCTCAGGCTGAAGAATTGATGCTTTCAAATTGCAAGACTCTTGAGATTTCCTTGAATGCAAGATCCAGCCGGTCAATTTTAATCCTAAAGGATTAATCATCTAGTTGGTCATCGAGTCCAACTCCCCCACCCAAGCAGCAGACCCTACCCATTTCTGACAGATGGCAGTCCAGTCTTTTCTTGAAAGCCTCCAGTGATGAAGCTCCCACAACTTCCAAAGGCAACTTCTGTTCCATGGGTTGATTGCTCTCCCTGTCAGAAAATTCCTCCTTATTTCCAGGTTGAATCTCTCCTTGATCAGTTTCCATCCATTATTCCTTGTCTGACTTTTAGGTGCCTTGGAGAATAGCTTGATTCCCTCTTCTCTGTGGCAGCTCCTTAAATAGTGGAAGACTACTATCCTGCCTCTCCTGGTCCTTCTTGTCTCTAGACCTGGCCATACCCAGTTCCTGCAACCACTCTTCATATGTTTTAGTCTCCATTGGTGCAATTCATCGATGAAAATCTATGCAATTCCCATGAAGAATTATTAATGGACAGAGCACCAGCTACAAAGGGTGTAAGATCTGAAATTTAGAAATTTGGAGAATGAGGTCACCTGCCCTGCTGTGCATCTCCTTAGCATCTCCACTATTTATGGAGCAGGGTGCATTTTTATTTGGCAGAAGTCAGTACAGCCAATAAATTCACATCTGGTTGTGAAGAATGTTTGGGTGTGGGAAAGCTTTGCAATCTAATATCAGGGATCCCTCACCTTTTCTGGACCTATTTATTTATTTAATACATTTAGATGGCCTTTCATTTCATTTCATTTAATTTCATTTCATTTCATATACATTTCATATACATTTCATTTCATTTCATATACTGAGGGATATGGAGGGTGAATTTGAGATAGCTGAGATTTTGTAGCCAAAGCAAAATACTTTATCTTGGGAACCAAGGACATTCTCACACCTGGTCAGAGGAAGGAGGAGTGGTGTCAGCAGGCAACCAGACGGAGCCTTGTTTGAACCATGTGACTGTTTGTTATGAGAAAGTGACAAACTTTTACTTTTAATTAGGTGAAAACTGCAGGAACCTTCAGAGTCATTTTTCACCAGATCTGTGTCAATATGATATAACCAATAAAGTTGTTATTTGAGGAATCTACCTACCTCGGAGGTTTGCTAGCTATAGATCTATTACTTGGAATCCTGACATACATGTTGTTGGGTGGCCAACAATTAGAATTAAAACACCACCATTATAAATATAAATCCTATTGCAAGTGAATACATTGACTGCATCCCACAGTCAACATAACCAAGAAACTGGTTTACCCATGCCATTGAAGACCAAGCCTTGATGGTGGAATAAAATTTTGAATGCTTGCAAAAGGCCAGGATGATTAGCGCACGTATGATCTCAGGTGAGATGATGCTGATCTCCCAAAGGATGGGTTCTCCAGTACACCCTCCAGGTGGTAACCATATGGATCTTCTGAGGGATCTTCTTTTATTTATTGAAAGGACTGATGGGGCCATCTAACTCATCCAATGACTTTAGGCAGCTCACAGCAATCCATAAAACATGCTCTACCTTCAGGCTCAATGTCACTGGGGATGCCTTGTGTCTCAGTTTTGTTATCTGGGTTTCACGAAACTTCACCACCGTGTAAGTGACATAAAAGATCTTGTCTGTGAGAAGGAAACCAACTCATAAATCTTCTGAATGGTGAGAGCCAGTTGGCTGCTGAACATCTCGGCAAAAGCCAATGCAATCCTAAATCGCAATAACAGAGGGATACAATCAAGATCAAGGGAGGTACTAATACCGCTCTATAAAGCCTTAATAAAGGCACACATTGAATACTGCATCCAGTTTTGGTCACCACACTATAAAAAAGATGCTGAGATTCTAGAAAGAGTGCAGAGAAGAGCAACCAGGATGATGAGGGTTCTGGAGGCTAAAACATGATGGATGGTTGCAGGAACTGGGCCTGGCTAGTCTAGGGAAGAGAAGGAGCAGGGGAGACATTATAGCAGTCTTCCAATATTTGAGGGGCTGCCACAGAGAGGAAGGGGTCAGGCTATTTTCCAAGGCATCTTTGAAGGCCAGACAAGGAATAATAATGGATGGAAACTGAGGGAGAGTTTCAACCTGGAAATAAGGAGGACAGTGAAAGCAATCAACCAAAGGAACAGAAGTTGCCTTCAGAAGTTGTGGGAGCTTCATTACTGGAAGCTTTTAAGAAGAGACTGGACTGCCATCTGTCAGAAATAGTATAGGGTCTCCTGCTTGGGCAGGAGGTTAGACTATATGACCTACAAGGTCCCTTCCAACTCTGTTAATCCGAATCAAGTTTTCCAAATGCAGGTGATGCTTTGTTGTTTCTTTTCCAACTGTTGGGTTGTCTTTAAGATGCCTATTATTGTTGTTGCGAAACCGAGCATTCCCTCGAGTAAAGGCTATCTCTGCCTCATTGTTCACCAACCAGATTTGTCTCCAGGTCAGCTAGTACCCTCCTGCTGAGTTAACTCTTAGAAGAAACAACCCTGAGTGAACGAAAATCAACTCTCTCTACTTCTCCCTCTTGCATTATTGTTCATGGACTTCCATAAACATCCACTAATAAGGACCCGGTGTGTTTGAGTTCATAAATATGAAGTGACAGTCCCTGCCTCATCTACCCAGATGTTATTACTGAATAAAATATGAATAATAGAGGAAATTGGAAGAGAGGAGGAAAGAACGTTGTAATAGAAGGGAGCATTGACATGAAGATATATCATGAAAGGGAGATGGGATTTAATACCAAATATGAAATTCAGGAGCTGAAGGTGTTAGAAGAAGAAAGGGGGAGAGGGAAGGAGAGCAGAAGATAATCTCCTCCTTGTCTGTTGAGGAATCGCTTGGGCTGAACAAAGCACAGACACCGCTACTCAGACTAGATAAAGCCTGTTTAAAATTGTATGAATACTAAACACCCCTTTTGGGGAGCAGGCTATCTGATTTTACTGTACAAATGAGAGAGAAGAAGTGGGGGGGAAAAATAGCAAAGCACGAGGGCCATCCACTCCCCAGTTTATTCCACGACAGTTGCATGTCATCCCATGGATACAGGGGGCAGAGGAGAAGGCCTGGAGGAAAGGACCATGTGATCAAATGCTGTTTGAAGAGGAGGGCAGTGATACAGGGAGTCCTCAACGTGCAACCACAATTGAACCCAACCTTTATGTTGCTAGGGGAGAAATTAGTTAAGTGACTTTTACTCCCATTTTACGATTTTTCTGGCCACGTTTGTTAAGGGGATTGCTGCAGTTGATAACTGCAGTAATTTGGCTTTTCAGTGAATCCGGCTTCCCCATCTGATTTCGCTTGTCAGAAGGTGGCCAAAGGGGATTATGTAGCCCTGGGACACTGAAACCATCACAAATGTGAATCAGTTGACAAGCATCTGACGGTAAATCATGTGGGCATGGGGATGCTGCAAAGGTTGTACTGGTATGTCTGAAAAAGAGTCACAAGCAGAGGTGGTATTCAGCCGGTTCTGAATGGTTCTCGAGAACAGGTAGCGGAAATTTTGAGTAGTTCGGAGAACCGGCAAATATCGCCTCTGACTGACCCCGCCCCATCTATTCTCCACCTCCCGAGTCCCAGCTGATTGCCTGGGTCTTCTTTGGTTGCCCTGCACAGGAGAATGGAGGTGGAAAGCAAATTAGTGGGGTGGGGAGGGAATGGAGATTTTGCAGTATATCCTTCCCCTGCCATGCCCACAAGCCACAGCCTGCCCTCCAAGCCACACCCACAGAACCAGTAGTAAAAAAAAATTGAATCCCACTACTGGTCATAAGTCACTTTTTTCAGTGCCATTGTAACTTTGAAGTGAATTGTTATAAGTAGAGGATTACCTGTACTTTTAAGAAATAATCCCTTGTCAGAGTGGTCATCTAGTGACCTAAGCAGAAGAGGCAAAGTTGACTTCATGGGTAGGACTGAGATTCTTTGGATCTTGTTCATTGTGTAGGGATTGGCTGCTAATGCACAGGAGAATGGAGGATCACTCCCTTCCTTGATCTCACAGGGTAATTATGGGTCAGTATGGAAGAAAGGTGTGGACTGAGACCTAAGCTTTGGGATCCTACCTGCTTAATATTTGACTTTGTTCACCCTTGAAGCATGGATCTCCAGTCCTGAAATCCAGAAGGATTTGTACTATGTGCCATCAAATCAGTTGACCATGTCAGTAGGTTTTCTTCAAAAGGATATGTCCCTAACTTGGTCCTTCAAGACTTCTCATGGTGAATCCCTCATCACTGTAACTAAGTCCAACCATGTCTGTGGAGATTCTCAGTCATCCAGGTAATGGTTGCCCCAAAGGTGCTTTTTAAAGAGGCAGCTGGACTTTCTGGTTTTTCTTTGAAGACGTTTCGCTTCTCATCTGAGAAGCGTCTTCAGCTCTGACTGGATGGTGGGGAATGGAAGGGTTTATACTCCTTGCAAACTGCTGGTCATTTGCATCCTTTTCAAGGATCGTTGAGGCTACTTGGAGGATTGTCTATATCCTCAGGGTCACCTGAGTGGTGCAAATGGATGTGGAGCCAAAGAACAGTCCTTTCAGCAGTTCCAAGAAGGCGCCACATCCATTTGCACCACTCAGATGACCTTAAGGACATAGATAAATCTCCAGCTGGCCTCAATGACCCTCCAAAAGGATGCAAATGATCACTAGTCTGCAAGTATAAATCCTTCCATTCCGCACCATCCAGTCAGAACTGAGGAAGCTTCTTGGAGGAGAAGCAAAACGTCTTCAAGGAAAAACCAGAAAGTCCAGCTGCCTCCTGAAAAAAGCACTTTTGGGACAACCATGACCTGAACGACTGAAAATCTCCATGGAGATTCAGAACTCTTCAACTCTTTGCTGTCTTCTAGTGGTTTGCTGGACAATTGTAGCCCAGATATAGTAACTTTGGCAAGAGAGCTTAGAGTTGACAGAACCAAGCTCTATAAATAATGAAGACTTCGTAGAGCAGGTGGTAGACAGTCCTTTGACAATCACAGCCAAGAACTGAGACTGCAAGGATGTTCAGAAAATAGAAGTTGGTTGGAGGGAGTGTAAATAAAATGTTCAGAGCTTCCACTTAAATAGAATTGCAAGGGTCAACCTAAATCAGGAAGCAGAAGTTAGGACTGGATCTCACTATGTTTACTTTTTGGCAAATATTGTTCTTCAAGGATGTATTTATGTTGACCAGGAGGATACTTCTTGGGTTATCTCAGGGACTTCCTTGCCCTGTTTTTTTTCCCCCTTGACCATTCTGGCTCAGCTTAAGGTCATGTTCTGAAATCAGAAGATTTAAAGAACCAAGACTTCTCCAGGGGTGAGATGTTGCTGGTATAACAACCAGTTCAGTGATCCTGCATGCACATGAACAGCAATGCAGAAATCCTTACCTGCTATGTTACTTCAGGGGAGCAACACAGCCGAGGAACCGCAATCTGTTCTTCCACAATGATCAGCTGGGATGATAAAAATCAGTACAGTGCAGTATTGAGTGGGTAGACCCACATAATTGTCAGAGCAAACTGGTTCACTCCCAGCTGATCTTTGGAGCTAGGGATTTGCCGGAACCAGTCCAAACTGGCCAGAATCCCACCCCTGGTCTTCTCTACTCTGAAATATGCTGCCCTCTTATAGTACCTCTGGGTTCCTAAAAGTTACGTCCAAACCTTCCTTTGTAGATGAGATTCCCTTAAAGACCACCCTGATTAGCCATGCAAATTCTGGTCCCCCTTGTGGTCATACATCAAGGACTATGTCGAAATGTATGCAGTACCAACAGTACCTTCAGGCCAATGGTACCTTCAGGGGAATGGAGATGTCTTTTGGGAAAACAACTCAACCAATCTTCACTTGGTAAAGGTAAAAAAGGTTCCCCTTGCACATACGTGTTCGTCATTTCTGGCTCTAGGAAGCGGTCCATCACAAAGCCATCTCTAGGGCTCATCTCCGTCACAAAGCCAAAGAGCCAGCGCTATCCGAAGACATCTCCCTGGTCATGTGGCCAGCAGGATCAAATGACGAAGGCGCACAGAACGCTGTTGCCTTCCCACCAAAGGGGTCCCTATTTTGCAACTTGCATTTTTACAGGCTTTAGAACTACTAGGCTGGCAGAAACTGGGGACAAGTAACGGGAGCTCACTCCATTAAGTAGAGCTCGGGATTCAAACTGCCGAACTGCTGACCTTTCTGATCGACAAGCGCAGCGTCTTAGCCACTGAGTCACCACATCCCTTTGATCTTCTCTTGATCTTTCCCCAAAGCCGACTCCAAACAACTCCAGCGGCAGCCACCAGCTTCAGAAACCTCCAATTTGGTGAGATGTCAAGAGACGACGGCTGACTGACAATGCTGCCAAAAAGGCCATTCGAGAAGAGCTCCAGCCTTCGGTTCCCAGAGATGCCTAAATGAGCCTAAACAGGTCAAGCTGGAAATATTCAGCTAATGAAGACAGGGATCATACTTTCTTCCATCTCTGATTGCTTGCAATGCTCCTAAATTTTCTCCACACAATAAATGGCTTGGCAGGCACAGAGTGGGCATCCACAAGAGAAAAAACCAGGGCTGGGCTGCTGGGGGTTCACAGAGGTTCGGGAGAGCCCCCTAGTTAAGATTCTGTGCAGTTTGGAGAATCCCCCAAATCCCACTCCTGGCTGGCCCCGCCCACTCCTCCCCTCCCCTCCCAAGGAGTCCCCACAAGGCCCATTTTGGATGCAGGTAAGTGCAGGGCATGCGCGGAGGCTCAGGGAAGGTGAAAAATGGGCCTCCCAGAAGTTTGGGAAGGCCAGAAATGGGCCCGTTTCCAGCTTTCAGAGAGCCTCCGGAGCCCGGGGAGGCTGTTTTCACCATCCCAGAGGCTTGAGAAAAGCCTCCAGAGCCCAGGGAGCCCAAAAACAACCCCACTCCTGGTTGTGGTGCAGGAGGCCAGCTAGGCCACACCCACCCTGGCCACACCCACCCAGCAATGAGCCAGAGAACCCGTTGCTAAAAATGTTTGAAGCCCACCCCTGGAACCAACCCACCAGGCTATTAGCCCTTGACAGACTTGGGTGCTTCTTCTCAAACGAGAGAAAAAGAACTATAATGTCCCAGATAAATCACAAAGAGGAGTCTTCTAGGGGTATGTGGAGGAGGAAAGAGCAAGGCACTCTGGATATGGGTTGAAGTGACTCTCTTATTATTTATCAATCAACCCATCAGAAAAGGATAAGAAGCTCTCAAGATGTTCTTCAGTCAATACTGTTGAAAGCTTCAGAGGCAAAGTGTGGTGCAAGCTCTTCAGCCCAGAGTAAATAGCAATAAGTGACAGTTAATGCGGTCCTCCAGCTGCTTGAGGCTCAACACTTGGATCTCTGTGAGGAGAGGGATACTCAAAGAACCCCTGAGACGAACTACTCAATCTTCTTTAGGAAGCCATGGCATGGGCTAAGCCTCATGGGAAGCCATCTCACTTCACATCCCCAAGAAAAGAGGAGCTCAAGATCTATTTTTGAGTTGAACCTTCAGTTCTCCATCCTCTTATAGAATAACAGAGAAGACACCTTGGAGGTCATCTAGTCCAACCCCCTGCTCGAGCAGGAGAGTCTATTCCAAATATTAGCCTCTGACTAGGATCAAACTCACAGCCTCCTGATTGCGAGGCTGAGAACCTCTGGGACAATGGAGCTGATCAAGAGAAATGTCTTCCTGTTTACACCTAGGTGTTCCTTGAACCCTTATCAGGGCACTGTTGGACACAAATGGGATGACAAGAAGGAAAGATGCCCTTTGGAGGAGAAGACCAAGAGGTCACCAAAATAAGTCAATACCAAGAAAAAGACAAGGACACCTTTCTATTTCCTGGGCAGGGGGAAACTAAGATAAACCAAGTATGGCTTTTAAGATGGAGGCATACAGGATGAACATTTCCACCTGGATTTGCCTTCCCACAAATTATGTGTCAGTCTTGAAGCAAACCTGGCTGAGACCATCTTTGAGGCTTTATGGTTGCCATAAGGCAGAGGGGGGAGAAGGGGGAGAGTAAAATTAGATAGCTTGGCTTTGCTGTCAAAATATAATGTTTTCTTGTGGGAACCAAGGTCATTTGAACAGGTGGCTGGGAAGAGGAGGAGTTGAGTAACCAAGCAACCTGTCAGTACCTCTATTGGACCATGTGACCAATGACCTGGGGGGGGGGGAGGAAGTGGGAACATTCACTTTTTAACTAGGTGAAAACTGTGGGAACTTTCAGAGTCGGTTTTCACCAATTGTGCCAATATGATATATCCAATAAATCAGGGCTGTCAAACTCAAGGCCCATGGGCTGGATCCAGCCCCCAGGGTGCTTAGATCTGGCCCAAAGGACTGCCCTGAAAACAGTGAAGGACTGGCCCATGGTGCCTCTGCCAGCAAAAATGGATCTCAGGAGGGCCATGTGTAGCCCTCCTGAGCTCTGTTTTCACTGACAAAGGGTTGCAGGAGGCTGTTGCAGCTGAAAACGGAGCTCGGGAGCCCATTTTCACTAGCAGAGCACCCTCCCCAACACAAGTGATGTCAAGCTGGTCATGCCCACCTGTCCATGCCCACATGCCCCTCACTCCCAAGGTGAAACACAACCCTGATGCGGCCTTCAATGCAATTGAGTTTGACACCCCTGCAATAAATTGTCCTTTGGGGAAACCTACCTGCCTTCCATGAGTTCTGCTTTCCATGGGTGCATTACTTGGAACACAGACACTGTGATGAGATCATGAGGGCTAGCCTTGAACATACCTACCTTGATAAGAGGGCCAGAGGTTGATACAGATTGATTTGAACAACTTGTCAGGGCAAACACCTACCTTAATCACATCTTCATCTGAAGATCTGCACTCCACGGACTCTACAAGATCCGTCACGGTTCCATCTTCTTCTACCGAGACCACTTTAACGGGGACAGCCACCGTCTTCCCAGTAAGGATGGCGGTGTTTAAGATCTCAGCTTCCTGAAAGACAAAATGTTATCAATGGAAAGTTGACCCTCAACCTTTCTATACGTCACCAAGGTGGGCAACCTGTAGCCCCCCCCCATCTTCATGAGGATTTGGAGTGCTCTATTGGTTGTCTTCAAAGTCCCTTCTTATCATAAAAATATCTTATCATTAAAAAACCTGAGACTTCTCAGGAAACAACAACTGAATGAAAAACTGCTGGTGACCTTCTACTGCTGCACTATAGAGGGTATCTTAACTTACTGCACCTGTGTAGGGTTTGCCAATTGCACAGAGGCAGATAGGAAAGCACTCCAGAGGGTTAAAAGATCATCGCCCAGAGGATCATTGGTTGCTCTCTCCCCTCTTTGGAAGAGCTTTATAACTCCCGCTGCCTCAAGAAAGTTCAGAACATCCTCAAAGATCCATCTCATCCTGGGCATCCTTTTTTTTTTTTTTGAACTATTACCATCTGGCAGACGGTATGGGACAATAAAACAAGGATAGATAGGCTGAAAAACAGCTTCTATCCAAGAGCAGTAACTACTGAATTCTACTGTATAGTGCAATATTAGGCAATATCAGGAGTTTTCAATACAATGTACAGAATATGAAGGATGTGTGTTTGTGTTTATTTTCATAGTCATAAAGTACAACTGAAGATGGTATTTAATTTTGTTGTACAAGGTGCAATGACAATGAAGTAAACTAACAAACTAAAACTGACACCAGGGTTTCCCATGATTGGGGTTGGAAATGCAGCTTGAAACATATGGTGTAAAAACATATACACACACTTCCCTTCCCTTAGTGTGTACACACACACAAAGAAAACTTCCCAACTTCCCAAACCAGAACTCCATACCATTTGCTTTGTAACTTCCAAGAGCTATAACCATGAGTCACAATGACTAGAGTTACACACACACACACACACACACACACACTAATCTTGCGAGGTAGACAGGAAGATTGTGGTTTGTGGCTTTCACCTGGACTGCTGATTCTGTGTTTATTGCAATGTTGTGTCTTTAGCTGTTGTCAGAGACCCAGAGTCATGATGATGAGATGGGCAGCCATAGAGATAGAAATAACGCTGTTATAAAACAAACCAGGTTCCGCTATGTGTGAACACCGTGGTTGTTTTAATCTTCATATATTTGTGCCCCATCGGTTGCTTTAAAAACCAACAAATTCAAAACCTTGCTTAATGTTTCTGCAACGTGTTTCACGGCCCTCGTAAAGTTGGCTGAGGATTTGTTCTGATCAGTGATGGGATTCAAATAATGTAACAACTGGTTCTCTGCCTTAATGATTTCTTCCAACAACCAGTTCATTAAACTGCTCAGAAGGTTAACAACCTGTTCTCCCAAACTGGTGCGAACTGGCTGAATCCCAACACTGGTTCTGATTCAATTTTGATAGAAATTAGGACCTAAGCAATTAATATAGTCTGAAGTTGAATTATACAGGCCCTGTAAGTTAGTTCAGCCTATAAACTCCTCCAAGATGCCCAAACTCTGTAATGTACAGGTAGTCCTTGACTTACAACAGTTCATTTAGTGACCATTCAAAGTTACAGTTTCACTGAAAAAAGGACTTATGACCATTTTTCACACAACCTTTGTAGCATCCCTATGGACAAGGGATTTACGTTCGGATGCTTGACAACTGACTCACATTTATGACTGTTGCAGTGTCCAGGAATCACGTGATCCCCTTTTGTGAACTTATGACGAGCAAAGTCCATGGGGAAACTGGATTTGCTTAACAAACATGTTACTAATTGATCAACTGCAGTGATTGATTCAACAAATGTGGCAAGAAAAGTCATAAAATGGGGGGGACTCTCCTTTAACAAATTTCTCACATAACAACACAACTTTCAGGATCAATTGCAGTCATAAGTTGAAGACTACCTGTATATATTTATATATAAGTGTTTTGTATCAAACACTGTTATGTCATCCTTTCACCCTGCTGGAAAACAAAACAAAATAGTAATAATAATAATTTGACTCCTTCATCTGACTTACAACTGTTTTTTTTTTCTTTACTTGAATGACAGGGATGGAGAGAAGAAGGAGAAAACCAAGTCAATTCCTTGAATGTTTTTTTCCCCGTACTTATTCAAAACTTTCAGGAAGCAAAAAACAAAACAAAACAAAAAACCCAAAGCACCAAAGACAGAAAATGTAGATCTTGGTTTTATTCAATTCTGGTGAATACAAATTACCAAAATCAAGGGTTGGGCTGCTGGAGGCTCACAGGGGCTTGGGAGACCCCTAGCTAAGACTCTGTGGGGGCTCAGAGAGCCCCCAATAACCTCAGAAAGACAAGCAGCAAGGAAAAGCTCTTAATAGGCTTAATTTAACTTCTGGGCATTCAGCCAAGAGCATTTCACACCTCATAAAAGTGTTGCAAGCTAGATAAACAATCCACTCAGCCCTTGTGAGGGAGAGCCATTGAGAAAATCTGATAACATAGCCAATAGCCTCTGAGGGGATTAATTCCCAAATAATAAGAATCACATAACTCACCAGAAACTCCACCAGGACTCCAAGATCCCTCTCACAGTCATTGCTATTAAGCCTGGTTTCACCCTGTCTTTTATTTTATATTAAATGCATGAATGCCAAATCTACCCTCAAAGTCCTTAATCGCTCATCTAAATAGTTTTCACTTCATGTTTTTTCAAGTTTGACCTGATTTTACTTGGAGAACAGAACATGACATAAAAGGTTGGGAAGGAGGTAGTTGACTTTTCATACCTTGCATCAATATCTATCAGTTTTTCTAATCTAACATGACACAGAGAGAAAGCTGTGATACTTTAAAGGAACAGGGATTCTTTATATTACTTCAAAAGCAAGCTGTTGCTTTCAGAGAGATACAAAGCAAACCCTTTTTCCTTTTCAGCTCAGGTTACCTTTTCTGGGATTTGCTTTATTCCCAGAAATGTGACAGGCTTTACCTCTAAGTGAACATGCTGAAATTTGCTGAATTAAATGGCAAGAAAGTCCTCAAAATAAACCAGATGCAAACGAACACATTAAACAGTCCAAAACTGAACAAACAAACAAGCTCAAGCTGTGCAGACATGAGAAGGACCTATCTGGGTGTTGCATGATGGTTTCAGTGGTTGTTGTGGTTAGCCGGCAGCAGGTGTGGATGGCTGAGAAGAGCGAGGGCTCAGATGAGGGGTCAAGACCATTAGGGAGTGGATTGCTGCCTTCAGCGATTGTGGGAGCTGGCAGCAGCAATGAGGAGGTTCCTGAGGAGCCTGTGCCAAGTGCACATGCCTGCAGGATTGCTTGCAGGAAAGAGCAGCTGCAACAGCACAGGTGACTCAGGAGTAAGGTTGCATGGTAATGGCCCCTCCTTCAAGAAGATAAAAGCCAGCTGTGAAACGAACGTACTTGCAGAAGGCAAAAACATTTTGAAACTCCAGCCTCGTGGACATTCCAGTATATTAAGCTGGTATTTGAAGACTCTTGTATTGTAAAATATTTTTTATCTGTTGTTTTTGGCAGCCTTGCTAAAACTTGGCAGGGCTCTTTCTTGTCGGAGCTAATCAGTTGGAAGCAGCCTTTTATCTGTGAAGAAACAAGATTCATAGATGAAACATTAAAAGGTTGCGCTGCTGCCTTTGTCTCGTGTTTGAACAGTGGTTTGGACCGGTTCACCTGAATCGGTAGTAAAAAAAGCCAAGGAGGAAGAAAATCCTCCGACAATCATCTGAGAGGAAAAAGAAGAGAAAAGCGCAGGATCGGCTCTCTCACCCACCCCTGTGCTTTTTTCTTCTTTATCCTCTCAGCTGATTGGCACTGCAGGTCTCAGCTGGTGTGGGGAAAGCTGCGCACCGGTGTTAGGCAAAGCACGCCCACCAAGCCACACCCACTGAACCAGTGGTAAAACAATTTGAATCCAACCACTGGATGGTTAGGTAATTTGTACCATGAGAGAATTGTTTTTACAACGTTGTGGTCAGGATTAGAGTATCAAGGTTTGTGATGCATTTTGGAATACTTTGCAACTTTTCCCAAGATTAAAAAAGAGGTGCTTATTATGCACAGTGGAGTTTAGGTTGTAGTGTAACCTGGAAAGAGATTGTTAGGAAAAATTCACACCCTTAATTATAGTTAGTTAATTATAGTTTTCAATTTTTGCTTTCGTAAACTGAGATAGGAAGAACTCAAGGTACCAACAAAGGAGAATATTTGTATGTCAGGGTTGAAATGAGAGATCCCTGGTGCTCTCTGAGCTTGGTTGTTTTCTTGCAGATGTTTCATTACCCAACTATGTAACCTAATCAGAACTAGGAGGGGAGGGGGTTATGGGGGGGAGGAGGAGGAGGAGGAGGAGGAGGAGATCAACTGTGTGGTCCTTGCTGCACTCTGAGCTTGGTTGTTTTCTTGCAGAATTTCATGATCCAAACTAGGCCATCAGTACTAGAAGTGGCTATGGGTGAAATTGAAATTGACTTTTGACTTTCTTGAATCTTTATTACTAGGACAGATGCCTACAACGCCACTATGAAACAAGAGGAAACTTTGCCAAGTTTTCATGGTGCATTCCCCCCCCCCCCAAAAAAAAGAGAGAGAGAGAATAGAAGAAAAGAGAAGAGAAGGAAAGATGGGGAGGAGAAAGGTGGAAGGAGAATGGAAGAAAGAAGAAAGGGAAGAGAAAGGATTAACCAAACTAGTTTCATGAAAGCAGACTAAAATCCTTGTTCTGGAAGGGCAACTCAGTTTGAACTTCTGCTTAATCATCATCATCTCCTTTTAATGGCTCCACAATCCCTTGTGGGGTGGAGTCTATGCAACTGAATGGAGCTAGCAGTGTGCCGGATGCCCTTCCTGTCACCAATGCGGAGTTTTGTTCAGCAGATATATTCTCATTGCGCCCAGAGAGAGAAATATCTGCCTCTACGTAGTCTCCTGATTGTGAGGCAAGAGCCTCACCTCTAGGCTACTGCACCACTCTTTTTGAACCTCTGTTTATTACAGAAATCTGGTTGTTCCCTTCTCTTCATTGGACATTCTGCCAGATTCCTGACCAATCCATTTGGATCTATTCCAGTTTGCTTGAATCCTTTTTAAAGGGGATGTCCAAACAGAACCAACAATCATGGTTTTCAAACAGAAATCCCAATTATAGGCAGTCCTTGACTTACTACATTTCATTTAGCATCCGTTCAAAGTTACAATGGCATTGGAAAAAGTGACGTTCACAGTTTCACAGTTATAACCATTGCAGTATCTCCATGACCACATGATCAAAATTCAGATGCTTGGTGTGTGATGATCCAGGGTGGGATACAAAACAAACACAGTCACAGAAAACAGGTGAAGCCCCTTTTATTCCTTCACTTTGCTTCCAAGCTCTGAATATTCTTGATGGAAAACAAAAAACTCCCACACAAACAGTTACAAGAAGAAGGAAAAAAAGCAACACAAACCAGGCAAGATAAGAGCTGGAGGACATCCACAGATAACTGAACACACATTGGGAAAGACGCCAAACTCAGAGAGGAACCATAAACCAGATATTTCCACACTTTGTTTCCAGCACTCACCCCTACTCATGTCTGTCCTCTTATTCAGTTGTCACAGCTGCAACCCATGAAAAGGATCAAGGCCCTCTCCTCCCGAGTTGACCATGTCTCTCCCTTATCCTTTCCTCCCTGAATGCCCTAGGATGGATAGGGGATGGGCCTTGGTCCTCCTCTGACTGCCCAGCCGGCCTCTGCCCTTCCCCAGCCTCCTCCACAACCTCTGGAGCCACACTTCCACTCCCCGTTGGCCGTTCCTCCTTTCCCTCAGAGTCCAACTCTACCAAGGGCATGACACCTGGCAACTGGCATGTACTTATGTCAGTTGCCATGTTCCGGGAGGCACATTGCTCCCCTTTTGTGATCTTCTGAAAAACAAACTCGATGGGGGGGAAGCCAGACTCACTTAACAGCCAGGTTACCAACTGGTCAACTGTAGTGATTCACTTAACAACAGTGGTGAGAAAAGTCATAAAATGGGGGTAAAACTCATTGAACCAACATCTCACTCAACAGAAGAAATGTTGGGGTTCAATTTTGGTCATAAGGTGAGCTGCATTCTGTAAGGGGAGGTTTACTCATGCTTGCATGAAACATAAATCTCTCTTTAATTAGCCCATGAGTTTGAAATTCTCCCCGCTGAAATGGACCTACTTACACAAAAGCCTATGGATAAGGAAGATTCCAGATATAATACAGCTTGGGAAAAACGGTACAAGTGAATCAAAGATAAAAAACCAGGGAATTTAAAGATAAGAATTTGAAAAATGAAGTGGTTAGATTAAGAGCATTTACCAAAAATAGGACATGAATATTAGTAAAATTGTTTTCAATAAAAGATCATACCGTCTTAGTTGATTAGAAACATATATGTTTTTATGTCTATTTGTAATGTATTTGTATATTGATTTCGTTTGTTATGAAATGTTGTATTCTATGTAATGTACATTTTTTCTTTTTAATCTTTAATAAAGTTCTTTTTAATCTTTAATAAAGTTATTATTATTATTATTATTATTATTATTATTATTATTATTAATAATAATAATAATAATAAAGAAATTCTCTCCTCTCAGTTTGGGAGAAGAGAAATGACAAGCTCTCTGCCAAGATTAAACAGCAAGAGGAATCTTTGCACACAAAAAAAACAAAAACCAGCTTTCCCAGCCGGTCTTCTAAGGTTGATTGGATTTCCCAAGGGAAAATACCTTAAGAAGTTATTTCATTTGCAAGACACAATGCAGAATATTTAAGAGAGTTTCCACAGAGATTTATAGGTCACTTCCCAGTGTGTAAATGAATTAAAAAAAAAAATCTAGGACATTGTTAATTTCCCAAAGAGAAAGAAAGAAAAGAGGGGAAAATGGGGAAGATACTTAAACTGTACCAAATCTTTTGAAAGAGGACTGCATTTTTCCAGCCATAACTAATACAGGATTACTGAAATGATTCAGCAGGTAGAATGAATAGTCTTAAGTGTGATTATCTGATAAGTGGCAAATTTTGCAAACAGTTGTATTTTTGGGGGGGGGGTTGTTAAAAAAAAATTGAAATGACCCTGAGAGTTAAGACAGGGAAATCAATTTTGGCATACAAAATATCCAGTCATTGGCTGAAGAACAGAACATGGAACACAGATTAATAGAATTGGAAGGGACCTTGGAGATCATCTAATCCAACCCTTTGCTCAAATAGGAAATATACCTATACCATGTATAGTTACCATTTATAGATTACAGCTAGCATCATTTGGAATTATAAATAAGCAGTGAGTTTATATGGTGGTTTAATCATTTAGACTGGTATCAGTTTGATTCGGGTTGCCTAATTTTTCTTTTTTTTTTTTTTGGAAAGAGAACAAAATTATGCACACTTTCTGAGCTAGGCAACAAATTCAGAGACATCCGATTCTACAATTCAGTCTGAAAGTCTTCTCAGTTTGGATGAAAGAACTGTCAACTCTAAATCACACCTCTGGAAAATACGTTGCAATGGAAAAAAAATTTCATATACAGCCTAAATGCATAAATACATATATACAATGCATATACAGTGCAGTCCTTGACTTCCGACCACAATCGAGCCAGTCCAAAATTTCTGTTGCTAAGCAAGACAGCTATTAAGTTAACTTTGCCCTGTTTTACAACCTCTCCTGCCACAGTCATTAAGTGAATCTCTGCAGTTGTTAAGTTAGTACTCCCAGTTGTTAAGTGAATCTGGCTTCCCCATTGACTTTGCTTGTCAGAAGGTTGCAAAAGGGGATCTTGTGATCCTGGGACAATGCGTCCGTTATAAATATGAATCAGCTGCCAAGCGTCTGAATTTTGATCATGTGACCATGGAGATGCTGGAAAAGTCGCAACTCCCTTTTTTTCAGTGCCATTGTAACTTTGAATGGTCATTAAACGAACTGTTGTTACATCGAGGACTACCTGTCTGTTTCACTTCAACCCAAATGGAGTCAAGGGTTTTACTTTCCTAGGGGATCAGATTGGGGCAGAACTGACACAGTTGCAAATTCAAAACCCAGATTGTTGACAACTAACATGTATGCAGTGGCGGGATTCAATTTTTTTTTACTACCAGTTCTGTGGGCCTGGCTTGGCTTGGTGGGCATGGCAGAGGAAGAATACTGCAAAATCCCCCTTTCCTCCCCACCCCACTAACCTGCTTTCCAGCTCCATTCTCCTGTGCAGGGCAACCAAAGAAGACCCAGCCAATCAGCTGGGAGGCAGAGAACAGACAGGGGCAGAGCTAGTCAGAGGTGACATTGGCTGGTTCTCTGAACTCCTCAAAATTTCCGCTACTGGTTCTCCACAACTGGTCTAAACCTGCTGAATTACCACCTCTGCATGTCTGGTTGCAGCAGAGTTTTCCAAACTATTAATATATTGGGGTGCCTGCAGATAAGCCTATTAGCTTTAACTACAATCTAGTGCTGCTCTTTGTTTCCTTACTACAATACTGAATTAAAGAGCCATTAAAATACCATCAAAATGTTTCAGGACATTAGCGGCATGGAGGATTTTCAACACGTAATTTGCAGGGAGGGGATCAGGGAAACCAGATCGACAACTGCCATGAAGCACCACGGAGGTTCTTCATGGAGCATCAAACATAGCGTGCGTCACAGAAAGAAAGAAGGCCACGTGAAGATTCACCAACGGCTTTCACTCACCCTTGGAACATGGCATTCGATTTTGGTCAAAAAAGAGGCTGAGACTCTAGAAAGAGTGCAGAAAGGAGCAACCAGGATGAACAGGAGACTAGAGAGGCTAAAACATACGATGAACGGTTGCAGGAACTGGGCCTGGCTGGTCTAGGGAAGAGAAGGACCAGGGGAGACAGGAGAGCAGCCTTCCAATATTTGAGGGGCTGCCCCAGAGAGGAAGGAGGGTCAACCTATTCTCCAAAGCACCAGGACAAGAAGCAACGGATGAAAACACATCAAGGAGAGAAGCAACCTGGAATTGAGAAGAAATTTTCTGGCAGTTAGAACCAATTAATCAGTGGTATGGCCTGTCTTCAGAAGCTGTGAATGCTCCACATCAACACTGGAGGCTTCAAAAATAAAAAAAAATGAGTGGACAACCATTTGTCTGAAATAGTATGGAGTTTCCTGCTTCAGCAGGGGTTGGACTAGAAGACCTCCAAGGTCCCTTCCAACTCTGTTAGTCTGATATTCTGCTGATGATGGCATGAAGAAATTCAAAGGTTCTTGGGAGAAGGAGATGTTAAAACAGATGCCCGGCCTACGCAGAAGACCAAAGAGAAGACCAACGTAATTGGGCTAAGTTCATGCAGACTGTCACCAAAGATGGATGTGGCCAGGCTTCAACAAAGCATACCTTCCCTTGCAAGAGGAATGCAAAAATGACATAGTAAATAATGTTAAGCAACTACTACTCAAGGCAACTGCTTCCTTTTATTTAATAGCCAGGCAGGACCTGCATAAAGATAAGAGGCACTGTCTCATATGAAACCACACTATTGATCTAGCAAGGATTATTTCCACTCTAGAAGAGAAGACTTACATGCCTGCGAAGCTCTAGGCTTTTGATTAGGGTTCTACTCATGAGGAGGGCTTTACTCAAACTCAGACATTGATTGAGAGGTCTATTTCTGGCTATTCAGAAAGATCCTCGCTGCTCTCTGAACTTGGTTTTTTTCCCCTGCAGATGTTTTATTACCCAACTAGGCAATATCATCAATGCTGGAAGGGAGAGGTGTTTTAGAGGAGAAGGAGGAGGACTGTGGAGTCCTTAGTGCTCTCTGAGGTTGGATTTAGATTTACAGATGAGCAAGAGTTAGAAGGGACCTTGCAGGTTATCTAGTCCACCCCCCTGCCCAAGTAGGAGACCCATTTCTGACAAATGGCAATCTAATCTATTCTTGAAAGCTTTCAGCAATGAAGCTCCCACAACCAAAGACAACTTGTGTTCCACTGGTTGATTGTTCTCACTGTCAGGCAATTTCTCCTTATTTCCAGGTTGAATCTCTCCTTGTTCAGTTTTCCATCCATTATTCCTTATTTGGCTTTCAGGTGCCTTGGGAAATAGCTTGACCCCCTTCCTCCTCTCTGTGGCAGCCCCTCAAATACTGGAAGATGCTCTCCTGTCTCCCCTGGTCCTTCTCTTCCCTAGACTAGCCAGACCCAGTTCCTGCAACCATTCATCACATGTTTTAGTCTTCAGTCCCCTCATCAACTTGGTTGCTCTCCTATGCACTCTTTCTAAAGTCTCAACATCGTTTTTATAGGGTTGTGACCAAAACTGGATATTTTCTTGCAGACATTTTATGACTCAACTAGGCAATGTCATCAGTACTAGAAAGAGGGGGAGGGGGAGGAATTCTGGGAGTTGAAATTCACTAGTCTTAAACTTTCCAATTTTGAGAAATGTTGCTGTAGAATCTCTTGATTTCATTCACACCTCTCCCATCTTGCCCCTTTCCTTTTGAGCTGGCAGCTATCATCCAATGCATCAAAAGATCACGCCTCAGCCATGCAAAACTAATTTCGGATCTTATTTAGCATCAAGTCCCTGAATTAAGAAACTAAGTGACAGCTGTTTAATTAACTCCTTAAGCTGATTAGACAGCATTACCACAATCCCCCAAGGAAGAGTTTATATCTGTCAAGAGAACCTAAGGCTGTGTTAATGCTTCTGTTTAAATTTAGTAAGCTTCTAAACCAATATACTCGAAAATGTTTGACATCCTCAAGGAAATTCACCATTCCCATGTCCCTCTCTCGCCCTCCAGCTTGGCAGGCTGGCCTAAGTGAACCAAAGCCTGGGTTGGCTACATATGTTAATTGAAGATATTAGGGAGCAAGAACAGGCAGAAGTAGAGAAGAGGAGGAGGAGGAAAGAGGAAGGAGAAAGAAAGAGGAAGGAGGAGGAGGAGAAGAAAGAGAGAGGAGGAGGATAAAAAGAAAAGAAGAACGAGGGAGAGGGAGAAAAGTAGAGGAGGAAGAGGAGGAGGAGAAGGAAAGAGGAAGACGCTGGAGAAGGAAGAGAAGGAGAGGGGGAGGAGAGGGGAGGAGGAGGAGGAGGAGGAGGAGGAGGAGGAGAAGATGGAGGAGGAGGAGGAGGAGGAGGAGGAGGAGGAGGAGGAGGAGGAGG
>BLBF01000060.1:7383608-7410610 GCA_015471245.1 Laticauda colubrina | reverse complement strand
CAGCTTGTTGGGGGCAATAGGCTGACTCTGTAAACTGCTTAGAGAGGGCTATAACGCACTGTGAAGTGGTAGATAAGTCTAAAAGCTATTGCTATTAAATCTGTCACAATAACTTGCAAATGTCAGTTGGTACCTCCACTTCATTACTAATAGTTGTGTGTGTTGGCTTTCTTGTACCTCTAGATACAGGCACCTCCATTGTCCACTAATCCAACACGTTCTTTTTATTTTGGAGAAACTGCCTGTGCCTTCAGAAGGTTCCCATTGCATGGCCTTGAAATCTCAGGATTTTCTCAGGCTGCAAACAGGCTCACAATAAAACTTTTTGTCTTCTTCCCAGCTCCCAATACTTTCTAAGCATTCCGTTCCCTCCTGCCTTCGTTTCTGTTGTCTAGTTGTGAGTAGAGAGGTGTGTTACGAGTCAGCCTTGACACATGTCCTATTTTTGCCAAATTAATTTGTATGTCTAGAGAGATCTGACTCACACATCTGAATCATTTTTTAAAAATGAATGGAATTGGATAACCAAACAGATTCACCATTGGTGAGCTGAATCGAGACTTAGCCGCATGCTTTGAGCCTCTGCTATTTTAATTTCAAGGGTTGGGATGCATGTGTGCATGTGAGAACTCCGTTTGAAAAACCTCAACAAAACTCTCTAAAACACACATTTGACACAATGGTGCTGGCTAGACTGGCTACAGTGGACTCCCAAGGAAAGAATTTTGGTCTTGTGACCCTAGGGAGGCTGCAAAGTGTGAAAAATGGCCTAAAGTCAATTTTTTTTCAGTGCCATTGTAACTTTGAACAATCACTAAATGAACCATTGTAAGTCAAGGATTACTGTTATAGCCTATTGGATGCCAGGCCTTCCAGAAGCCGAATCAGAGGAGGAGGCATGGGAGCCAGGGCAACCTGGGAGCTCCAAGGTGGAAGAGGGAATGGAACTGGCAGAAAGGGGGGGGGGGAGAGGCGGAGCCTGGGCCATCCATCAACCTTCAGATGGAGAGTCAACAGCCCCCAGGTCTGGAGGTGGCTGATGAGGATGAGGAAGAGGCAGAACATCTGGGTCCAGTGCCTGATGCACAGATGCACAGAAGGCAGTGGAGAGGAGAGCAGTGGAAATCTATGGGCTGGTCCTTGGGACCAAAGAGCCACCGCTGCTAGCGAAGCCCCACCCTAGCTCTGGGGATAAAAGGCAGGGGGTGGAGATGAATAGATGTAGCAGATGGACAGACCTGTTAGCCTGCAAGAGGAACTTTTTGCTGCCCTGCCAGCATTCCTAATAAACAAATCTTTTTAGTTCACTTCAGAGGGTTTGTTGTGTTTGGGGATCTGGGCCAGAACAACTACCTATACAAATAAATTGGGCCAAATGTTTCTTCCTATTGCAGGAATTATTCAAAGAGGCTGGGTGCCAACTGTATAAATTCAGCAAATAAATAAATAAACTCTCAGCCCTATAAATTCAGCAAAAAACATGGGAAAATTCATTTGCAAGCTTTGAAGAGTTTTGGACCCTGATACTCCAAGTCCAGGAACTCTTCAATGTTTCCCAGAAAAGACCTCAGCAATAATAGAATACTTTATTGGCCAAGTGTGATTGGACACACAAGGAATTTGTCTTGGTGCAAAAACTCTCAGTGTACATAAAAGAAAAGATACATTCGTCAAGAGTCGAAAATCATAAGGTACGACACTTAATGATACTCATCGGGTGCAATAAGCGATCAAATCATACTAGGAAACAGTCAATATAAATTGTAAGTATACAAGCGACAAAGTTACAGTCATAGATAATACATAATCGCTCTCCGTTTCCATAAAATGCAACATGCATATGAGATAAATCTGATTCAGATTTACAACCTCATAAATACAGACCAAATACAAACCGCCCTGCTTCTACTTGATCCAGCTCAAAAAAAACCCAACGTTATTTCCAAATGCTGGCTTTATTGTCCATAAAGAGTAACTGCTAATGGGGGGGAGGATATTTGAGATTTATGCTGATGGAAACCTTTTTTAGATATATGTCCATGGCTAACAGAGCCAGTAGGTCAATTTTGCATTGGAATTTTCTTAATTGCTCGGCACTAGAGTGCTCCACATTAGACATACTCAACCTTTGCTCATTCTGGAGAGCCATTTTCTTAATGGGCCATTAGGACAGACTGTTATTTAGAATAGAATAACAAGAGTTGGAAGGGACTTTGGAGGTCTTCTAATCCAACCCCCTGTTTAGGCAGGAAACCATACACCGCTTCAGACAAATGGTTATCCAACATCTTTTTAAAAACTTCCAGTGTTAGAGCATTTACAATTTCTGGAGGCAAGTTGTTCCACTGATTAATTGTTCTAACTGACTCCTTAGTTTTAAGTTGCTAACAACAACGACCACAGAACTGGTTAGGCTGTTGTCTCCTTCGTACTGATGGATTGCAGTGCAGGGCTCTTGCTGAGTCTGTGACAGTGAAGGGCTTTAATTCCAATGTCTTTCAAAACTGCTTCACTCTTCAAGAAATAAAGGCTTGGTGGTCCATCACTAAGACAGGAATGGCTGTCGATGAAATTGGTCTGCCTGAAATGAAGGAGAAGGTAGACATCCATGCTAATGTTGTGTAGCAGGGGTCCTTGGTGCTCTCTGAGCTTGGTGGTTTTCTTGCAGACATTTTGTTACCAAGCTAGGTAATATAATCAGTGCTAGAAGGGAATGGGATTTAATGGAGGAAGAAGAGGAGGACTGGGGGGGCTCTTTGAGTTTGGTGGTTTTCTTGCAGATGTTTCATGACTCATCTAGGGAACAACAATTGTGCTGGAAGGAAGTTTCGATAGAAGATAATATTTGTAGTTCAGGGTTGAACTGTGGGGTCCTTGGTGCTCTCTGAGCTTGTCTGTTTGCTTGCAGATGTTTTCTGACCCAACGAGATAACATCATCAGTGCTAGAAGAGAGTGGGATTTGCAGGGAGCAGGAGGAGGAGGAGGATGACAATGACAACGATGACTATGGCATCCTTGGTGCCAGTGGTGGATTCTACCAGTTTCCCTACCGCTTTGGTGATCGTTCACTTCATGCATGCGTGCACACACCTAATGCACGTACACAGCTTTCCAAACACCAGCTGAGGCTCTGCTACACCAGTTGAGAGAATAAAGAACAGAAAAGTGCAGGGGCAGGTGGGAGGGCTGATCCTATGCTTTTCTCTTCTTTCTCCTCTCAGCCAATCACCAGAGCTTTTTTTTACTACCAGTTCAGGCAAACAGGTAGCAATTTTTGCTACCGGCTCAGTTGAACCAGTCTGAAGTGGTAACATTTCACCACTGCTTGGTGCTCTCTAAGCTTGGTTGCTTTCTTGCAGACATTTTATTACCCTACTAGGTAACATCATCAGGACTATATTGTAATATTATACAGCCTGTTGTCCATCTCACTGGATTCAATCCCTTCTTCTTTCCACACCACAACCTGTGGACAAGTTTGATAAGGATATGCAGGGCTTTGAATCTAAATTGGGAAAAGAACTTGTCGGATAAGACATGGGTGATA
The DNA here is from genome assembly GCA_015471245.1 of Laticauda colubrina. Taxonomy (NCBI): domain Eukaryota; kingdom Metazoa; phylum Chordata; class Lepidosauria; order Squamata; family Elapidae; genus Laticauda; species Laticauda colubrina. Next base: position 7,407,062 of record BLBF01000060.1, on the reverse strand, counting down.
TAGGAGAAGAAGTGGCAGAATGTGGGGGTGGAGTTAAAAGAGGGATTGAGAAGAAATAATGTCATGTATGAAAGATCAGTTCTACATGTGATGGCCCAATTTATTGCTGAACAGCCTTTGTACAGGAACTTTTTCAATGATTAGCACCTGCTTGGAGTTAAGTAAAAATCAATAGAACTCAAGGGAGATTGGATTTAGTTCACTTGTGACTATATAGAGATTCTAGGCTGATTATTCTTTTCACTCTGCCACTAGTATCTGCCATTTCTTCTCCAATGGACATAACTACCATAGCATTTGGAATTTCCATAAAGAAGCTGCAGCTTCTTTGTAGTACATGCATGGCAACATGGTCTGCAGGATGGACATCTTGGTGTTAAGAGGGGCGGAACACCCTGGTGCTCCCTACCCAACTATTATGCAAATCCAAGAAAAGACGCATCTCCTTTCATACATTATCCGATGTCCAGACCAATTACAATGGATAAATTCTGCTCAAACCAGTTTTAGTGAGGTCCATACTCAGCAGGTCGTGACCAATTCTGGAAAACTGGTAACGGAACCTTTTAGTAGTTCAGAGAACTGGCCAATCCCACCTCTGACTGGCCCCACCCTCCTCTATTCTCTGCCTTCCGAGTCCCAGCTGATCGGCTGGGTCTCCTTTTGTTGCCCTGCACAGGAGAACGGAGCTGGAAAGCAGGTGAGTGGGGTAGGGAGGGAAGGGAGATTTTGCAGTATCCTTTCCCCAGGAATGGGGAGGGAATGGGGATTTAGCAGTATCCTTCCCCTGCCATGGCCACCAAGCCATGCCCACAGCACCAGTAGTATAAAAAAAAATTGAATCCCACTACTGTATGATATTGGTGAATGTTATTAATGGATTAAAGATGTTTGCCCTGATTAATTCTCTGCATTTTAATCAATTCATCATCAAGATTTAAATAAATGGGCTTGTCTCTTTCATCCCATGATAGATGCCTTTTTAAAATACTGAAGCCATAACTGATATACTATTAAATAAACATTCCCTCATTCATCCACTCTGAAATTCCATCACAAAGCCTCGAGATGGGCCATCCATTTATTTTCAGCATTGCCGCTAATCTATTAATCTAATCTGTTAATGAGCAAGCTGCATTAATAGAGGGATAGAATCAAGATCACACGAAATTCTAGTACCACTTTACAAAGCCTTAGTAAAACTACACCTAGAATACTGCATTCAGTTCTGGTCACCCCAATATTAAAAAGATGTTGAAACTCTGGAAAGAGTGCAGAGAAGAGCAACAAAATTGAATAGGGGCCTGGAGGCTGAAACATAGGAAGAACGGTTGGAGGAATTGGTTATGTCTAGTCTAGTGAAAAGAAGGACTAGGGGTGACATGATAGCAGGATTCCAATATTTATGGGGCTGCCACAAATAAGAGGGGATCATTCTATCTCCCCAAAGGCTGAAGGCAGGACAAGAAACAATGGTTGAAAACTAATTAAGGAGAGAAGCAACCTACAACTAAGGAGAAATTTACTAATGAGAACAATCAACAAATGGAAAAGCTTGCTTTCAGAAGTTGTGCGTGCTCCATCACTAGAGGCTTTCAAAAAGAGACTGGACAGTCACTTGTCTGGAATAGTATAGGCTCTCCTGCTTGAGAAGGGGGTCAGACTAGAAGGCCTCTGAGGTCCCTTCTAACTCTGTTATTCTATGTTCTGTTTTTTAAAAACCTTTTTGTTAAAAAATCACATCGCAAACCTCAATGACCTAGTCCACATTTGCAGCCCTGAGGAATTCAGAACAGAAAGAGGCACAATGTTAGTGAGGTTTAAGCATTAGAAAGAGGCACTTTCCTTAAATGTGGAGTTGTTTGTTTGTTTCCTTCCCTGACTCTTTTTTTTTTTTTTTCTATTTTAAAAAAGCTATTTTTCTCTCTTAGACTTGAATAGATAAGCAATTTTCTCTCAGGGTAAAAGAGAAAAAAAAAATAACAAGCAAAACAAACAGAATACTTCATCAAGGAAACCAGAAATTGTAATCAACAGGTACTGGCCTGCAAATATTTAAACAAATCACTTCATCAGTTGTGGTGCATTGTGTAGCAGAAAGGCAAAATAATTCTTATGTAAGGCCAAGGGGCTGGCAGATGGTGAGGCCTCTGTTCAAATAAGGGAGGAGTTTTAGTCTGATTGAGAACTCATTGGAGTCGCATACACATTACAGGGATTAGACAAGCCATAGATGAATAATTAAGAACGCAACTGAACCAGTGTCAGCCTAGCTGGTGAGCCGTTACTCAAGAAACGGTTGCATATTGTTAATGTTTTGTGCCACATGGAAGATGAAATTTGTAGTTCAGGGTTGACCTTGGTGCTCTCTAAGCTTGGCTGTTTGCTTGCAGACATTTCATTACCTGACTAGGTAACAAACATCATCTGTGCTAAAAAGGAGTGGGGGTTGCAGGAGAGGAGGAAGAGGAAGAGGAGGAGTTGGAGTTGGAGGGGAAGGAGGGGGAGGAGGACAATGACTCTGGGGTCCTTGGTGCTCTCTGAGCTTGATGGTTTTCTTGCAGACGTTTCATGACTCAACTATTTAACAGCATCAGTGCTAGAAGAAGTGGAATTTGCAAGGAGGAGGAGGAGGAGATGGAGGAGGAGGAGGAGGAGGAAGAGTGTGGGATCCTTGCTGTTCTCTGAGCTTAGTGATTTTCTTGCAAACATTTCATGACTCAGCCAGGTAACATCATCAGTGCTAGAAGAAATGGAATTTGAGAGGGGGAGGAGGAGTGTGCAGAGAGGAGGAGGAGGAGTAAGAGGAGGAGCAGGAGCAGGAGGACTATGGGATCCTTTGTGCTCTCTGAGGTTGGTAGCTTTTTGTACATGTTTCATTACCCAACTAAGTAATATCACGACTGCCAGAAGGGATGGGGTTCGCAGAGAGGAGGAGGATTAGGAGCAAGAGGAGGAGCAGGAGCAGGTGCAGGAGGTGCAGGAGGAGGAGGACTATGGGATCCTTGGTGCTGTCTGAGCTTGGCTGTTTGCTTGCATTTTATTGCCCAACTGGACAACATCATCACTGCACTCTATGCAGTGTGGGGTTTGTTCCTGTTTATATGTACACAGAATGTCCTGGTAGTGTTAGTGGGGGGGGGGGGGAGTTGATGTTCAGCCATCAATAATCAGTTTGGGACAACCACATTTGCACACCATTCAAAGTAAGGGAAAAACCCTAGGAGCTTACCCAGCAGCCTGCAGTGGGATAAGCATGTAACACCAGACAAACAAGCAGAGAGAAAATAATTCCCTAATCCAACATTACCCAACCGTTTGGACATCAGGGACCAGTTCTGCGGAGAGAATTTTTTCCACAGACTGGAGATGTGGTTTTGTCTTGCATCCCATGGATGAGGCTTTGCTTGTTTGCACGGCCCAATTTCTGGCATGCTGAGGACTGGTGCCATTCCACAGACTGGGGGTTGGGGACCCCTGCCCTAATCAATGAATGCCCCAGAGGAAAACCACAACCCCTCCAACAGGGAAAGAGGTGACCCTTAGGGAACAAACAGAGAAGAAGGGATGTAGCCCATAGCTGCATAACAACTAGAGAAAGAAACTCAGAAAGGATCTTCCATAACTTATCAGGATGTAAAAAAGGAGATTTGTGCTTTCAGACTTGCAAGATTCTGTTCATGCAGTCTTACAACAAAGCAGAATTAATTCACCTGGTTGTATTTCCTGTTCTGGTCTACCGAGGAAGACTGACATCAGGAATGATAAAGGTGGAAAGGAAAGAAGCTGTCCGAGAATCCAGCTTTTCCAAAAACCGGTGATTTGTGCTCCATTTTGTCAATCGAGGAAGATTTGCAGCCTGCAAGAACTTCCTCGCGGCTCTAAATCCTCTCGAGCTACCCAAATCGGCTCCTGAGATAAAAGTCTGCTGGAGTTTGATACATTTATCAGGGCAAACAATGCCGCTCCCAGAATGCCAGCTATTCTTCAAGGCTCTTTCAACACCAGATCCGGAAAGCTGAAAGAGACAGCAATGAATCACCACCTATCGACACCAATGGCTTAAAATAATTATCAGCCTCTTATTGTCCCTGCAGTGCCCTGAAACAATAGTTGTCTCTGTGATTTAATTTCTTGAACTGGCAGCTCTTACTCTCCCCCACACACAAATAAATGTACACTGCTCAAGAAGTAATGAGACATTGTGCTTATGCCTAGTGTGATGCACACAACAGTCATAGCCTGACAGCTTCCCAAAGTGAAGCATTGTTCTTTCATTTGGCTAAATACCCTGGGTAAATCATGTCTTATTATATCAAATATAATCCATTCCCGCTTGGATGAATGAGCATCCGATGGAGAAGAGAGGGAGGGAAATGTTGATGGTCACCAAAATTCATGGCAGAAAAACCTCTGACCTTCTTCCCCAGCTGCAGAGGCTTGACAAAGCCAACATGTGTCTGCCGTGTTGCTGAATACAATGTCGGAGAAGAGCAGGCACAGCTGGGGGCGGAATTAAGCGAGTCATCAGCCTAGAATCCCTATGTTCCCACAAATCTTGAATTCCACTGACCCTTCTTTAGCGCTAATTCAGATTTGAACTTTAGTTGACTAGATCAGCAGTCTCCAAACTTTCCAGCTTGGCTGTTCAGCCTAACCAATGGTGTGTGTGTGTGTGTGTGTGTGTGGCAAATGCACCCAGCTCCATTTGTGCATGCACTCTTCACTTACAAGAATGGAGCTTTGCACATGAGGAAAGGGTGCGCAAACAGAGGCCGCTTGTGCTCCTGTCCGAAACTCCACTTGTGCTGGCAGAGACCGCTCACACACGAAGCTCCATTTGCACCAATGGAGCTTCGCACACGAGCACAAACCCTTCACTTGTGCGAATGGAACTTCACATGCAAGCACTTCCCCATTTCTCCCCCGGTCCAATTTCGAATACTACCCGGTACTGGCCCGTGTGTGTGTGCGTTAGTGTGTATGTGTATATATATAATGATTATATACATATAATGAACAGTGTATTGTTTGGGTGAATATACTTTATATACGGTACTATTACAAACATTATTATTCAGATATACATAACCATAATCTTTCAACTTCTAACATTTGTGTATACGTGGGTAATTATTATGTATTCTATTAAATATCAGTATATATAATATTTTCCTACTTTCTACCTCATTTTACTAACTCTTAATAAAATAGCCACCATATTAAGACGTATTCTACATCTATCCATCATCTCTTATTCTTTTTACAATTTCAACTCTTATTGACTTTTTGGTAAATCTTTCATGCTTCTCCCTTGGGATCTTGTAACTCCTTACATCATGTTTATTTAGTCTAAGTATTTCATCTGCCACATCACCTATCTCTTGCTGTTGGATTTCTCTAGAGCAACCATCCATAGTTCTTTCATCATTTTTAGGAGAGCTTTCCCTTTATTCTTTTCTATATTTTGAACTCTTAAAGGACAGTCTGTCTATTCCATTTTTAAAATTCTTACTATGTCTTCTTCTTCTTTTTAAATGTTTATTTTTTAAAAAAAATTGAATACAAATAATACAAATAAATCTAGATACAAAGAAAAAAGAAAAAAAAGAAAAAAGAAAAAACTACAAATATTACAGTGATAAATTAACAACAGAAATCAAATTTTAAAAAGGGATGATTAAAGTAAACAATTATAATGAAATATGGGGAGTTTTAATGAAAACAGTATTGGATGGAAGGCAAAGGGAATAAACCTACTCAAGAATATATGTTTTTTGGGGGGATAAGGGCACAGTTGGAATATATTGTATATCTTTCACTTGTTATAGAAGAAATAGAAGTAATAACAATGGTCTCCGGGATGTGTGTGTGCACCGTAAGAATTATTATTATCTCTTCCATATCTTGGAATATGGAAGGGCCGTTATAACTTTGAATGGTCACTAAATGAACCCATTGTAAGTCAAGGACTCCCTGTATTTATGGCCATTGCCAATATCCGAGGATCATATGATTATCATGTTTGACCTTTCCAACCTAAAGATTCACTTAATAATCATGCCAAAAAGATTGCAACATTGAATACGCCTCACTTAAAAACCACCTGTCAACTCATAAAACATTCATATGCCTGTTTTAGTAGTTGCCATTTTAAAAAAAATAGGGGGGAGGGAAGAAATCTGGAAGAGCAGTTTGAAAGCGATAGTTCATTCCAACTCTTATCTTTAAAAGATTGTAACAAAACTACCAGAGTTTTTGCCCATGAATATATTTAATTGGAGAACGTGATTGATGACACCCAGCCCATGAAGGTGTTCTATTGAAGAATTTGTTCTATTGAAGAATCTGAGTGATGACACACCCGGGGGGAAGGGGGGAAACAGAGTCATAGAGTTGGCTTCATACAGGGCAGTCTCAGGATGTCACCTCTAATGAATCCTTTGAAGTTTTTTGAAGTTTAGCTCAAGAATCATGATTTAATTAAAGTGATTGCTGGAATCCTGACACCATCTTAGCCACAGAAATTCTGGTTCCAAGTTTGTAAATTGGGGATTACCTGTTATTGAAAATAACCCAGTTTGCATCCTCGTTGCATTCTCCCACCCACCCCCTGGCTCCAAAAGTTACAGAAGCTGCCGTACCACGGCTGAATGTATGTATGTATGTATGTCAAATTTCTCAAAGAGAACTGGATTGTGCTCCAATCTCTTCCTCTTGTAGCTACACAACAAAGATATTCTCATCCCCTTAAATCCTCCTTGTGAACAATCTCTTTTAAAGAGTTGTGTTATTGCGCTTTTTTTGTCAAATCAAAAAGCACATTACCAAAAACAAAAAAAATAACCAACCCTCTTTAAGTCCCTTTAAAATCCTTTGGAAAAGATGTGCCCAAGAAATGAGTCACTGCAGGAGGTTCAGATGGATGGATGGATGGATAGGGATCTCTGTTCACCAAAGGATAGAACAGCTGGAAATAAAATGTCAACCCTACAAAGGAAACCAGAGAACTCCCTATTTTTAAGACGTTGCAGATCCTATCTGTGGTCTCCAACTAAGCATTGTCAGAAGCATTTAAGCAGAGATGAAGTTCTTAAAGGGAAAGTCCTGCCAAATCTCTGCTTGGACTTTCCCAGACTGGAGTTCTAAGGTGGTCTGGGACAGAAGGCTCATCAACACAGGTTGGCTTGTGGATTTCTTTCTTTCCGGAGAGCAGAGAGGAGGGTGAAAGAAACCTCCAGGCCTTGAAGAGATCTATCTAGGGGTGGGCTGCTGGGGGTTTGCAGGAGTTTGGGAGAGTGCCCTAGCTAGGATTCTGTGCAGTTTGGAGAACCCCCAAATCCCACTCCTGGCTGGCCACCCACCCCTCCCCTTCCCTCCCAAGAAATCCCCACGGGGCTCATTTTGGATGTAGGTAAGAGCAGGGTATGCACGGAGGCTCAGGAAAGGTGAAAAATAGGCTTCCTGGAAGTTCAGGGAGGCCAGAAATGGGCCCATTTCCATCTTCCAGAGAGCCTCCAGAGCCCGGGGAGGCTGTTTTTGCCTTCCCGGAGGCTCAGGAAAGCCTCTGAAGTCCAGGGAGGGCAAAAATGTCCCTCCCTGCCATGGTGCAGGAGGCCAACTAGGCCACGCCCACCATGGGTGCATCCACCCAGCAACTGAGCAGAGAACCCTTTGCTACAATTTTTGAAGCCCACCCCTGGATCTATCACTGCTAGCTGAGAGGAAGAAAGTGGGAGAACAAAAAATATTCCATTGCAAATATTTTAGAGCGCCCTGAAACTAAGCATACCGAAGAATGTATTCTAGAGAACATTTTAGAAACATCTTTTATGCGAAACTGCACTGGTGGCTGTCAGAGTCTCATGAGAACAGAAAATAAGCAATCAAAACAAGTAGTCTAGGACTGCTAGGATAGTCTAGGTGTCAGGATTCTGGCAGTTACCCCAATTAAATCATGAGTCTTGAGCCAAACTTCCAAAACTTCAAAAGGATTTTTTGGGAGTTAACACGGCAGTTCCTGGGTATAGTTGACTCTGAGACACATAAGTCATTGTCACTCTTGACCTTGGTTTCCCCCCACCCCCTGGGTGTATCATAATTCATATTCTCCAATGGGACACATCCATAACCCAGAGTCATCAATCATGCACTCCAGTTAGAATTTTGCACTGCGGAAGCTTCAGTCACCTAGTTACTATCTTTGAAAAACTATTTATGGAATGCACTTTCGATTTCCAAGCTGCTGCATTGCTCTTTCAAACTCCTTTTCCCCCTCCCTTTCTGTTGGCAACTTTAAAAAGACCATAGAAATATTTTATGAGTCGACATTGGAAGTCCCATCCAACCCAATGGGAGCTGGGCTGGGCATAGGAGTTTCTGTCCTAATTTTATATTCAAGGTGAATTCTGGGCAAGAACCATCTTCCGGATTTACAGTTCTCATCTTCCTGGAAGATTAGATCAAGTCTGATGTTTCTATAGGCCTTCCATACATCTAACTTTTAGATCTACTGCTGGGCACCAATGATGTGTTCCATCAGCATTCAGCCCAAGCTTAGAATGAATGTGGCCCAACAACCTTCTCCTGAAGCTACATTTTTATCCTCTTGATGATTTCCTGATGATTTCCTGGCCACTTGTGCCATGAAAGCCCATGGAGGGTCTCCAATTAATTCATCATTTATAGTGGAGAAGGAAATCATTGGTAGGCCTCCATCCCATATCTTCTCCTTTTTGCTCTGGGACACTGTCGGCAAAACTTTTTGGCACTGAGTGCTGAACATGCGCACAGGGGAGCACTGGAAACCAGAAGAGCAGCTCTCCAGCACATATGCGTGGGAATGCTGGAAACCGGAAGAGCAGTTTCCTGGTCTTCCAGTTTCTGGTGTACATGCGTGCACAAAGAGCAGCTGGCTGGTGCACATGTGCGTGCCAGAAACCAGAAGCTCAGCTTACCAGTATGCACATATGCACCAGGGAGCTGCTCTTCCAGTTTTCAATGCTCCCCTGCATGCACATGCATGCTCCTGTTTCGGCACTTGATGCTCCCGCATGCATGCACTGGAACCCAGAAGGGCAATGGGTGATGGTTGGTGTGCCCAGAGAGATGGCTCTGCATGCCACTTCTGGCACTCATGCCAGGGGTTCGCCATCATAGTCCGAGGATTAGATATGGCATTTTCTGAATTCCTCTTCATCCTTTATTTTCTTCATGGCTTCCCATGGCTCTTCTGGCTCAGATCAAAGCCAACAATTCAGAGATGTCCCAAGTGACAGTCTGCTCTTTGAAACCCATCACTGCCTCTTCATTTGACAAAGGAATTACAATGGGCTTAACTGGTAGCCCAGAGGCAAGAGTCTATTTTTAGAAGATTGAAGCTAAGATCTCCCAAAGAAGGAAGTGAGGAGAACATCAATTGGCCAAAGCAGCTGAAACCAGCCACTTGTGTATCATTATTTATATCTTTGCAGGACTCTCTGACTCTCTTCCCAAAAGAACATAGAAACATTCTCTGTGCTAACAATTCATCTCTGCAGGATCTGCTCCCTGCTGGTTCCCCAAAACAAGCTGATGTGACAGAAATAATGATTTAAAAGGTTATGTGCTAGTCGTTCCCGGCTCTAGGGGGCAGTGCTCATCTCCGTTACAAAGCTAAAGAACCAGCATTGTCCAAAGACAGTGGTCATGTGGCCGGCATGACTAAACACCGAAGGTGCACGGAATGATCTTACCTTCCTACCAAAGTGGTCCCTGTTTTTCTATTTGCATTTTTAATGTGCTTTCGAATGGCTCAGTTGGCAGAAGCTTGGACAAGTAACGGGAGCTCACTCCATTATGTGGCGCTAGGGATTCGAACCGCTAAACTGCCAAACTTCCTGATCGACAAGCTCAGCGTCTTAGCATCCCTTTTGAAATAATGATTATGAAATAATGATGAGGCAGGCTTCAAAAATCCTACCAAGATCAGAGCTGAAGTTACAAATACAGATATTTCTTAACTTACAATTATTCATTTAGTGACTGCTCAAAGTTACAGTGGCACTGAAATATGTGATTTATGGCTGCTTTTCATGATTGTGAGAAGTACATAAAAATGAATCAACAGACTTTTGATTATCTGATCCATAGGATGCTTTATTAGGGGAAATACTGCAGTATGGACCCCTTGACTCCAAAATCATGTTTAGGAGAGAAGGAGACACTCCCATTTAGTGAATACAGATTATATAGGTTTATCAAATCCCATGGTTACATAACACTTCCTGTTTCCCATATATGGACATTATACAACATTTTCATAAGAAAGTTCCAACCTTTCATGGACAACTCCCAAAATTATCATTATAGTCAGATTTCCTGTTGTTCAAATTCCAGAAGATTTTAAGAAAACCATTAATATCTCTTAATGTGATTTATAATGTCAGAGCACCCCAGCACATACCTCTAACTTATGCCAAGTACATAAATTTGCAATCTTGCATTTTTTCTAGCAGAAAACAAATTTCATAACTGTTCTGAGCTTTAAAAGTTCAGACTGCGAACCCAAATGGCTTCAGTTTGGCTCTTTATATCCTCAGGTGTAATAACCAAATTTTCACCTCTAACACGTGATCATATGATGAAAATTCAGATGCTTGGCAACTGGTTCATATTTATGATCGTCGCCATGTCCCAAAGTCATGAGATCTCCTTTTGCGACCTTCTGACAAGCAAAGTCAATGGGGGAAGCCAGGTTCATTTAACAACTGGGATACCAACTTATCAACTGAGTGGTGTCGTGGCCTAGAGGTGGAGCTGTCGCCTCATAATCAGGAGGCTGTGAGTTTGATCCTAGCTTGAGGCAGATATTTCTCTCTGTGGGCACTTTGAGACTTTATCTGCTGAACAAAATTCCTCATTGGTGGCAGGAAGGGCATCTGGCCAGTAAACACTGATCTCCATTCAGTTGCCCAGACTCCACCCCAGCAAGGAACTCTGGGATCATTAAAAGAAGATGATGATACTAACTTATCAACTGTATTCATTTAATGACTGTGGCAAGAAATGTCATAAAATGGGGCACCTAATCACCCAACCAATGTCTCACTTGACATCACAAATTTTGGGCTCAGTTGTGCTTGCAAGTTGAGGGCTGCTTGTGGATTTCTTAGCCTTTTTAATTTTTCTAAAAGGTTTTTAAAGGTAGACTGACCAAGCTCCATTCCTGAACTGAGTGCCTTTTTATGTTAGGATCAAAACACAGGCAAAGCTAAAAAAATTCTCATGCTTCTATCCCTTCAGGCTTTATTTATACAGAACCCTTTAAGCCTATGAAAAGTTCCAGTGTGTTAGAGCATGACTGCCTCTGTTCTTCTCAGCGACCCAAATAAGGTAAGCATAATCAGACTAGGTAGATTTACTTGGGCTGAACGGAATTTTTAATCTTAATTTTGCCTGTCTTGCCCTTGTCGGAGTCTGATTGTGAGGGGGAGATTGAGCATCTGGCAGGGAGTGGGAGTGTGGCTCCGGTGGCTGTGGATGAAATGAGGGAAGGGCACAGTCCGGCTGGGCATTCAGAGCAAGACCCAGGGCCAACCCCTCTTCACCTAGGACATGCAGGGAGGAACAGAGAAAGGAGCAATGTGGCTTATGGGAGAGAAAAGGGCCCTGATCCCTTTCATTAGTTGCAGCTGAGGGAAAAGGATATAAGAAGGGTGTTTGCACACAGAACCTTGGAAGCAAAGTGTGCATTATCTTAGTTGAGGTTTACTTGGGTTTTGGTGTCCTCCCAACTGTGTTCGCTTCATTATCTGTTGCAAGTCTGCAATCTATCATCCTGGCCTGTCGTGTTAATTATTTCAGTGTGGTTTGTGTTGGTTTCTTTAATTTCTAATTTATCTGTACTTTGGGCTCAGACTGCATTTCTTCCCTTTGTAGACTGTTTTTGGAAGAGTTTGATCTCCAGCCAAGGATAACTGGACATTGGGAGCCAAGTTGGAGGAATTAAAGGGACTTTACCTATTTTTGTGACTTGATTGATTTTGTGCCTCACCCTTGGTCATCATATCACCGTTTCTGGACAGGTGAAGGAAAGGAATTGGGAAGGTTTCAAACATGTTTCAATGGGAAGATGCAGAAGATTTTTTGTGATAGCCTTTGAGGAGGTATTTTTTGGAAGATGATTTAAAAATAAAACATTGCTTTCAGTGGAACTTCATCCCTGGAGGTTTTTAAGAAGAGACTGGAAAGCCACTTGTCTGAAATGGTATAGGTTCCCTTCTTGAGCAGGGGGCTGGACTAGAAGACCTCCAAGGTCCCTTCCAGCTCTATTCTGATTCTGAATTTCTTTCTTAATAATAGTTTTATTACACATCACACTTTAAAACAATAAAAACTAATACATTAAAAAAGAAAAAAGTGAAAAAATAGAGCCATCTCATGAGAAGGAAGGACTCGCTGAAGAAGAGCCTAATGCTGGGAATGATGGAGGGCAGAAAAAGAAGAAGGGGACGCAGAGAAGGAGGTGGCCAGACTGAGTCACTGAAGCAGCAGGTGTGAGCTTCAATGGACTCCAGAAGATGGTAGTGGACAGTATGGCCTGGAGGAACATTGTCCATGCAGTCACAACTTCGCAACTAACAACAACAAATACTGCACAGGACAGCCGATGGAAGTGCATAGCACAGCGAAAATGCTTTCCAGTGGTTTGCTAAGTCCAACTGACTAAGATAGCTGGTTATTTCAGATGAGCAGAGAAACTTTCACCAGAAAGCAACTTTTTTTAAAAAAAAAGGGGGGGGGAGATCCAAGTGTGCCCCTCCTCATAATTTGCTTCAACCTATGAACCCCATCCCATCCACCTGAATGATCCCTTAAAGGGCACCCAGAGATGGATCTCCCATCCTCCGCTAATTCCCCTGTCTTTTAACTTTTAAGTATGTTAATGCATCTTGAATTAATTTCCATGCTGTTAAAGTACAAGCTGGACTCATAAAAGTGACAAGTTGACTTTTTCAGGGAGAATGATGTCGGACTGATGAGCAATGGCAGCGTAAATGAAAATTAGCCACAAGACAATGTTAATTATGCTTTATCCATTAACGGGGAGGCAATTGAATGGCTCGGAAAGGGAAACCCCCCGCCTAGTTCTCGTAAAGGGGAACGGTGGCATTTAATGTGCTAATTAAAGTCAAGCATTGCAACTGCTATTTGTGAGGTGGGATGTACCTGTTCAGCGTGGAGCTGTTTCAGAAAACGATTTGCCATGATGCCCAAATCTTGAAGGACTCCTTCAAACAGAGCTTATGCAACTAAATACCAGGATGGATGGCAGAGAAACTGTTAGGGGTAGGTTTAGAAGCTGCCCAGAGTAGTTTTGGAGTTTGGTGGCTACTAAACCTACTAAATAAATATCCTGGTTCTGAGAGTGGTTGTCCAGGAACATTGGAAAAACGTCAGAAAAGCCATCTCTTTTCCCTGGTTGTCCTTAACATCTTTGAATTTAGAGATGAATGTTCTAATTACCTGTCAGGCTAATAGCATTGACGAGACCAATCAGAGCCTTTGTCTATGGAGATTCTCAACCATCCAGATCATGGTTGTTCCAAAGCTGCTTTTTGTAAAAGGCAACTGGATTTTCTTGTTGTTTTGTTTTTTTCTCTTTGAAAGCATGTCGCTTCTCATCCAAAAAGTTCTTCAGTACTAACACAGTTGAAGGATCTTGGATGAGAAGTGAAACATTTTCAAAGGAAAACAAATAAACAAACAAGAAAGTTGTTTGTTCTGACCTAGGCTTCACAAAATCCCAAAGCAGACTCCTCATTCCGAAAAAACCCCTTTTATTTAGGCTAATGTGAATTCCTCTCATTCACATCCAGCAAAGTCCCAGCAAACAGTCTTTCAAGGGCGAATTTACAACCATAGACCTTATCAGGCTTGGAGAGCTGCTAGGCTGATAGCTTCCAAGTGCAACACTGTACAAGAAAATACTTGTCAAGGAGTCTCTGAGAGACAGGAACAAATCTTCACACTAATTAAATGAACTAATTGTCTCCTGCAAACCTCACTCCCCTCTTGCTCCTCTTTATTCTCTCTGGGAGGGGCCATTCACCATCCACCTGTGCCTTTACTCCCGAGTCAACCCTTGTTCCTTAACTGTTCCCTTCTCCAGGCAGCTCTGTGCATGCCCACATAGGGAACAGGCTCCAGCTGTTCTTCTGCCCTACTGATCTCTGACTCTGTAGACAGCTGATAACTGTCGGATGGCCCTGGCCCCATCTCTGCCTCCAATGCAGAGCACTCATCTCCAGGACTGGACCATGTTCCTCCCCAACCTCCTCACTGTCCAAGTCTGCTGGCTGCTCTGTTGTGCTCTGGCAAGCCACAACACAGTTGTCTTCTGGAAAAAAGCACCTTTGGGATAAACAAAGCATTTATTGAAGCTGATAGAATCTCTATAAATTCATCTGTATGCCAATCTGGCACTTTGAAATACGTTGTGACTCTAACTCCGGTCATTATCTAGAAAAGGAAAGCGTCCATCTTTTTTTGTAGAAGTCCACACTTCTACAAAATGTCCCTGCTTGTCCCAAATGTTTTTTTTCCCCAAAAAGCAACTGGAGTTTCTTTGTTTTTCCTTGAAGACATTTCATTTCTCATCCAAGAAGCTTCTTCCATTCTGGGGAACTAGAGAACAGAATAGGTTTACAAGATCGGGTTCTTTAAGTCAAGCATCACTTCCTTGCTTTTAAATTTCCTCTTTTTCATATTCTTTCGTAGTGGGGAATCATTTTGGAATTACCAAAGATGCTGTAATATCATGCCTGGGAAGAACATGGCACAAAAATGAGTGATGTTCTTGTAGCTTGGCTGGTAATTCTTGGGACTGCCACAAAGATGGTGACAGAAATGTGGAAGGAAATTTGCGAAAGACAGTTTGCACATGCGGTGTTCAAATTAAACCTTTCTAGCTTGTTTTTGTTTGAGTTATATTTAACAATAAAAACAGGGTACTAATTTACAGATGCAGAAATTACTTCATCGGTTTATAAAGCTTACCGTTGAAGTCCCAAAGGTGCCTTTTTTAAAAAAGAAAAGAAAGGCAACTGGACTTTCTTTGTTTTTACTTGAAGATGTTTGCTTCTCATACAAGAAGCTTCTTCAGTTCTTGAGTTCTCCAGAAGAGAAAGAAACTCAAAACTCAAAGAAACTCAAGAGAAAGTTCTCAAAAAGAAAGAAACTCCTTTTAATAAAGCACTTTTTGAGGACTTCTACAGAGCTTCAACTGGCCATAATCCAACCCCGAAGAAGCATTTGCCCCAAAGGAAAAAAAAATTCTGCTAATGGTTCCACCCTGGTACCGCCTTGTCCTCTCTCTCTTTCACAAATCAAAATATCAGGTCAACGGCTATAATAATATTAACTGACATTCTGTCAAAAATACATAAAAGAAAGCTTCTTTGTCTATGAAAAAGTAATATGAGCCAAATAGATTCTCGTTGTTGGTTCCTTTGGGAGATGGTAAGGAGGAAAAAAAATCTTAGTTATTTCACTGTGAGCAAAATTTCTATTTGCATTTAAATTGACATCAAACAGTAGATGAAGATTCTAAAAATGTATCTCCCGTCTTACCTGCGAACCGCATGAACAAAATTTCATTATGGGCTGCTATTTTCCCTTAATACAAATTTGGATCCCCTAGCAGCTTCAATAAAACCATCCGTTATCAGACAGTGTGGCTGAAAAATACTCATCCCCAAAAATCAGGTTCCTAAGATTCTCCAAGATTCAGAATGATTTGAAATAATTTTCTGCACCATTTTTTATGGCAGGCAGGTCAGCTGATGGACCGCAATTCAAAAAAAGTTGCCGAGACTCCAGAGAAGAGCAACAAAAATAATTAAGGGGCTAGAGGCTAGAATGTCTGACAAACTGTTACAGGAATTGGGAATGTCTGATCTAATGAAAAGGACCAAGGGTGACGTGATAGCACTGTTCCAATATCTGAAGGGCTCCTACAAAGTCGAGAAAGTCAAATTATTTTCCAATGCACCAATAAACAAGACAAGAAACAATTGGAAACCAACCAAGGAAAGAAGCAGCCTAAAACTAAGGAAAAATTTCTTAAGGGTGAGAGCAATCAACCAGTGAAACAACTTGCTTTCAGAAGTTGTGGGTGTTTCATCACTGAAGGCTTTCAAAAAGAGACTGGACAATCTTTTGTCTGAAATGATATAGGCCTCTTCCTTAAGCAGGGTGTTGGACAAGAAGATCCCTGAGGTCCCTTTTATTGCTCGACTCGACTCAACTCGACTCCACTCCACTCCACTCCAATCCTCCTTTCCTATCCTATATCCTATCCTATCCTTTCTTCTATCTTCTTCTTCCTCCTCTTCTTTTCCTCTTCCTCTCCCTCTTCCTCCTCCTATTCTATTCTATTCCATTCCATTCTCCTTCTTTCTCCTGGGCTTCTACTTGTCCCATTTTCCTCCTTCTCCCTTTTCTGTCCCTTCTCCTTCTCTTTCTCCTTCTTCCCCTTCTCCTTCTTCTCCTTCTCTCTATTCTATTTTCCATTGTTCCATTCTATTCTCAGAGCTTACAAAGGTGGGAGGCAAAAATGATTCACCCTTCTTTCTTTTTTAATCAGAGATCATATGGATGCTCAGATTAATTGCAGCTATTGAAAAATGTCTGTGCATAACAAAAATATTTGCTCCAGCCCCAGATCAATGTGCTCACTTCAAGTTTACTGAATCAGTTGGATGCTCCAAATTGGCCCGAATTGCACCGCATCAATTTAGTCTGTCAATGATTGGAAGAGGGGGGTGCAGAACGATGCAGAAATATGGGATGGAAGAAATAGCAACAATGTGTGCCACCATCTTGCCACAGTAAAATACACCAAAAACAATTTTAAATACATTTTAAAGCACGCTTTCCTTTAAAAATAAACCAAGTGAGAAGAGGAGAAAATTAATAAATAAGAACATTGGGTGAGATTTTCCAGCAGTCTTAATAAATAAACAGCAAAATGCAAAATCAAGAGAGCATATTTGTTCATAGGGTGAGAGGTTCATTTTTTACCAGTTTTTGGCTCAGCCTCTAAAAGGATTAATGTTTGGAGTGAAAACCAAATCGGGATTTTAAAAAATCTGTTCCCAGCTTGTTTTTTCCCTCTTATACAAGCTCTTGAGGCAAATTAATTCCAAAATGTGAACATTTAGGAGGGCAGTTTCCATCTTTTTTATTCCCACAGTTGTCTCTCACTCATCTTTGATCATAAAAGTATATGAGATCACATACTTGTTTTCCTGTTTATCTATCTGTCTGTCTGTCTGTCTATCTATCTATCCATCCATCCATCCATCCATCTAATCTATCTGTCTTATCATCTCCCTGCTAGACAGCTTACAAAGCACCCGAGCAATTAAAGGCCCTGTCCCACTGGCCGACGGACGCAAAACGTATGCATAAAGGACACAGCGGATGAGCAAAATTTCGGGGGTGTCTCCATCCGTTGTCATCCGCTCCAAAAAGTGGTGAAAATTTGCATAAACAGAATGGAAAAGAATGGAAAAGAACGGACATGGGTAGTATGTAGCGGGGATGTTAAACGGATGTTCATAGGAAGCCTAGCGGATGGAAGCGGATGACACCTCCGAAGGGGTTCTGGGGGAGAATTGCAAAGCGGACGCATAGCGGATGAAGCGGATGCATCACGTACGCCTAAAGGAAAGAAAGGGGAAGCTGCGTGGATGTATATCGGATGCAAACCGTTCACTGCGCATCCTTTCTATTTCTGTGCTACTAATACTGTGTAGACATTCCGTGTACCTTTTGTTTCCTCCCTCTTTCCGTTTTCAGCTGCAGCGGATGTGAGTTGAGGGGATGCCCAGAGGATGCAGAGAGGATACAGAGGACGTTTAACGGATGATAAACGGACATAGAACGTTTGTTGCCCGTATATGTCGCGGATGTACATCGTACACGGCGGAAAGTTCATCCATTCACAAAGTTTTGTGCAGCTCAAAACTTCTTGCGTGGATGAAATCTCAGTGGACGGATGCTCGACGGATAGAGCGTATGAAACACGTATGCAGTGAGTATGCAACGGATGCATCGTATTTTCCAACAGATGGCAAGCTTTTTTTTCATGTTTTACATCCTCTTTGCATCTGTAAGTGCAATGGGACAGGGCCTTAAATTCCTCGAGAGCATACAAAATTAAATACACACTCTTCTATCTGTTTTGCTAACAGTGGATATAATGAGTGAACAAACTCTCAGGCATTAAGCATATTCCATCTGAATTTGTCTGCAAATATCCAGAGGGTTAGAACGAGGTCGTCATTTGTATAGTAAGCCAGCAGATGGCATCCAGCTTTACCGTTAGAGGCCAAAAGCCCTCTGTCGACCAACTCAATCAAAAATGCATTTGATTGGAGTGAGAATTCCTAGAAATATATGGTCTGGGCAGAGAGTTTTTTCCTCCTCCCTCCACTAATTATCCAGCATTTTGCTTAAGGCAATTATTTCTGAGCCACTAAGAAATATCAAGGGGGAAGGAAGATGTGGTTTTTTTTTTTTTTTTTTAATGTTATCAAGATTATTTTAAATTATAATCATAAAGCTTGGCTGGTGGCTATTACAGGAGAGAGAGGCAGCTTCTCTTTTCTTCTACTGTGGATAGAAGGAAAGTTAAACATGTCCCCTCTCATTAGTCTGAAAAAGCACAGACCACAGCAGGCTGAACCACGTGGAGAAGAAATAAGCCACCCAAGGCTCCTTGTTCTCTTTGTGCTGTGTTTGTCCTCTGTTGGATGCTCTTCAACTCCAGTTCAATTAGAAGGACATAAAACAGATTATTTCTTTATCCAATTCAGCATTCTCCACTGTCTGAATCTCCCTGGTATTCCAGGATGTGAAATTTCCCCCTTCTGCTCAGAGTTGCCCAGAATGAAAGTTTGTTCTACTGACTTCCTGCCCAGCCATGCTGAATCTTTTCTCTCTTCCTCCCCAAGAACCATGTGTAGATTTAATTGACTTGCTCTGCTGGATTAATTCATACAATCCAATCAGTGAGTTGTTCGGGATCACCAAATAAAATCACTGAACTCAATTCCTGGTTAATTCTCAGGAAATGTTCGTGGCTCCACTCGAAAAACCCACAGCAAATATGAAACAGTTTTTGGCTGACTTGGGGAAACCCTGCAAAAAAGACTTGGTCCTTTCTTTCTCTTCCTCTTTTTTTAACCTTTCTCCTTCTATTAAAGTGATAGGGAAAGACATCTTCATCAGATTCCAGGAATAAAAAGAAGGCAACTATCTTAGGAAAGCAAAGAGAGTCAACCAATCTCTTCTGGATTATTCAAGTGTCCTAAATCAGCACCGAAGAGATGGACATCTCCACACCAGTGGTGGGATTCAAATATTGTTGTCACCGGTCCAGTGGGCGTGGCTTGGTGGGTGTGCTTTGCATGCGTGCACGCACTTTGCATGCACGCTCACGCCAAACGCGCACTTTGCACAGGTGCATGAGGCATTCTAACTCACCTCCTGCAAGCCTGCATGATCCCGGTCGCTTCAGCAGCTGCCGCACAACACTCTTCTGTGCCACACAAAGCAGCTGCGCTTCAAATTCAGAGGATAAAGGTGAGTATGAGAGCCCAGGTAGGCAGGTGGGCCCAACAGCAGAGCGGTGGAGAGAACCAGTTTGGTCTCTGCTGCTCATCGCTGCTACCGGCTCGGCTGAACCGGGATGAACCGGTAGAATACCATCACTTCTTCACACCCTACTACAACTAAAGATGGATGTGTCAGCGTTCCAATGAAACTCCCCTTTCCATTCAGTCCTCAGAAACAAAGTTCATCCAAGTCACCTGAATCTGAAACTTCTGGGTTTTCCCTTCCCAAGAGAAAATCAAAGATCTATCTCCTGCACCCACCAGTCCATCACATGGTCCAATCAACCATCTGGAGACATTCTTCCAGACACTCCTTTGCAGGTACAGGGTAACTTATCCTTGACTTTGTGAGAAGAATGTTGTTATGACTATCCCCCCTCCCAAATTCCCAGGCACCAGGATGTGGAAGTGTGGAAGCTTCTGAGTAAAATATGGCTTCCAAAGCCGACAATGTGTTGCTTCATCTTTAGTTCTGTGACCCATAAAACTATACAAGAGTAAGTCTTCACAACACATGTAGCCAGTATTGCTTAGTTATGGCAATAAACAAACAAGCAACAGGCTTTCAGAGATAACACATTGGGTTCTGAACTATGGTTTACAAAGTAAATGGGTTGGGTTTGTATAACATGGGAAGCCCCAAAGAAATCATGATGTTGAAATCATGCTGAGCAAACTCTGTCTTAGGCAGAGGTGGTATTTAGCAGGTTCTGACCAGTTCTGGAGAACCAGTAGCAAAAATTTTGAATAGTTTGGAGAACTGGCAAATCCCACCTCTGACTGGCCTCCCCCCCATCTCTTCCCTGCCTTCCGAGTCCCAGCTGATCGGCTGGGTCTTCTTTGGTTGCCCTGAACAGGAGAACAGAGCTGGAAAGCAGGTCAGTGGGGTGGGGAGGGAATGGGGATTTTGCAGTATATCTTTCCCCTGCCATGCCTACCAAGCCACGCCCACAGAACTGGCAGTAAAAAAATTTTGAATCCCACCACTGGTCTTAGGTCAGTAAAGCTTCTGATATGATAGGTTGTAAGAAGAGGATGGCCAACAGCAGGTGGATGGACTCAGTGACATTGGCAATGGATGAACCATTGGAAAACTTGAAAGGACCAAATTAGGAGAACATATAGCTATGTGGTCACTGGAAATCAAAACCAGCCTGATTATACACAGTCAATCAGTTAATCAATAAATGATACATTTTGGCTTTGAAAACTCTTTCATCTCTTTGTCTGCCCAGTGGCTTTCCCCAAACTTTGATGGATTATGGTTTCTATCCCTTAAGCTTGAAGATAAGAGAGTATAGTTCCATCAGTGAGCGTAAGGGAGAAAGTACTATGTCTGTCAATCCACTCATCCATCCATCTATCTGTTGGAAGCTAAAACCCACCCTTCTCCTAGAAAAATGAAATATTTTAGGATATACTAAAAGGGCAGAAGATTTCCCCTAAAAGAGAAGTAGAAACTCAGAGAGGTAGAAAATCAACTCCCCCCACAGCTTTGTCAATGGGCCATTAAGGCCTAAGCCAGTCTATTCTACATAACAAAGATCTACCTCCTTCAGGCCATTCAATTGCCCTTCATTGCATCACCCAGCAAGTTCCAACCAAACTTAGCACAAAGACAACCTACAAAACTAGCTATGATCTCTGATAGCAACCAATCAGGATACTCTTCCTGTGCCCCAGGAAGTTCAAAGCCAGAGAGGGAATAAAATCCAGGGATTCTGAGCATCTCCTCCCAATTTCTTCACCCAAGAGCTCCAAGCCATGTGATCCTGTCCACCGTTAAACCATCTTTCCAAACAGCCTCCATGTTTCCAGTGTTTTTCCCCCCACTTGGAACTGAACCCAGAAGGTTGTGTCTTCTAACACATCCATCCATCCATCCATCCATCCATCCATCCGCCCGCTCGCCCGCCCATCCACCCCTCCCTCCCTCCCTCCCTCCCTCCATCCATCCATCCATCCATCCATCCATCCATCTATCTATCTATCTATCTATTTATCTACCTATCTAGCCAATTTACAAAACCTGACTCTCAGCATTGTAGAATAAAGCCAGTGAAACAAATTTTAAAATGTTCAACAGAACTCATATTATTATTTAAAGGCTAGGAGGGAGCACCAGACATTACAAACCATGGAGCCCCCTAGGTAAATCATCATACCTTTTAGACCTCAAAGGCCTGTCGACCCAACCAGATTTGCATGGGTGTGTCTCAGTGGTGGGATTCAAAATTTGTTACTACTGGTTCTGTGGGCATGGCTTGGTGGGCATGGCAGGGGAAAAATATTGCCAAATCCCCATTCCCAACCCTACTAACCTGCTTTCCAGCTTCATTCTTCTCTGCAGGGCAACCAAAGAAAACCCAGCCGATCTACTGGGACTCGGGAGGCAGAGATGAGGTTGGCAGGGCCAGTCAGAGGCGGGATTAGCTAGTTCTCCAAATGACTCAAAATTTCCGCTACCAGTTCTCCAGAACTGGTCAGAACCTGCTAATACCACCTCTGGTGCGTCTGCATGTGTGAATGTGAGTGTGCGTATATTGTGTGAGTATGTGCGATGCCTTTGTGCGAACTGGTTTTCCTTCTTCTCCATCCGTAGAAAACTGACTCCTTTCCTTCTTAAATAAGAGACCTAGCCTGCCATTTCTTTTTTTTTAAACAAACAACCATGAGAATCAACTGCCCTCAGGTCAAGACAGTGAACAAAAAACCCTCAGAAAACCATTTTTTGCATTTACTTATACTGCTTTGGTTATACATGAATGATATCACTGCGCTAATGTAAACCACTGGGAGCCCAACTGGCTGTGGGAAAATGATAAAAATACTTTCCATAAGCCCACAAGAAAAGAATTATGTGCAGTAATCCAATTTCTTTCTTTCTTTTTCTTTCTTTCTTTTTTGGTGCACTTTCTGGATCTCAATACATTTCTTGATACAACCATGTGATAAATGTGACTTGCCACACCTTCACCAAAGTGGATCTACGTATCAGCGATGTGCTTGTTGTGGTGTGTATTAATTAGTGCGTGTGTGAGAGAGAGATGGAAGATGATAAATTACATTCCAGCCAGGTTTCAGGTGGGAACAGACAAAAAGATGGATTTTAAATCATTAATAACTCCCTCCTTAAGTCTGCATATTTCAGAATCCCCAATTCCCTGCTGATAGTTGGAGGGGAGGGAGAATCATTTGCCTTCAGTTTGGGGTATAGCAAAATTGCATATCTTACTTTGTATCTTACCTACCCAGCTTGCTGGTTAGAAAATTATGACTGCATACTGTAGATATGCTACAAGGAGGAGGGTTGATTTATAAGGATGGCATGGAGGTCTTTCCTCTTGGAAATATCTAGTCTTGATTTCTCCTCCTTTGTTTCTGGTGCAGGGAAAGAAAACATTACTTTACCTCCCCCAAATGCCTGTATATCTGTGTTTTAATTCTTTCCTTGACAGAACGTGGAAAAAAAAAACACAATAATGAAAATCAGATCTCTCTCTCTCATTGCTCTTGTGCAAAGCTCAGGTGGAGACAAGCCCCTGCATGGAAAATACCCCCCCACACTTCAAAACACACCTGGAAGTGTACAAAAATTTGTATATATTTTATATATATATATGGTATTCACCTTTGTTCGGGTATTTTCCCACGTCATCATAGTTATGCTTTTAAAGTTGTAGCAACGTTTTGGCAGAATCTCATCTGAGTATATATATATACTTGGAGTTTGATTGATTGGTGTTCCTGGTTTCTTCTGTCTGTTTTGTGGCTTTGATTGGCTGGCAAC
>BLBF01000060.1:7350770-7378608 GCA_015471245.1 Laticauda colubrina | reverse complement strand
TAGATAGATAGATAGATAGATAGATAGATAGATAGATAGATAGATAGGCAGGCAGGCAGACAGACAGACAGACAGACAGACAGACAGACATATACAGACTGACTGACTTCAGGAATGATGGAGGGGGATAAATTAGGCTGACGGACAATGCCCACTAGTTAAGACCACAGCAGCTTGCTAAAGCTTTTGGGAGCAGAACAGAATAACTGAGTTGGAAGGTACCTTGGAGGTCTTCTAGTCCAACCCCCTGCTGAAGCAGGAGATCCTATACTATTTCAGACAAATGGTTGTCCAATCTCTTCTTAAAAACTTCCAGTGTTGGAGAATTTACAACTTCTGGAGGCAAGCCCTTCCACTGATGAATTGTTCTCACTGCCAGGAAGTTTCTTCGTAATTCCAGATTGCTTCTCTCCGTGATTAGTGTCCATCCGTTGCTTCTTGTCCTGCTTTCTGGTGCTTTTATTTAATATATTCCACATATTGTAGACATATCCGTCTCCTTTCTATAATCCCTGAGTTTTACATGCAAAGCTTGGCATACTTAATGGTTCTGGCACACAGTCTGGAGCCGGTAGATTTAGATGCCTTGCATAGCAGGGGTTAAAAAAACTGGCTGCATCTCAGGGTAGTAAGTTTTGCAGAATTTTACTGCACCTTGGGGATTCTCTACTATTTTAATACAGCTACTAGGGAAAAAAATGCTAGGGAAAAAGTAGTATTTTTTTTCCTCCCCTGCCTTCTCTTCAAATTTACATTTTTATCGGCGCCTACCATTTTGTCTCGTGAAATGTCAGTGCTTTAAATCCAGTGTTCTCCGTTGCTGGGTGCTGGACTGAGACTTCTCACCTCACCTCAACTGACTCCTTACAAAATGCGGCAGCTGAATATTCAGTAGCCAACCGAGCTGGAAGGTGAGGTGCAAGACGGTACATAAGGAGGAGACAGGAAGTGGGGGGACAGAGAAAAATTGATAAAAGAACAAAGACAGGGGAAATGATAGTTAGTTGACCTGCATTCTGCTTTCCTGATGAGAGAAGAATAGGTTTTATGGTTTGAAGATGCAGTTGGGCCCAGAGTCCCATTATCAGTGCTAGAAGGGAGAAGAAGAGGAGGAGGAGGACTGTGGGGTCCTTGGTATTTTCTGACTTTGGCTGTTTTCTTACAAATGTTTCATAACCCAAACTAGGTAATATAATCAGTGCCAGAAGTGAGGTGGTTTGTGGAGAAGAAGAGGAGGAGGAAGAAGGAGGAGGAGGAGGATTGTAGGGTCCTTGGTGTTTTCTGAGCTTGGTTGTTTCCTTGCAGACATTTCATTACCCAACTAGATTGTATCATCTGTGCTAAAAGGAAGTGGGATTTGTCCTCTATTTATATAGATATAGTGGCTTGCCTACCAGTGTTGGTAGGAGTATTTGTTTGTTCCATGATTAGGCTGTTTATTGAGTGGGTAGCTCCTTAATTGAGGTAGTGTACCCCACAAACTGATGGTGTTGCCTAGTTGGGTAATGAAACGTCTGGAAGAAAATAACCAAGCTCAGAGAGCAACAGGACCCCCCCCCCAGTTGTCTTCTCCTTCTCACAAATTGCAAGAAAACCACCTAATTCAGAGAGCACCCAGGCCCACAGGGTCTTCCTCCTCCTCCTCCTCCTCCTCCTCCTCCTCCTCCTCCTCTTCCTCTCTCCTTTTCCTCCATTCTACAAACCCTCACTCTTCTAGCACTGCTGATGTTACCTATTTGGGTAATGAAACGTCTGCAAGAAAACCACCAATATCTGGGAGCGCCAAGGTCCAATTCAACTGATTTAATTGTTTTAATTATTTCATACAACTTAGCACAGTGAAGAGTGCCTGTTTTTTTTAAAAAACTGTTCTTTTTGCCGAGTGATTAAAAGATTATTTTCATCCCCACTGTTTACAAGCATTTGTTCTTACATGGTTGCAACGGTTCCAACATCGCATTTGCAAGCTACCTCAAGAGGGCTAGATTTACTGAGAAAGGCAGCGCCGAAGCTGGAAAGCAACGAAATGCATAAATACAACCAACAAGCTCTTCTCCTTCTCTTCCACTCCTGACAATTAGAAAAAAAAAAAAAGGAAGCTACAAGTTAAAACAATAATCCACTCACTAGACTACTCTGCTTGCCACTTGTAATGGAGAGAAAATCAAATTAATTCTTCCTGAAGAATGGACTCTTCCTTCAACCAAGTATAATTTCAGTCCTCTTGAGCCTAGCTTTACATGTTGCCAAATTATTCAATTACAGGCTTGTTCAAATCCATCTGGGGAAGATTGTCATGGATTGTAAATCGATAATTACGAAGGAATTCTAATCCTTCTGAAAAACTCGAGAGGGAAACATACACACACACCAAGAAAAAATGTCTGACATGAAACCAAGGAGAAGACACCTGAGTTGTTCCCGTTGTGTGTGGAAAGGAGGTACTTTATCAGATATGATGAGAGCTGGAGGAGACAGCTCCAATGGAGCCTTCATTCTGATGGTTGAGACAGGTCCTTGGTAGCTTCTGAGGAAAGAAATACCTCTGTAATTTGAGTTAAAAATGAATGCCCTTAAATGAATATTAAATATTAAAAATGAATATTAAAAATTAATATCCTTGAAAAACCTAGAACCATTTGCATACTAACTGTCAGTTCCCCCAAAGATAGGGGGTGCACATATAATAATTTATTCAATTTATTCATTGTATTTTTTAGACACGGCCCATCTCCCCTCAACTGAGGCTCTGGGCGGCCTATGAAGAGACAGAAGTATTATTATGAAAAACAGTTAAAAGCTAGAAATCAGAATTAAAAAGGGAAGGATGCTCTCCAGTCCCATGGCTGTGGGTCCCAAGTGAGACAAAACAGGCAGGTTTTCACGTATGTCTGAAAGGCCAGGAGAGTTAAGGTCTATGTTAAGAGTTAAGTTGAGGTCAGAGGACAACACGTATGTCCTCTGGTGAGCGGGAGAAGTTTCCAAAAGGCAGGAGGAAGAGCACAGGAGGTTCTCTTCCTGGACCCCCCACCACCACCACCAGTGGTGGTATTCAACAGGTTCTGACCAGTTCTGGAGAACCAGTAGCGGAAATTTTGAGTCGTTCGGAGAACCGGCCAATCCCACCTCTGACTGACCCCGCCAACCCCATCTCTTCTCCACCTCCCATTGAATCCCAACTGATCAGCTGGGTCTCCTTTGGTTGCCCTGCCCAGGAGAACAGAGCTGGAAAGCAGGTTAGTGGGTGAGGAGGGAATGGGATTTTGCAAGATCCTTCCCTTGCCACACCCACCAAGCCACACCACGCTCACCAAGCCACGCCCACCAAGCCACGCCCACAGAACCGGTATGAAACTTTTTGAATCCCACCACTGCCCCCCAGCCCCCAATTTTTTAACTGATGGGGATAGGATAACAGAATAACAGTACAACAGAGTTGGAAAAGGTCTTCTCTTCCAACCCCCTGCCCAAGCAGGAGACCCGACACCATTTTAGACCAATGGGTGTCCGTTCCAGTCTATCAGCATTCCAGCAAAACCAGATCCCAATCAAAAACTCTTATTTTCTCAAAGTTTCTTCTTATTGGAAAAGTCATACTGGCACATCTGGGAAGCCACCTTTCTGAGTGGGAGGCCAAGTATTTTTGTCAACTAAGTACACCTACGATTAAGGTTACCGATTAAAAAACTTGGGCCGAAATTTATTTGGTCTTTTTCCTATCAGTGAAAGTAATTAACTTTGTAATGGTGAGCCTCCCTTGAATACTAAGGAAAATACATCCAGTATTTCACAGAAGCCTATTAAAACTGAGTATTCTGTGTGATACAGAAAATATTTTATCAATGGTTAGAGAATTAAAAAAGGAATTTGGAAATGAGGAAGAACAAAAGAGAAAATGAAATAAAGTAAGACAGAGATATAAATAAGATGATAACTGTCAATATATGTATGATGAAAACAATGAGATGTAATGCTAATAAGATATTATCACCAGAAGAGCTGTATAATGTTTAGTTGTTTGATGTATCTTAACTCTAAGCTTAGAGAAATAATACTAATTAGAATGGCATTATAAATGGTGAAGG
The DNA here is from genome assembly GCA_015471245.1 of Laticauda colubrina. Taxonomy (NCBI): domain Eukaryota; kingdom Metazoa; phylum Chordata; class Lepidosauria; order Squamata; family Elapidae; genus Laticauda; species Laticauda colubrina. Next base: position 7,374,523 of record BLBF01000060.1, on the reverse strand, counting down.
TGTTGGTGCCCAGATGACACACTGCTTAAGAAAAAATGAAATTTTTGTACTTTTGAAACGGAAAAACAAAAAAACTTATCAAAACAACAACAACAAACCAGCAATAGGTTCTACTTTAAGACCTATACCTGCTCCTCCTCCAAATCCTGTGGTAGTACAAGGTGAAATACATTGTGAAATTAAAAAAGATATATTGATTTGCAAAGGGGCCGGTCACAATATTTGGTTCAATGGAAAGGGTATTCTTTGTCAGAAGCTACTTGGGTGAAAAGTTGGGATGTCAAAGCTGATAGATTAGTTAAACAATTTCATGATAAATTTCCTGACAAGCCAAAGGGTCCTCCTGGAGGGGGGGAAGGGGGCTAGTGTGGTTTGCTGGAGTGCTGACACAGTCTCTTCTTGAAAACCTCCAGTGATGGGAACACCTACAACTTCTGGAACAAATCCTTCTACTTGGTGATTGTTCTCCCCTTCAGAAAATTTCCACTTAGTTCTAGGTTGGATCTCTCTTTAGTGATCTCCCATCTGCTAGTTCTAATCCTGCCCTTAGGAACTTTGACAATATTTTGCCTTTGTAACCTTCAACCTCCTAGACTGAGATCAGCTGAGGAAATAGCACAGAGCTTCATATCTTCATCTTAATTTCTCCCAATCATAGAATCATGCAGTTGGAAAGGACCTTGGAGGTCTTCTAATCTAACCCACTGCTCTAGCCAGAGATCCTGTATCATTCTGGACAAGTGACTGTCTGGTTTCTTTTTGACAATCTCCAGTGATGGAGCACCCACAACTTCTGAAGGCAAGTTGTAATACCAGTTGATTGTTCTATCTGGGGAATGATCTGATAATGGGAGAAGGAGTCTCAGCTGGTAACGGGAAGGGAAAGAAACTTGGAAAGAGTCTTTCCTAACTTATCAGGCTGTAAAAAGAGACGGCAGGAGATTTGCACTTTCAGATTTGGAAGATTCTGCTAATATAGCCCTGCAATAAAACAGCCACTAGTCTTAGCAGATTAACAGGGTTGGAAGGGACCGTATAGGTCATCTAGTCCAACCCCCCCCACCCAAGCAGGAGACCCTGCACAATTTCTGACAGATGGCAGTCCAATCTCTTCTTGAAAGCCTCCAGTGATGAAGCTCTCAGAACTTCCGAACTTCTGTTCCATGGGTTGTCCTCACTGTCACCTATTTCCAGGTTAAATTGGTTTCCATCCATTGTTCCTTGTCTGGCCTTCAGGTGCTTTGGAAAATAGCTTGAGCCCCTCCTCTTGGTGGCAGCCCCTTAAAATATTGGAAGGCTGCTATCCTGTCTCCCCTGGTCCTTCTCCTCCCTAGACTAGCCAAGCCCAGTTCCTGCAACCAGTTCATCGTATGTTTTAGCCTCCAGTCCTGGTTGCTCTTCTCTGCACTCTTTCTAGAGTCTCAATATCATTTTTTATAATGTGGTGACCAAAATCAGATGCAGGATTCTAGGTGTGGTCTTACTAAGGCTTTATAAAGTAGTCTTAGTATACTTCCCTTGATCTCGATTGTATCCCTCTGTTAATGCAACTTAAGGTTGCATTGGCTTTTTTGGCTGCCGCTGCACATTGCTGGCTCATATTTAGCTGGTTGTCCACTAAGACTCCAAATTCCCTCTCACAGTTCCTGCTGTTGAGCCTGGTTGCACCCAGTCTATATGTATCCTTTTGGTTTTTCTTGCCTAAGTGTCGGACTTTACTTTCTCTACACTGAATTTCATCATTAGCCTTTGCTTATCTGGTGATGTTTCCTGCCTGATCAACCTGGTAAGGCTGGGCCCAAACAAGTTATCCTTCCATCCTTCAGGCAACAGCCCGCCCACCCTCCAAAAAAAAGCAAAGCAGAGGAGGAAATTCCTCCAGAAATGCAAAAATTACAGACTTTGCCTGTTGTCTAGAGACAGGGAGGGCCAGGGATGATTCCGCACATCTCGGCCACACCAGACATCTTCACCCCAGCCATGCTTTAATTCATTAGTCAAGAGGTTAATTTTCCATTTGGTTTGATTGCACTGTAAGCAGACCTCCCTGGCGCATTCAGTGGAAAGGAATGGGAAGGCAGGAAAAGAGAAAATCAATAGGCATTATGCCACATAAAAGGCGGGGGGGGGGGAGGGAGGGATGGAGAAGAGAATATAATTGGGAGCAGGGGGAAATCCACCCAGAAAATGATGCTGAAAAGGATTAAAGAACAGAGTTCTGCTTGCTGAGAAGAAAAAAAAAAAGGGGGGGAGGGAAGAGAGAGAAGAGAAGTGTCTTAATTTGTTGGGCAACCAGCTAGCTCAGCCTTGTTTGCCAGTAATCCTAATTACCCTAGAAATACAAAACTGGCTTATCGAGGTTGAATGGCAAATTACACAGTGCTTGCCCGGAAACTGGAAAGAGAAGCACATCCAAAGGATAATAAATGTCCTCTTTCCAACAGGGATTGGAAGGCAGAAATTGCGGAGAATCTGTCTCTTAGTCCTGGACAAACTTGGGTCGCTGTTTATAGTTACAGTATTGCTACAGTCGGGATGTGACTTGGAAAGATTCCCTAGTTCAAATGATTGTGGGATTATAGATCAGTTCTTTCTTCCCTCTTCAGTCCAATTGTTCAACTTCACATGGGTGTTCTAAGATTATCTAAGATGATAGGGAACTCTTCTGCCCTCTGTTCCTTGGAGAGCCAGAATTTGATTGAAGTAAAGAAGAATAACAGAATAACCGAGTTGGGAGGGACCCTGGAGGTCTTCTAGTCCAAACCTCTGGTTAGGCAGGAAACCCTACACCACTTCAGACAAAAGAGTTATCCAATCTGTTCTTAAAAACTTCCAGAGTTGGAGCATTTACAACTTTTGGAAGCAATTTGTTCCACTGATTAATTGTTCTCATTGTCAGGAAATTTCTCCTTAGTTCTAGTAAATACATGAACTTCTCTCTTTGATTAGTTTCCACCCATTGCTTCTTGTCCTGCCTTCAGGTAGCTGTAGAGCAAGGGTGTCAAACTCAAAGCCCTGGGGCCAGATCTGACCCGGGGGCTGCTTAGATCTGGCCCACTGGGCTGCTCTGGAAACAGCGAAGGACCGGCCCGTAGTGCCTCTGCCAGCAAAAACGGAGCTTAAGACAGCCATGGGTGGCCCCTCCTGAACTCTGTTTTCATTGGCAGAGGGTTGCAGGAGGCCATCACAGCTAAAAATGGAGCTCAGGAACCTATTTTCATTGGCAGAGTACTCAGACCAACACAAGTGTCCCTGACACAAGTGATGTTGAGTTGGCTACGCCCACCCTGACCACACCCATCCTGGTCCCTGAGGTCAGACACAATCCTGATGCGGCCCTCAATGAAATTAAGTTTGACACCCCTGCTTTAGAGAATAGCTTGACCCCCTTTTTCTTCTTTGTGGCAACCCCATAAGCACTGGAAAACTACTACCAAGTCACCTCCTAGTCCTTCTTTTCATTACACCAGATCAAAAGGAAAGGCAACTTTGGACACCCCTTCCCCTGATTTGGGGTGAGATAATTTCAATCTTAGTCAACATCTCTTGATGGAAATCAACCAAACCAGCTGCAAGTTTTAAGTTTCCCCGGGACAAATTTTCAACTAGCAAGGTTGAGATTTGAAGATTTCAGGACCTCGGAACGAGTATGGGCTTCACTCAAGAGGAGGGCAACTACGTAAGAAGGTGAATTAACGATGCCTTCATTTTCTCCCTTTAAATATATATGTATATTTATTATATGTTCTCCTTTTGAAGCTTTATTCCTAGACACATTGGAAATCTCTGTCATAAAACAGACAGGAAGAGGCTTAAATATTTTATCAGCTCCTCAACCATTGCTAGTCACAATAGCTCGTTATTTATATACACGTACACATATCTATTAATATTGCGTGCTTGTGTGTCAAAGAGCATTTTGATGCTTGTTCTCATTGCAAGCAGCCTGGGGCTATCTCAGAAAAGGGGTGATAACTCCCCACTCCAAGTAAATACATGAATATTAAATAAATGTGCCTTGTTAAAACCTACTTTTGTTTATGTTTCATGTCAATAGCTTTCTCCGTTCTACGCAGGAATGATGGTTATGACTGGAATCCTTCCCATATTAACTCCAAATGTTGAACTGTTTTTAACTTGAACAAGTGTCGAGTGTACATATGAAGAGACACCAATTAATCTGAGTAGCAGAATGATCAAAGTAGTAAACGAAATATTGAATTGATAATATAAACTTCAAAGTGAAAATGTTCTTCAGCAAGCTTTGCAATTTCTTCTTTTTCATGTACAGAAAATTGGACATTAACCACTGTGGATAGGAAATGGGATATTGTTCGATGTTTTGGGGTTGTTGGTTTTTCTTGAAAGTCTGATCCTCTGCATTTCAACATTGTGAAATATGCTCCATGAAATTCAATGGGATTTCTTCTTGGTCTTCTGCTTGGGTGGGGTGGGTGGGGTTGGAGTAGATGACCTACAAGGTCCCTTCCAACTCTGTTATTCTGTTTTGTTATTCTGAATAGGATTGTAGGATAAATGGGACTTTGAAAAAAAAATGGACAGGGCCATCCTGTTAATAAACAGCTGACACTGTTAGCAAAATTGCAAAGTTGTTGCACAAAAACACCGCAGATGTCCCAATTTTTGTGTCAAGATGTCTTCTGTTTAGAGTAGCACTCAGCAGCTATTCCTAATTCAGGAAGATTGCCAGATGCTGACGATGATTTATCTCAGCAGAGATTACTTTTGGTGACAGGGATTCTCAGCAGGATGTCCCTACCTTGGTGAGTTTATCAGGTTTTTAATTTTGTAGAGCTTGCAAAACCATGTACTTGGTTTTTTCTTTTTAAATCCAGGCCAGGGATCTTGGCAGGGATCAGCCAAGCTTTGGAAAATGAAAAGCAGCTGACACTGGATTCCAGCTTTTGCACATCAATAACTTCTAAGTGCAAGATAAAAAAAGAAGGCAAACTCCGGAAAGAAGGCCTACATATTTTGAGAAACAATCATAACTAATTTGTTCCTTCAACCAAACAACATAATGGAAAAAAAAAGTCTCTATACCTTTGCAAATGTGAAGCCAAGGTGGTATCACTTTTGAACCACAGGTAGATGTCAAATGCAAAGCAGGAACAAGGAGGCAGAACTCAAAGTCCAAGCTATACAGATATACAGATTGACAGAGTTGGAAGGGACCTTGTAGATCATCTAGTCCAACCCTTGCCCAATCAGAATACCCGACACCATTTTTGACAGATGGCAGTCCAGTCTCTTCTTGAAAGCCTCCAGGGATGAAGCTCCCACAACTTCTGAAGGCAACGTCTGTTCCATGGATTGATCATTCTCACTGTCAGAAAATTCCTCCTTATTTCCAAGTAGAATCTCGCCTTGATCAGTTTCCATCCATTGTTCCTTCTCTGGACTTGAGTTTTTTTGGAGAATAGCTTGACCCCCCTCCTCTCTGTGGCAGCCCCTCAAAGATTGGAAGACTACTATCATGTTGAGTAACATCTACCGATGCTTAAGACAATTGCTCAGTAGACCAAGTGCTCAACTTCTGGGAGATGACCAGAATGAGTCTGAAGGAGGGGTCAAATGTGAGTCCCTCCATATGATAAAAAATGTTTTATTATACATTTTCTTCATTTTGTATTACAGCTTCAATTTTACAACTGTGATATACTAGTTGTATCAACATTATACATTATGCATTCTATTATACCTCCTACGTTCAACCATTTAACTTTTCTTTATACAATACCGTATTTATATTTCTTATTCCTATAGTTCTAACCTGAATTTCTATATGTATGTGTGTGTGTGTGTGTGTATGTATGTGTATATATATATATATATATATATATATGTGCTGTTCAGCTTCCTTCGGGTATTATCCCACGTCACACATGTAAGTACCCGCGAAAACCTAAGAAAACAAATATATATATATATATATATATATATGCATGCTGTTTAGCTTCCTTCGGGTATTATCCCACGTCATTGTAGTTCTGTTAAAGTTGTAGCAATGTTTCAGCAGAATCTCATCTGCCATCCTCAGGCTTCTGACAGAGGCCTGAGAAACCTAAGAAAACATATATATATATATCATTATACTCATATTACTTCTAGTACTTTGATCATCTTTCTTGTAGAGAGCGTAAACTTGCAATAAATCTTCATATTCATTTGAACAGCCTGAATCTCCTGATTTTCCCTGGTGCTTGACATAACCTGAGAAGATATTTAGAACTAAAATTCTCATAGTGCATCTCACGGTGACTGGGTTTCTTGTGAAGCCAAAATGTTTCTGAACCATTTGTGGAATAAACTGGTTTTTGTTTTTTTTAAAAAAAACATGCTATACCATAAACATGGATTAAATTTCACACTGGTGGATTGGCATACCGCACTAAACTAAAGCTAACCACATATCAGAGTCACTTGCTTGAGAGTGCAACTACAAAAATGGAATACATAAGAATGACCTTAGCCAATGTGTGGAACCCATTCATGCCTCTGGTTCTTGACCCAAACCAAATAACAATGATGATTCTGGAAGAATCCAAGCTTGACCCACAGTGTTCAAACAGACTGTTTTAATGAAAGGACTCATCCTGGAATAGCTCACAAGGACAATCAATTTCATACATATCTCACTCTCCATCATTGGAGTCTTCAAGGCAAGACTGGGCATCCTATAAGGTCTTTTGACTGGGATCCTATAAGATCTCCTGCTTGAGTAGGGGGTAGACTAGAATAGCAGTCACCAACTGGTGGTCCATGAGAACATTTTAGAAATTTTTTTTCTGTAGTCCACAGAAAAATTATTTGCATTTTTTGTATTACACTAAATCAGGGGTCCTCAAATCATGGCCCCTGGGCTGGATACGTGCAATGAACATTTGTGTTGCTGCAGAGTCTACCCCTTTGGGGGTGAAAGGGGGGCAGAAGTTCTGACTTGGGGTCTGCTTCAGCCTCCTGGTAGGGCGCTTTGGGCGAAGGCTGGAGGGAAGGCCCACTGGCGGCGAAGAGCCAAAGGGCCTATTCCAGTAGGACGGCATCATGGCCTGGAACTGGCTGACCATCTCAGCTCACTGAGCCTCCAGGTGCAGGACCTGGTCTTGCACTCCCGCAGATCTTCCCTCTGCTTGGAAAGCCTATGCTCCTAGTCCTCAGTGAGGTGCTTCTGCTAAGCCTCTTTCTCAGTCGGATCCAATTTGAACGGAGGCAGCTTTTTGGCCAACTCTTTCTCCTGGGGGCTGCTTAGCTCCAACAACTGCTTCCTATTGGGGCCGTAAGGTGGGCAGGCAAGGAGTGGCTGGGAAGTAAGGGGTAAGTAGAGGCCAGCGAGGCACCCCTCGATCTGAGCAATATTGAGTTGGCCACGTCCACCCAGTCACATGACCATCTAGTCACACCCACCCAACCGGTCATCAGGCAGATTATATTAATGGTCCATGGAATTTAAAATTATGAATGTAATGGTCCCTAAGCTCCAAAAGATTGGTGACCCCTGGACTAGGAGAATGTCCCTTCCAACCCTATCATAATTTGTTCTATATTCTAAATGCAAACTCTGCTTGCTTTCTCACCACCACAAACACACCCCAAGCACACTGGAGCCTTCTCCACGAATCTCCATAAGTCTCAGGAAAGATCTGTGAATGCCTGTGAAACCTATTGGAAATGTAGAGTATACGGAATGCTACTTGGGCTGGGGGTTGGGATTAGAAGACCTCCAAGGTCTCTTCCAGGGCTTGGATTCTATATTCTACTACGCTTTACAGTACTGAGCAACCCAGTTGCCAAATCCCTTGCTGGAGTTAGAATAATTCAACAGACCCAGCATGATAAATGTTTTTGTTTGGTTTCGTTTTTAAATAAGAGAACCCACACTATAACTGTCTTGGTCATTAAAGCCCAAAGGCCACCTTCTAGTTTTAAAGTTGGCAAATTCCGTTGGTGGTCACCAAGAACAGCATAAACATTTTCCCCACCTTGACTAGCAGCATAATAATTAACAGCCTGTTGCTAGGCAACCACCCAGTTCCTATTATAATCTTTCCCCCAGAAAACCTCATATATATACAAACCTAATACTTGCTCGCCCCTTAAGTGTATGCTATGGTTGTTGAAAAATCTGGCTTCTGTGGAGTTTCATGGGAAGGAGCCTCTTTCAGCTGTTTATCCAAGTAATCCAAGGTCAATTGTTGTAAAATTCTAATTTGAGCCCTTCATGAGTACCAAGTTCTATTTATATTTGGATGGTATGCAAACTGAGAACGGGAAGTCACCTGTTCGTGGCTTTCCTTCTCTCCAGTATGAGTGCTTATTGAAGCAATGAAGTTTCCAATGCAGGTGTTCTTGACGTATCACCAGAACTGAGGCTGGAATTACGGTTGTAAGTCGGGCCATTTGTTAAGCGGATCACCACGTGGCTGTGCCTGATTTTACAACCTGTTTCATGGCGGTCGTTAAGAGAACACTACGGTTGCTAAATGAGTGTGGTGCTTGTTAAACAAACCTTTCCATTGTATCTTTTAATGTACCGCACTAAGGAATTTTACAGGGCTTTTGTAAAATTTACTAAGGGGTGTCACAGGGCCTTTGGGAAAAAAAAATCAGAGCTCCTAGCTTGGACCCTTTTTCAGAAGGATAAGACAAAGAGCATCCTGGGATATCTAAAGTGGTCACCTCAACCAATCAGAAGTTCAAAGAGCTGTCAGTTTTGGAATCCTTATTCACCGTTGCCACATAGCTTGAGAAAGTGGGAGGGGGGGATTTTAACTGAGTAGCTCTTTGTAGACAAAATAGAATTCTTTTGTTCGTTCAAGATCACAGGATCACAGGTGCAGGAAGAAATGGAACGTACTTTGGGATTGGTTCATGTGATGTGATGATGAGTAATAAGGGAATGGTTTGTAGGTTGGGATATTGTAGGAAGTCCGGGAAACTTTTAGTTTCGAAATTCCACAGATATGCCAGGTGCTATTCTAATAAAAGTACTTTTGAGATTATGCTTATCTCAGAGTTACGGATCGGGATGGAGGTTCCCTGGAACGCTGACAATAGCTCTGTCTCCCTTGTACTCAAATTGGGACAGTCAATCCTTCCAAATATTAGATTAATGCAAAAAAAACCAGCTAGCTCAAGATCTAAACATTCCTAGAAAGAACTCTAAGGGAGTATTATCAGTAGTTTATCTCCTAGGTTTCAAGGAAGGTTGAGGTGATGTCCTACCAAAAAGGAAATGGAAGGGTAAGACAAAGCCATTTGTTGTTTAGTCATCTTCCTTTTTTTGTCAATCAATTCCTATTGCTTGAAACCTTTCCAGTTGGTTGATCCAACTTTGAAGCTGTAATGGTAAGCCAGAACCAATCAATGAATGGATTAGAAGCTTGTTACTCTGGTGGATCAGGGATCATGTAGATTTGGACAACATCTGCAGACCATTCCATTCACCAACAGAAGGAAGGGCATCTTCAGATTACAAACATCACCCTTTATCCCATCTATTAATCAATACCCAGAAAAAATTAAGATGGAACTGAATCAACTTAATAAGAACCAGATCTTATTGGTCACTCACTTAGAAAGCAACAGCACAGTCCACACAATTACATACTATAGAAGAGATGGCAGAATTGGGAGGTGGAGTGAAAAGGGGAATAAGCTTAGAATCCCTGCATAGCAACAAGTCCAACTCCCCTTGAGTGCTGTTCACCCTTATAAAACTCTTAGCAGGTGCCAATGGTTAGTTGAGAAGATTCCCACACACAGGCTTTTAGCAATAAAATCAGATTAATTGAACCTTCATGTGTGGACTTGGTCTTTCATGCCTGACACATGCAAGGCCATATATACCAGCAGATATATTCCACAACCAATGAACAAAACTCGCTTCTTCAAGAAGCAACAGAAGGTGTTGGACAAATGAAAAACCAATCACAGAGAACATCTATAACCTACAATTCCAAGACACATCACTAGAAAGATGTTCTCGCAGAAAAGAGAAGTGTATCAGAGATGGAGCAATCATTCCATGAATGGTGGACAGAACATGGGAGAAATTGAATTACAGGACAATTGACAGAGAATAGGAGAAGACCTATAGGTCTGCAGAACATTAGCTTAAATGGGGGAAATCCAAAATAATGTCCAATATCCTGAATCCAAAAAGAGAAGCCTTCCCCAGTTCAGCCAGGTTTCCACCATGGTACCTACTACATTTCTGAATTCATTTGCTCTTCCTGAACCGCCCAAAGCATCGTAAGGTAAGAGAAATAACCTGAAGCACACCTGAATTTCAACCTTCACATTCAGTCCAGAGACTGGAAGGCAAGAACATGTCTTTAATATTCCACTCTGGTCTACTCACATGGTGGAGGAGCCAATACGGTTGAGATCCCCCAAACCAAGAGCAGAAATAATTTATCATACCATAGCTAACGGAAGAATGCCAACGAGATCCTTCTGGCTGACATAAATCTTGGAGATGCTGAGGTCAGATGTCCTTCCTCCAGGATATTCGACCTGCCATGTAATGAACTGCATCCCTGGCAATTCGCTGAGAGCTTCCATCTCAAAATCCATCTGCATGATCTCTGAGGAAAAAGGAGATGTGCTGGAGAGGAAAAAAAAAAGAGAGAGGGAAAAAATGCACGGAGTCAGCAAACACGATTAGTCGTTCATTAGATAGCGCCATTCAGGTCTCAACAGTCAACTCTTGATTTAACTCATTCATATGTAGGAAGAGGTGCCCATTTGCTATAACGTGAATGGGATTTTACACCTGCACGTAAAAATCTACGGAACGCAGGTCAGGCATCCTTAAACACATAGATAAGTTCAACATGTTGCCCAGATTGGTTTGGTAAACAACAGACTTCATCTGTTGCTTGGCTGAAGTCCATCTTTCGTTGTAATTCAAATATTTCTCTGGTCCACCTGAAGCCTCCTGAATCTAGAACTGCAGAATCAAAGATTTACTATAATAAAGTATTGCATTGCAGCTGCGTTTTATACAGATTATAATTCCTGGGACAATCTTTAAAGGTAAGTATCTATGGAGATTCTCAGTCATCCAGGTCCTGATTGTCCCAAAAATGCTTTCTAAAAAAAAAATTATACATTTTTTCTTTAATCAGCATAAGTGCTTAATAAACAATGTATTGTCTGAATCTATTTGCTTATACAAAGTGATATTAACAATGATGATGGTAATGGTGATCATAGTAATAATAATACATTGTTCACTTATATATAGTATTAATCTTTCATCTATTTATACATAAGTCTTTTATCTTCTAATTTCTACCTCTATTTTCTAACCACTGATAAAACAAATCCCATGGTAGAAAATATTCTGTTTCTTCCTCATCCTTTATTTTTAATGTCAATCTATCCGTTTCCACACAATCTAGGATATTTTTGATTATAATCTCATCTGTAGGAGTATTCTACAAAAGTGCTTTTTTCAAGAGGCAATTGGATTTTGTTTTTCCTTGAAGACGTTTCGCTTCTCATCCAAGACGCTTCTTCACTTCCGAAGAACTGGAGAACCAAAGAACAGAACTGAAGAAGCGTCTTGGGTGAGAAGCGAAATGTCTTCAAGGAAAAACAAAGAAAGTCCAGTTACCTTTTACTTCATTTTTAAAGCATCTTTGGGACTTCAAAGGTAAGCTTCTGAAAACCTACAAAGTAATCCTTGCATCTGTAAATTAGTAGCCTGGGTTTTTTGTTAAATAAAACCCAAATAAAAGCAAGCTAGACAGCTTTAATTAGAACGTCTCACGCACACACAGCCTTCTGCAAATTGTCTTCCATGTTTCTGTCACCATCTTCGTGGCAGTCCCAAGAATTACCAGCCAAGCTATGAGAATATCACTCATTTTTATACTGTGTCCTTCCCAGGCATGATATTAAAACATCTCTGGTTGTTCCACCAGGAGAGAATATAAGAGGAAATTTAAAGGAAAGGAAGTGATGCTTGGCTGAAAGAACCCTATCTTGTAAACCTCCCATTAAAAGCAGCCACTGTGCTGAAAGCGAAGCCATAAAGATTAAACGATGCCTCCTTCTTGAAGTGACTCTACCCTGCTTATGATTTTTAGAGATAGTGGGGGGGGGGATGTGTTCCCCTTTGTCTTACTGAGCTATTAAAGTTCTGGAGAACCAGTCTGGGTCGCGTATACATTTAATAAATGGGCCAAGGAAGACAGTCATGAAAGCAAAGGATAGCAAAAACCTTAAATTCAGATTAATTAACTACACAAAGGGCAGTCCATGGACAATGATAAGAATAATAATTTAAAAACTCCATACAGAGGATGTGGCATTCAACTCTTAACTGCCATAGGATTTTAATAAACTTTCTCCACCAATACTGAAGCAAGCACATTCCTTCTTGAAAACTGGGACTTGGTTAAACAATATTTACCTGCCTACCTAGCCATCCATCCATCTGTCCATCCACCACATCTGTCTGTCTGTCTGTCTGTCTGTCTGTCTCTCTTTCCATTTCTCCATCTCTTTATCTATCTCCATCCATCTCTCTTTTTCATCAATCTCTATTCATATCCATCTATTTCCAGCCATATGTATCTTCTGCTTGCCTGTCTGTCTATCATCTCCATCCCTTTTTCTATTTTTCTTCCTCTTTATCTATCTCTATCTATCTTTGTCTCTCATCTCTCTCTCCGTCCATATCTATTTCCAGCCATATGGATCTTCTGTCTATCTGTCTGTCTGTCTCAATCTTTCTCTTTCTCTATCTTGTTATCTATCACCATCCCTCTCTCTTTCTCATCAATCTCCATTCATATCTATTTATTTCCTGCCATATGTATCTTCTGTTTGTCTGTCTGTCTATCTCTGTCTATCATCTCCATCCATCTCTTTCTATTTCTCTATCTCTTTCTCTGTCTCCATCCATCCCTCTCTCATCTCTCCCATCCATATCTATTTCCATCCATATGTATCTTCTGTCTTTCTGTCCGTCCATCCATCCATCCATCCCTCCATCCATCCAATCTCTTTTCTTTCTATCTATCTAACCTTTCTGTTTTCTTTTCTTTTTTCTTTTTTTCTTTTTTTCTTTCTTTCTTTCTTTCTTTCTTTCTTTCTTTCTAATCTCTCTCTTTTCTATCTGTCTGTCTATCTATATCCATCTATCCTCTCTCTCTTTTCTATCTATCTATCTAATCTCTTTTTTCTTTCTTTCTATCTAATCTCTCATCTATCTATCTATCTATCCATCCATCCATCTATCTATCCATTCCCTCATCCATCCACCCGTCCATCCATCCATCCATCCGCAGATCTTGGATCACATAAACAAACTGGCTTTATCATTTCTGCTTTCATCTCAAAAATGCTATTTGGGATTCAGAGTTCTGCCTCTGGTTTTTCAGGGGATGAAAAGAATGCGAATATTCACCATTACCATTATTTTCCTTTTTTTTTAAAAAAAAGGAAATCTTGTCATCATCTCCCCCTGTTGAATTAATGACACAGAATGAATTCCCTTCCTTTCCTTTTTAACATCGTATTAATTTTTTTTTTTTGCCTCTTGATGTCAAAGCTGACAAATGGGCACTTTGCAAATGACAATCGGGTGCCACATTATCTGTGACCTGAGAACGCGCGGGAAGCTGGGTTTTGGGGAGGTTGCAAGATGAAACCTAACCGGCTTTTCGAATGCAAAGAGAAGCATGCTCTGGACTAGACCAAGATGCCTGAGACATATAACATAGAATAACAGAGCTGGAAGGGACCTTGGAGGTCTTTTAATCCAACCCCCTGCTCAAGCAGGAGATACTATACCATTCCAGACAAATGGTTGTCCGGTCTCTTCTTAAAAACCTCCAGTTTTCAAGAATACCCATCATTTCTATGGGCAAGGCGTTCCACTGATTAATTGTTCTAACTGTTAGTTCTAGGTTGCTTCTCTCCTTGATTAGTTTCCATCCAATTCCAGGGGGAATAGGTTGACCTCTTCTTTGTAGCAGCCCCTCAAATATGACTGCTATCATGTCTCCCCTAGTCCTTCTTTTTATTAGGCTAGACATACCCAATTCGAGCAACCATTCTTCGTATGTTTCAGCCTCCAGTCTCCTAATTATTCTTGTTGCTCTTCTCTGCACTCTTTCCAGAATCTGAGATTTTTCTGGATTTGTGTTGGCTTGTTCATTCCAGAAATTAAAACCAAAACTAGCAATGAATGAGGACTAACTTAACCAAGGCAACAATTCATTTAACAACAGCATCAAGGAAAGTCATAAAATGGGACCAACACATTTAACAAAAGTTTCACTGAGGAACATACATTTGGGGGCTCAATTGTGGTCATATCTCAAGGATTACAGGTACTTTGCAATTTCTTAAACCTGCCCCAAAGGATCAAACTACACACTAGGAAGGTCATTTTTCAGGGTTTTTCCACACCCACCCACTAAAAACACCAGTTTATAAAGGCATTTTCTCAATGAAAACACACAACTTTCTCCCCCTTCTCTGAGTGAGTGGGATTGAAAATAGTGAGTGTTGAGGCTTGCAAAGCTTTAATGAGCTCAGCACTTCAACAAACATAATCAACATTTCCAACAGATATAATCAATACCAGTGCACACATTACACAATGTCAAAATCAGGGATGGAACTAGAAGTATGGTACATCCATAGAGGTGACAGTGGTAAATTTGGATTTTTACCATTCCTCTTACTGGGTGAGATCCTGCTAAGGGGAATTTAGGATGTCTTTTATCTACAAGATCAAGTAGTCTTTGACTTAACAATCATTAGTTAGTCACAGTTCAAAATTACAATGGCACTGAAAAAAAGTGACTTATGCAGTGGTGGGATTCAAAATTTTTTACTACCAGTTCTGTGGGTGTGGCTTGGTGAGCATGGTGTTGGTGGGCATGGCTTGGTGGGCGTGGCAGGAGAAGGATATTGTAAAATCTCCATTCCCTCCCCACCCCACCCCACTAACCTGCTTTCCAACTCTGTTCTCCTGGGCAGGGAAACCAAAGAAGACCCAGCCAATCAGGTGGGACTCAATGGGAGGCAGAGAATAGATGGAGATGGGGCCAGTCAGGGGTGGTATTTGCTGGTTCTCCGAACTACTCAAAATTTCCGCTACCATTTCTCCAGAACTGGTCAGAACCTGCTGAATACCATCTCTGGACTTATGACCAGTTCTTGAACTTATGATCACTGATATTCACATGTTGTCAGAAATTATGTCATGGACAATACACTAGAAATGTTTTTTTTTTTTTTTTTATTCATGGGTAATCATGTTTTGGGTCAAAAAATGGTCTAATACTTGTAAAAATATGTCCACTAGGAGACTGTAATGAGAAAGACCTTGGGAAACAGAGAGAAGAGATGCTGCCAAGGGAAGCATCAGATGAGAGACTGCAGAGCCCAGAGCTGCATAACAGATGGAGATGCTCGGAAGAGAACCTCCCTAGTTTCTCAGGCTGTAAAGGAGATGGTGGCTATAATGCTATATGAGAAAAACCCTGAGAAATGGGGTGGAGTGATGCTGTTTAGGGAATGTTCAGATAAGAGATAGTATAGCATCATGGATGGAGAAAGAGGTTTGGAATGGATTTACCAGGTACATACTACCACATGTGGTGGTTATGTAATCAAGCAAAAAAAATATTGGTGACAGATTCAGACATGGGTAGAGCAAATGGTGGGAGAACATATCCAATTTAAGCCAGAACTATTCCTTTTAGGAATAATGACAGAAGGTCACAGCAAAGGCATAACATATTTAATGATATCCATACTGACAGTGGCGAGAATGGTCTATGCACAATATTGGAAGAATGAAAATAGACCATCAGAAAGAGAGAGAACAAGAAAAATACTGGTTTGTGCAGAACTGGATAGACTAACTCTAGAACTGAAAAATAAGGGGGAATCAGAATATTACGACACTTGGAATAAGTTTTTATCAGTAGTTGCAGAAGAGAGGGGAAGATCGGAACAAAAATAGGACAAATAGATCTAGATTGTGAATAGTTTACTAATAATATGAATGTTAATGGTTTTATGTATGGCAGAATGATGCCAGAACAGGAGCACTGTGTTTGATATTTATAGTTGCAAACGATAAAAATATATGTTTAAAAAAAGAGGGAGGAAGAGGTTCAGAATAGACTCTCCCTAATTTCTCAGCCTGTAAAGGAGGTAGCTGTCATGGTATGTGAGAAAGACCTTGGGAAACAAGTAAAAGAGGAGCTTAACAGATTCTTAACAGATAATCAGAATTGAAAGGGACCTTGTAGGTCATCTAGTCCAAACTCCTGCCCCAGCAGGAGACCCTACACCATTTCTGACAGATGGGAGTCCAATCTCTTCTTTTTTAAAAAAAAAAAAATTCAGTTTTTCACATTAAAAACAAAAATCTCTTTTTAGTGGACAACATATTTCTGGATCATCACCTTTACATACAAATATGACAACAATTATACATTCATATATGCATACTTAATTATATTATTACCTTTTCCATTCCAAATTTTCAGTAAGGAGAGAAACAAACACATTAATTCTAGCCTCTTTCATTAATCTCAATCGAAACATCTTTTTGTTTCATTTCAATTATTTTAAATATAATCCTTTAATATTTATTTTAAAAACAAAGATAAACAATATGTGTTTGCCTAATAATAATAATAATAATAATAATAATAATAATAATAATAAAGTTACCAATATCTCTCCTTGCTTGTAATAGTCTATATTAACTTATTAATTTAATTGGTTTTTTAGTCTGTCATATTCCCTTTCCATTACATTCTTTTTATAAATTTTTATAAATTCTAGATTAATACAAATTTTAACACTAAAAAAAAAAAAAAACTATAGATTTCCCCCCTTTTACTGTTTTGAGTATGACACTTCAATGATTAAAATATACCTTTATTTCCTCATCTTGATTCCCAATAAACCATTATTTTTAAGAAGTTACAATAATAATTACATCTTTTCATTTGGATTCCACACCATATTTTCCCCGCTTGATTTTTAATAAGAGTTATCAGTATCTATATTACCTTATTTTCTAAATATTTTTAATTGCAGAAATATTCTTATTACCCCTTGTCACCCTGCAGAATCCCCTTATTAATTCATCAACCATTCTCTCTGAAAAAGCAATTTTTCAACATTTTACTATTTCCGTATTTCTTTATTTCATGCACCTGTTTCTTACTGCTTCTCCTCCCCCTCTTTTCTCATTCCAGTTTATATCCCTCTCTTTCTTAATTTCTTCCTTTCCCCTTTTCTGCTGGGTCTTTCTGCCTTTCCTGACTTCACAGGTATTTCCCCTTTTGATTGCCTTCTTAAATTTCAACTTTTTAACCTTCCTTCTTTCCCCACTTCTTTGTAGTGTTCTTTGTGTCAATTGTCCATTTAAAATGTCTTCTCCTTGAATCAACTCCTCCTCCTCTGAAGCTCTTTCTTCTTGTTCTTCAGTTTCCATTTCCAATTTTTCTAACACAGAGCAAAGTGATTCGCCTCTTTCCTGTAGCAGTTCTCTCATATTTTTAAGTTCCATTTTTAATTCCTGAAGAGATATCATCATTACATACTCTTATATTTTATTAAAGTATAAAGTCCACAAAAAAAACCACTTTTACTTTCCTTCTTTCTTCTTTCAATTTTCTAAAGTTCTCAGTTATTCCAGCCGAGGGTCTATACCAAAAATATCAATCAATCCCACAGTCAGTCTTTCCTTGCTTTTTTCTTTATTCTGGTTCTGCTTTCACTTTCTAAGATTCTTACTTTGTTTCAATATTTCTTTAATGTTATATCCACACAAGTTCATTCAGAAACAGGATGCATTCCCTTTTGTTTGAGCTCAAGTTTTTGTCAAAAGATGGCACTCTCCATGATACAAAGTCTTCACCTTTTCCCTCTATTTTTTTATTTAGGGTTTTTCAAACCTCAATATTCCAGCACAGCCCAGTCTCCAATTTGTAAACTTTATTATTATTATTTTTTGACAATCTTAAGTCCAGCTTTATTTTATGCCTGTTTATTCCCAAAATATTTTAGTCCAATTTAGTTAAATCTTTAGTTCCAGCTTCTTCCTTTCTTGGTTCGAAGCCCCGTTTAGCTGTCAAAAATATTTTCTTTTTTTTCCCCTGTCCCTTTGTAATTTCGCTGCTCAGTTTTCTTTCCTTAAAAATTCTGTATAACCTTAATCCCGGGGTACTTTTGTTTAGTTGTATTGCCCAGTTGTCCTGGTTCAGATGTTATCCACATCTTTCTTCCCTCCTGCACAAATCTTAATCCAGCTGAGTCCTCCTCTTCAGGGTGACCATTTAAACCACCGCTGCAGTTGTCTTTGGGGGGAAAAAGACCAAGCCCAGGGGGGAGATGCGGCTCCCCTCAACCTGGCTTGTGGCTTCCCCTTATTCCACCACCCCTCCAAGGCAGCTTCAACCCCTAATCATAATGATCGGGGCTCTCCAACGATAGAGCACGGACCATAGCTGCAGAGAGTTGCGATCTACGGTCCGTCAGCAAGGAGGCTCTGCCTTCTTCCCCGGGAGTCCAATCTCTTCTTGAAAGTCTCAAGTGATGACGGTCCCACAACTTCCGAGGGCAACTTCTGCTCCATGGGTTGATTGTTCTCACTGTCAGAAAATTCCTCCTTCTTTCCAGGTTGAATCTCTCCTTGGTCAGTTTCCATCCATTATTATTCCATGTCTAGCCTTCGGGTGCTTTAGAAAATAGTTTGATTTCCTCCTCTTTGTGGCAGCTCCTCAAATATTGGAATACTTCTATCATGTCTCCCCTGGTCCTTCCCTTCACTAGACTAGCCAGGCCCAGTTCCTGTAACCATTCTTCATATAGTCTCCAGTCTCCTCATCATCCAGTTTGCTCTTCTCTGCACTCTTTCTAGAGTCTCAACATCTTTTTTTATAGTGTGGTGACCAAAACTGGATGCAGTGCTCTAGGTGTGGTTTTACCAAGGCTTTATAGAGTGTATTAGTATTTCACTTGATCTTGATTGTATCCCTCTGTTAATGCAACTTAGGAATCTCCCTAGAGAATGATCACATAAGAGACAGCATAGACTATAGCTGTGTAATGGACAGATAAAGAGGCTCAGAAGGGACACCCCACCCCCCGTTTCTTAGACTGTAGAGGAGACCACCATAATGTTACATGGGAAAGACCTTGATAGATGGGGCAGAAAAGGAGAGAAGAGATGTTACCATGGAAAGAGTCAGATCAAAGACTGCTTAGCCCACAGCTGAATAATGGGTGGAGAAAGATACTCAGAAGGGACCTTCCCTAATTTCTCAGGCTGTGAAGGAGGTGGCTGTAATGCAATGTGAGAAAGACCTTGGGATACAGAGAGAAGATATACTGCCAAGGGAGCAGTCAGATAAGAGACAGCATAGCCCAGAGGTGTATATTGGGTGGAGAAAGACACTCAGGAGGGACTTTCTAGTTTCTCAGGGTATAAAGTAAAGAGAAAAGAGAACTGTACTTCCATATTTGCAAGATGCTATCCATGCAACCTTACAATATGATAGAATTAGTTCATTTGTTTGTGATTCCTATTTGGTTTACTTCGGGAAGCTGATAGTGGCAGATCTTGGCATAAAGGTATGTAAGAATGTTCTTGTGAGACAAGAGGAAGAGCTGCAGACTGGAGAATCATCATGGAAAAGGTATCTCGCCACCAGCCCCGGTAGAAAAGGGCATGGGAACAGGGGTGGAATTCAAATTTCTTGACAACCGATTCTGTGGGCATGGCCTAATTTGTGGGTGTGACTTGGTGGTCATGTGACTGGGTAGGTGTGGCTTGCTAACTGGGGGGGTGGCTTGGTGGTCACATGACTGGCTGGGTGTGGCTTGTAATTAAATATTGTAAATATTTATGTAAATATTGAATTTTTTATTTAAAAAAAGAGCAACTTTTACCCAAAATCAGGCAAAGCAGACTGAGTTGCTTGCAAAATCACAGATTCACTCATAGATCTACCTTTCTGCAATCTGCTGCCTGAGTCTGCACTGAAAAATAGAAGCTTCAATCCTAAGAAAGGTTCAGCTCTGCTCTTAGGCCACTTCTCCCCCACCCCCCACCCCCCACCCTCCAACCCCCTGAATACCACCCCTGACTGGGCCTCAGGGAAGCCTCCTGTGTGAAGGCAAAGCAGTACAACAACGATTTAGATTAGCTGGAAAGCAAGAAATCCAACAGGAGGGAGGGGAGAGGCCAGACAGTGGCGTCATTTGCCGGTTCTCCGAACTGCACAGAATCGTAACAACCGGTTCTATAGAACTGGTCTGAACTGGTAGAATCCCACTCCCACAAGGGAAGTATTGCAGAAGGGACCCTCCCTGGGAAGTAAAGGTGGGAGAGGGGGAGAGAGAGATGCTTTCAGGCTTGCACGATTCTGCTCCTGTAACCCTACAATAAAGACACTCCTGGGTGTGCTTCTTGTTTGGATGACTTTATTGGGCTAAAGTCTGTCTCCGTGCTCCATATGTGTTCGGGATAACATACCAGCATTTAGGATGGCACACGTCTTCAAATTCAGACACACACAAAGGTGGGCTGCTATGGGTTCGCCCGTGTTTCGGAGAAATTGTAGCTAATGTTATGGCCAGTTCAGAGAATCGACAAATAGCACCCCTGGCTAGTTCCTCCCAGTCCACCCTGTCCCTCCCAGGAGCCTCAACGTGGCCCATTTTGGATGTGAGATCAGTGCAGGGCCCACACAGAGGCTTGGGGAGAGAAAAAACAGGCCCCCCGGAGGCTTCAGAAGGCCAGAAATGGGCCTATTTCTGGACTCCGGAGGGCCTCTGGAGTCTGGGGAGGCTGTTTTTGTGCTCCCAGATGCTTGAGGAAAATCTCTGGAGCCCAGGGAAGGTGAAAACAACCTCCCCCCCCCTTTGTGGTGCAGGAGGCCGACTAGGCCACGCCCACCATGGCCACGCCCACCATGGCCACACCCACCTAGCAAACAGGCAGAGAACTGGTTGCTGAAATATTTGAAGCCCAACCCTGGGACACAGTCCCAGTTTGATAAGACTCTGCTTTTGTCCTGGACATCTTCTCTCTATCTGAAAAAAGATAAACCCCCGACCATAATTTGCCATGCATATGAGAAGGAAGTGATAAATCAGCACCGAATTTATTACATACAATCTAATAATAATCCAATAAATTATTCAAGCGAGAGTTGGTAAACATCAAGTTAGTGCTTTGAAAACAACTCCCATCACGAAGCAGGACAAATTGGTGTTCCTGTCAAGTTTAGAATGAATTGTGGAGTCATGTTGTTGTGGTTGTTAATTATTGATATTATAAAGCTAATTTAGAAGGCAACTAAGCTTGTGACTAATTGGGATTAAAGAGTGATTTAAAGGAGAAAACTCAGCTTTTCTTTTTTTTATGCTCATAGGGACTAGAAACTTAAGAAAGCTATTTTCTTTGGTTGCCCTCCCCCCCCCTTGTAGGGCTGATGTTAAAAAGCAGGGCAACAATGCCCATCTACATGGAATAATTTATATTTCCACAATGTACCATCTCACCATATTGCAACTACTTGCTGTTCTACACAACTTTAGTGAGCAGACGACGGTATAAATAATAAATGAACAAATAAATAAACAAAAAATTCCAAGCAAATAAATAATGAATGCTAGATTAATTCAATAATTTAATGAGACACAATAGCTCACCTCATCACGGAGCTCTGGGGCGAATGATAACATGCCTTTATTCTTGAAATTATTATTTTATATGCTGGTTTAACAATATCTTTAATCATAGCTATTAATTTCTTTTAGTACATTGGGCATGTGTGTGTGTGTGTGTACATTAGTTGCACAGAGTGCTTTTTGGGGCTGGAAAGACAGGATATAAATATCTATATTCATTGCATTTTTAAAATGCTTTTAGTAATATTGTAATCTGTCCAGAGAACTTTGGTTACTGGGTGGATTATATAGGAATGGCAATAAATATCACGCTTCATGGGAGACAAATTATAATAATAATTCAAGGCTAAGTATCTATGGGTGACTCTGACTCAAGTTTGATTTAATTTCCCCTCTATATTAAAGGAAGCAACCCCCTTACAGCCCCAGATTTTGCTTTTCCAAATCCCCAGATCAATTCAAAGGCTCCCAATTAAACAACACACTCCAAAACATCCATTCCAGTGGGAGATTTAATCGAGTTGACTTTGATCAAATTCCTGGATCAAAACTGAGTTGCATGGTGCTCTGAAAATCATGGCTAAAAAGGGAAAATGGCAAACGAGCAAATTTAGAGGAGCAACTAAACCCCATGAGGGACTGTAAAACAATCTGGATCTGTTTATCCTAACAGATGAGATTTGTGAGGGTGGAATATGATAGCAGACTTCAACCATCTGGAGCATTGTCACATAGAAACACAAGAGAGGACTTAGAATTAGTATCACTTTATAAAACCTAAGTAAGGCCATACCTGGGATACTGCATCCAGTTTTGGTCGCCACATTACAAAAACAAAAAAAAAGAAAGAGGTTCAGGCTTCGGAAAAAGTGCAAAGAAGAGCAACTAAGATGATCAAAGGCCTGGAGACAAAAACATATCAAGAACAGTTGCAGGAATTGGGTAGATGGCCAGGTCTAGAGAAAAGAAGGACTAGGGGTGACATGATAGCAGAATTCTAGTCTACCACAAAGAGGAGGGAGTCAGTTTATTTTCCAAAGTACCAGAAGAAAAGACAAGAAACAATGGATGGAAACTAATCAAGGAGAGAAGCAACCTAGAAGTAAGGAGAAATTTCCTTACACTGAGGAAAATTAACCAGTGGAACAGCTTGCCTTCAGAAGTTGTAGGTGCTTCATTACTGGAGGTTTTCAAGAAAAGACCAGACAACTACCTATCTGAAATGGTAGAGGGTCTCCGGCTTGAGCAGGGGGTTGGAATAGAAGACCTCCAAGGTCCCTTCCAGCTCTATTCTGATTGATTGAATCATAGGGCTGAAGGGACGATGGAGTAGCCAAACCCTATACTCAAGCAGAAGTCCTTATACTATTCTGGACAAAAGATTGTCCAATCTTCTCTTGAAAACCTCCAACAATGGAGCATCCACAACTTCAGGAGACAAGCCACTGATTAATTGTTCTCACTGATGGGAAATTTCTCTTTAGTTCTAGGTTGAATCTCTCTGTGATAACTTTCCCTTGGTTATTTCTTGTTTTGTCCTCAGGGCTTTGGAGAATAGGTGGACCCCTTCCTCTCTGTGACATCCCCTCAAATATTGGAAGACTGCTATCAGGTCACCCATAGTCTTTCTCTTCTTTAGATTACATATACCTAGTTCTCACAACCATTCATCATATGGTTTAGCCTCTAGTCCATTCATCATCTTTGTTCTTCTTCTCCGTACTCTTTCCAGAGTTTAGACAAGCTGATGTCTAAAAGAACAAGTGGGTTAAGAAATCAAGAAAGACTTCTAAAGGAATTTAGAAAAGTCAACTTCTAGGGATTTTTTTAGGATAAATTTACTGAATTGCAAATCAAGCAGGAGGTTCATAAACCAAAGTTGTTCAGGCAGCTTTGAGAAGGTCAGTTAGCTTCTGAAACAGCAGAGTGTTTGACCATGAGTGAGCTCACCTAACCCAAAACTTCATTCGACTTTGGTTTGTTTGCTTCTGGGTGAATGAATGAATGAATGAATGAATGAATGAATGAATGAATGAATGAAT
>BLBF01000060.1:7333067-7350760 GCA_015471245.1 Laticauda colubrina | reverse complement strand
AATGAATGAATGAATGAATGAATGAATGAATGAATGAATGAATGAATTCTTTATTGGCCAAGTGTGATTGGCCACACAAGGAATTTGTCTTGGTGCCTATATTTTCAGTGTACATAAAAGAAAAGATACATTCATCAAGAATCATAAGATATAAGACTTAATATAGTCATAGGGTACAAATGGGCAATCAAATCATACTAGGAAACAAACTCAGTATCATTTTTTGCATCCTGGTGACCAGAACTCGATGCAATGTCTATGTCCTCTATTGTTCCAGAGGCAGTTCCAAAGCTCCAATGATGAACAACTTTGGACAAGTTATTTTTTTTAGGATTGATCCATCAAAATCCTTCAGGGTGATCCATTCCCCTCCAACTTTGAAGCTCTCGGGACTGTTACACAAGCCCAAAGGTGCTGAGAAGCCAACATTTTCCAGATCTTCTGAGTAAAGGAGATACGAGAACTGCAACTCCGAACAAAGCATTTCCCAAGAGGTCAGCAGGAAATTCAATCTTAAGAGATCTTGCCCCGGGCTTTGCCAATCTCATTTTTGAAGCTCTCTGTCCCATAGCACAGCCAAGAGCTGTTGATTACCGGCGCTAAATAGAAAACGGCCAAGTCCATTTTCCTCTTGGAACTGGTGGCACAATTCTATTTGTGAGACTCAGAAGGTCATTGAGTTTTCACCCTGCAGACCGCTTTAAAATACAGTCATCTATTTAATCAACACTGCCGGGGGCTGCCACCGCCGGGGGCTGCTGGTCTCCCACCTGCCCCCACCACCAGGAAAATAAGACTACGAATGCCTGCAATGCTGAGATCATTGGGATGGCAGGAGGTGGGGGGGGGGGGAAGTTACCCAATGCAAATCAAATGGATGCTAGCAAATCAGTGCATCGTGGCACAACGTACAAGGTTAATTGGCAATGCTATATAAAGTGACATCACCGTTTCCTTTCACCTAGGTAGCAAAAGGTAGGTCAGCCTTTGGATCGGAGGTGGGTCGGCTCTTTCCAAAGCATCAAACCAGGCTCACAAATATCGGGATACCCATGACTGAAATTAAAAGTTTTCTCTGAAATAGGGACTTGCATTGGTTTGGGCCAGGCCCCTCTGTCATCCCACCTCACCCCACCCCAGGATTGTTGTTCTGGAGAAAATAGAAAGAGGAGGATGTGTGAAATATGTTTACTGCTTTGAGTTATTCATAAAAATAATAAAAGCAAAATTTAAAAATAAATAAATACATGAACTGTATTCCCAACCAGAGATCTATCAGAGCCCAGAAACAAAGTCAATTTGCATTGTTGACTGCCTTTCTCCAGAAGCCAATACTGTTCCCCTTGCAGTTAGAAATAAAAAAAAGCTTTACATTATTAAAAAGAAAAGGGCAGACAAAGCAGGTGGCAATTTTCTAAGTCATTCTTCCCGTCCAATAGCTTTGCTGACACCACGGAATCAGCTGGATTGGATTTTTCCTGCCAATTGTCCCCAATTTTATATACTATAAAAAATCAGCTGGGAGGCTGGCTACCCACATGCCAGCCCCCGATTCATGCCTTTTTCTTACCTTCAAATTTGGTCCGTATATCTCATGTAGACCTGGCTATATTTCCATCAGGGTGTCTCAAGCGAGGTTTCAATTGCACGAAGGCGCCACCAAGGGTAGCATCAGATTTTCGAAAATCATGCAGAGGTCAGCCTAGAATCTAAGATTAATAGCCTCTTTCTAACAGTGGGCAGCTAGCTACAGGCTCTCAAGATACAAGCAAAGCAGAAGAAAAAGAAAAAGAAATATTATCTCTATATCAAGGACGAAGACGATTATCATGAAATTGGGAGGAATGTGGAATGGGCGAAGCTCAAACTGCCCAAGGAGCAGCTGATCCAGTTCGACAGAGGAATTATTGAATCTGTCATCTGCACCTCTATAAGTGTCTGGTTTGGTTCTGCAACTCAACAAGACAGACACAGAGGATAATTAAGACTGCAGAAAAAAAACAATTTAAACAGGACCATGATAAGATCATATCTGAAGATCTTGATCCAAATGCTTCTTAGCCAGGTGGCTATTGCCTTCTCGGTGGTGGCCCCAACTCTGAAATGTCCTCTTCAGCGAAGCATTCCACTGCCCACTGCCATATCTTTATGAGAGCAGGTTGCAATAAATTTGTCCTCTTCTAATCTGTTAAGAGTGGCTTACTTGATCATTCCTTATATCTGATTGCTATTCTCAGTTTCTGCCTAGAAGATTCAACACCATTTCTCTCACAGTGAAAGGTCACTCCAAAACGTTTATCTCGGGAGTTTAAATTTGCCTGATCCTGACATTTGACTAGGCAGCTATGAAAACTTTGGCAACACAAGTTCTTTCCTGTCTCCTGTTCAAGTCTGGAGAGTTTCAATAGCTTTGTAGATAAAGATAATGCTCTATATGTATTGCTGGTGGGTTCATTCCAATAGTGGGTTCCAAACTTTGGTCACTACCAGTTCGGTGGGTGATTGTGTGCGCGCCTCTAACATGTGTGCATGCACACCCCTAACGCACCCCTAATGCACCAATCAGCTGAGAAGACGAAGAAACAAAAAGCTAAAAAGTGCTTGTCGCTTCTTTTACCCTCTCAGATGATCAAACCGGTAGTGTTTTTTACTACCGGTTCAGCTGAACTGGTCTGCATACCACCACTAGCTCATTCTCTTTCTCTTAATTTGACAATCACAAAATTGAACTTTTTTGTTTTGTTTTGTTTCAGGGCACAATAATGTTGTCAGAAATGGTCTTTCATGGAGAAAGTCTGGATTTTCAGATGCTGTAGTGTCCATCACTGATCTGACTTTGAAAGACAACTTCTTCCTTGCTTCTCATCTTGATGTTGACTTCTTTTTTAAGGTCCATAACTCAACGGTATGGCATTTCAATGCTCTTTATTCTGGGGGGGGGGGGGAACACACACACACACACACACACACACACACACACACACACACATATGTTGACTGGAAATTGATCACCACTTACCATGCCTCCACTTGAAAGAAATAATGTACAAATCCATGGAAAATTGCTAACGATTTTTCAGGGGCTGGTATTGCAACCTTCCTCGGTGATCATAATTAAAGGGCTGCTGTTCCCCCTTTTTACCATCTTTTCTTCCACTTCATGCTGGATCAATGCCTCCTTTGAAGGAAGTCTGTCTGTATTCAGCTTTAGTTTGTCAATGACAAAGATTTAAGGAGGGGAGTGCTTTCTATTTTTATTTTTATTTAACACAGCACACTGGTGTTTCAACATTTCAAGATGGGCTGGAGAGCCACTGGTAGTTGAAACCGACCTCTAAACTGCCGGAAATTACTGTCTCTGGCATGCAGCTGAGAAAATATCTGAAGGAGTTGAGATGCATTGCACAGACATATGAACATATGTCTGCTTTTTCCCCTGCCGAGATGCCACTTGGCTATGAAAGAGAATTTCCTTCCCAAATTCATTTTAGATTAGATTTCCAGCAATGATGCCTTATGTGAAGGACAAAGTGTCTTGCATTGGTTGATGTCAGGCCCTGAGAACCAAGAAAGGCATGTGGAGTTACTTCTGGACAGTTTCCTTTATTGACCCTCTCCTACAGACAGAATCTTGCCAAACTAAAGCAACTAATTACATCACTATAGATCTACTTTGAGAATCACTAGGGGAGGAGCCATCGTCATGAATGCTGAAAGGGTTTTTCTCAGGTTACTTCACAGATTGCTCTGGAGAAAATCTATTGATGTGGTTGCAAAGAGTTTACCTGATGGCATGTAACCAAGCAAGAAAGCAGCCAATCATACTTTTTTATTTAGTGAACTACATTTCTATTTCCCAGGAAGAAAAAGAGGCAATTTCTTGTGGCAGATTTGGGACAATCTCTCAAGGAGGCCAACCTTCGCTCTTGCTTAACCTTTGGAGAGCACGGTGTTCTTGACTCAAGTCTCAAGTCACAAAGCAAACTATTAAAAATACATGGAGACTACATGGACTTAAGTTCCTTTCTTGTCACTTGAAGCATTGTCTCACATTATGTTCTCCCTAAGCAGGACAGATGTATGGGTAGCTTGGAAGAAAACCACACCCCCGTGGTAAAAAAGCCATAGCTCTTCAAATGCCGCTTGAGAAAGCCAAGGAAGAGATTCCTTTATCAAGACTAATGTTTCAATTCTGGAGGGGGGGGGGGGGAAGAATTTGCAGTTGGGTTTTTTTTCCCTTTCTTTTCTGTGATGATTAAACCAGATGTGACTGGCATGGAAGCAGAAAGCTGGTTACCCAAAGCAAGGAATAATTAAGGAGTCAAGGTCACCCCAAAATGTGTGCAAACTTGCCACGGGATCCAATTATCACATTTCTAAGGGGATGTATTAAATAATTGCTGGAGTGAGAAATAGACTTGCCAAGCTCTCGCACACACAAACACACAGGGAGAGAGGGGAGAGAGGGAGTGGAAGAGAGATAGATCGATAGAGAGAGAGAGAGAGAAGGAGAAAGAAAGAGGGAGAGAGAGAGAGAGTTGAGCAGAAGGACTTCTAATGGGGTCTTTTGTAAATTGTTCTGGCCATGCTGCTTTTCTGTCTTTCCAAATCGGAAGAGGCCCAGTTCAAGTCCTTCAAAAGTTGAATCAGAGAGGGAGGGGAAATACAAAACTGGCTCGCTAACATGTCCTGCCTTCTTCTCTCTCTTTTCCAAGCTAGAAGCCAGCTAACTCAATTCATGCTTTTAGGGGTGTAGGAGAAGAGCTGGCAGAGCAGGGAGGGCAGAGCTAAACAAGTCATGAGCCTA
Organism: Laticauda colubrina; assembly: GCA_015471245.1. Taxonomy (NCBI): domain Eukaryota; kingdom Metazoa; phylum Chordata; class Lepidosauria; order Squamata; family Elapidae; genus Laticauda; species Laticauda colubrina. Next base: position 7,345,953 of record BLBF01000060.1, on the reverse strand, counting down.
GAGTTGTTAAGTTTCCACAAGCAGTCCAAGTCCAATCCCTCTTGAGTTCCATTGACCCTTATTTGGCACCAAATTTAGATGAGTGGATTCTTGTTTATAGACCTCACTCAGTTCAGTCAGAAATGAAGAAGCTTCTGGTCTTTTTAGAATTGCCGACAGAAAGGGAGAGGGGAGCAGTTTGCAAAACTGAAACTACATTCCAAAAATGTTTTCAAAGATAAGAACTAGGTGACCAAAGTTTCTGCTGCGCAAAATTCCAACTGGAGAGCATGATTGCTGACTCTTGGCTATGTATGTGTCCCATTGGAGAATATGAATTATGATATACCCAGAGGAATGGGAGGAAAACCATGGTCAGGAGTGACAGTGAATTATGTGTCTCAGAGTCGGCTATACCAAGGCAGTGCCGGCATGTTAACTCCCAATAAATCCTTTTTAAGATTTGGAAGTTTGGCTCGAGATTTACGATTTAATTGGGGGGAACTACCGGAATCCTGACACCTGCTACCTCTTGAAAAAGCACCTTTGGGATATTCTTTGCCCCTGACAAGAGGCCATTTACAACCTTCTTTAAAATCTGCAAATTGTGAGGACGGTCATAAGATCACTTTCTGCGGGAGTGGGGGGGAGAAATAATTACAATCCATTTCAGAAGTGTGTCAGTTTCACGACAGTCTCCAGGCCAATCCCAAGCAGGTATTACTATTCTCTTGTGCCTTTTTCATTCAGAGATCTCTCCCTGCAAATGCTGGAAATGTCTTTCTGCTCCTTGGACTTTAAACACGTTGCCTATCTATCTTCTTTGAGTCGTAACCACAATATACCCTTGGCTTTTAATCTTTCATAAGAGTTTTATAAGCCTGATGCTATGGGGCCAACAGTCTAGCAGGAAAACGGCAGGAGATTTTTTTCAAACAAGGAGGTAAAGTGATTTCAACAAAGCAAGGCAAGGAATGGAAATGGGCATCCTATAATATTTTAATCTGCAGCTGTAAGATGCAGAGCTGCAGTGTTACAAACACTGAGTTTTAAACACACGTAGCCCATAGTCAGCTAGGAAGCAAAACAGGCATAGGAGGAACTGAAAGTCCTCAAGAGACACTAAGATGAGACACATCAGTTGAGTAATTTCATTTGTTTACTGTGGACTTGCAAAGGCCCCCTTATTCAGAGGTGGTATTCAGCAGGTTCTGGATAGTTCTAGACCGGTAACGGAAATTTTGGGGAGTTCAAAGAACCAGCAACGACCACCTCTGACTAGAGATTTTACAGTATTCTTCCCCGACACGCCCACCAAGCCACACCCACAGGACCGGTAGTAAAAAAATTGAATCCCACCACTGCCCTTATTATATCCCACTTTATAATTGTGTTCTATTGTTTAACCTGTTTTTTTTTTTTTTTTAAAGCTGCCACAAAGAAGAGGGGAGGGAGTCAAGCTACTTGTCAGGCTACAGAACTTTTCCCATTCAATCAATTAGAATGAACTTCTGAAAGTGTTGAAACTGTCAAAAGGAATCCTTTATTGAGATGAGACAATTCATGTAGGAGTTCAAAGCAGTGTCTAAGGTCCCTCAGGCATACAGGGCTACATAAGGGAGTTTAGAACCCTTCCCCTTATCTTGATGTGTATTTAGTAAAACAAAGAGCCAACATGTTAATTCCCCCAACCCCTTTTTAGAACGATCTTTTCCAGAGTTTCCCAGGACGCATCTCACCATGGAATTTTTATGGTCTCTTCATCTCCTGGCTGTCTCTCCCAGAGGTGATAGGTTCCGACCATCTGGGTTTCATCCCTCCATTGCATCATGTGTAGGTTATACAAATTCGATATAAGATTAAATATATTCAGGTTACATCAAGAAGGATTTCTTTATTAGCCTCCCCCCCCCCCCCGTTTTCTTCTTCCATTGAAGAAATGACAGATACATGAATCTGACACTATTCTCCAAAGCACCCGAAGGCAAAACTAGAAGCAACAGATGGGAACTAATCAAAGAGAGATCTAACCTAGAACTAAGAAAAAAAACATTCCCTGACAGGGAGAACAGTTAATGTTGCACACAGTAGCTGTGGGTGCTCCATCAGTGGAAGTTTTCAAAAACAGACTGGACGGATATTTGTCTGAAATGGTATGCCTAGTCTTTTCTTAAAAGCCTCCAATGATGAAGCACCCATAATATTCAGACCATTCTGATTAATTGTTGTAACTGTCAGGAAATTCTTCCTTTATTCTAGGTTGTTTCTCTCCTTGATTAGTTTCCATCCATTGTTTCTTGTCCTGCCTTCAGGTGCTTTGGAGAATAGCTGGACTCCCTCTTCTTTATGGCAGCCCCTCAAATATTGGAATAGTGCTATCATGTCACACACCGTCCTTCTTATCATTAAACTAGACATATGCAATTCCTGGAACCCAGCTGTTTAGATGAGCCTTCCAGAGATACCAAATGTGACCTCAGGAACTTCTTGAATAAATCTAGTGAAGAAAAAGGACCAGGGGAGACACGATAGCAGCCTTCCAATATTTGAGGGGCTGCCACAGAGAGGAAGAAGGGGTTAAGCTATTCTCCAAGGCACCCGAAGACCGGACAAGGAATAAAGGATGGAAACTGATCAAGAAGAGAGATTCAACCTGGAAATGAGGAATTTTCTGACAGGGAGAACAATCAGTAGAAGTTGCCTTCGGAAGTTGTGGGAGCTTCATCACTGGAGACTTTCAAGAAGAGACTGGACTACCATCTGTTGGAAATAGTGTAGGGTCTTCTGCTTGGGTAGGGGTTGGACTAGAAATCCTACAGGGTCCCTTCTGGTTAATCTGTAATCAAAAATCCATGGCTCCATTCTGATGCTAAGGTCCTTCTACATGAACAATGCTGTGCTTTCATTGGCCCTCATGGCCTGGAGCATGGAGAAATCAGGGAATTGTACAAGACCCTTGCCTCATTCCAAAAGCTACAGATTTTGTGATCATTGTCATCCTTTCCTTCACAACCCTGTTCCAAAACAAAATGCATTGTGTCTGCTGGGAGCTATTCCAACTCAGAGTGATCACGTTCTTGGGTTGTTTAACATCTATTTAACCCACTTTTCCCTTCACCGATCATCCAGAAGATAAGGGAGTGAAATAAAAAACCCAAACAATGCATGAAAATAAAATGCAGATTTCAAATATTACGGAGAAAAAGCGTTATTTGTCTGAATAAGCAGTGGTTAAAAATAACCAGCCAAGATGATAGTTTAAAAACCTGTTATCATTCAGGGAAAAGGACATGATATGAAGAATTTGTATTTAATTATTTTCTTGTTTGGTTAAAAAAAAATAAACAACCCAGAAGCCTCGGTGAGATGCAGATTTGCTAAAAAACACATGTTATAAAACAAGTTAGCATAAGACAATAAAAGCCGATGCCCCACAGAGATTAAAAACCATTAAATTCTCTTAATTCAAGCTTGATTCTTGGAGATATCATGGGCACATAGTGAAATAGTGGCTTGATTTTGACATCTTTCATTCCCCCTCCATAATTTCCAGGGTGGGCTTTTGACTTTAGTGCCTTTTACCACAGTACTAACCATAGCCATGTTTATTGTTTAGGGTTTTTGAGATCTCCTTTAGATGGTGTCAAACAGTGGTGGGATTCAAAAGTGCCCAACACCGGTTCTGTGGGTGTGGCTTGGTGGGGATGGCTGCGGGAGTGGGATTGCACATTTTTACTGTTTTAATTGCACACATATTAAAACAGTAAAAACTAAGCTACTGCGCCTCTCAGCTGTTTAGCACAGCAATCCGCTCTGCCACGCCAAACAGCTGAGAGGTTAAAAAGGACCTAGGAGCAGAGGTGGGCCCAACTGCAGAGCCTCGGACAGACTCCAAGTGAACCGGTTCTCTGCCAGCTGATCTTTGGTGCTACCGGTACGCCAGAACTGGGCCGAACCAGTAGAATACCACCACTGGTGTCAAACACAAAACCTTATTTTATGAACACAAAACCTTATTTTTCATTGTCTGGTCATTGAAGCCTATGTCTTGTTTGAACAGTGTGCGGCGGCAGCCAAAAAAGCCAATGCAATCCTAAATTGCATTAACAGAGGGATACAATCAAGATCAAGGGAGGTACTAAGACCACTTTATGAAGCCTTAGTAAGGCCACATCTGGAATACTGCATCCAGTTTTGGTCACCAGACTATAAAAAATACGTTGAGATGGAAGAAAAAGTGCAGAGAAGAGCAACCAGGATGATTAGGGGACTAGAGAGGCTAAAACATATGACGAACGGTTGCAGTCTTTGTAGTCTAGTGAAGAGTAGGATCAGGGGAGACAGGACAGCAGTCTTCCAATATTTGAGGGACTGTCACAGAGAAGAAGGGATCAAGCTATTCTCCAAAGCACCTGAAGGCCAGACAAGAAATAATGGATGGAAACTGATCAAGGAGAGATTCAACTAGAAATAAGGAGAAATTTTCTGACAGCGAGAATAATCAACCAGTGGAACTGAAATTGCCTTCAGAAGTTGTAGGAGCTTCATCACTGGAGGCTTTCAAGAAGAGACTGGACTGGACTGGACTGGACTGGACTGTCTCCTGCTTGGGTGTGTGTGTGTGGAGGGGTTGGAACTAGATGACCTGCACAGTCCCTTCCAACTCTGTTAATTTGTCAAAGAAAAAAATCTTCAGCAATTTCACTTGAGCTGTCCAAGTTCCTCAGATCTCTCTTTGGTTGTTGCCATTAGCAGGACCGACTTTTCCTCACCCTTAGGGTCTTCTAAATATGTAGACTTCATATCCCAGGTTTCTCTAAGTAGTGTGGCTCTTCCTGAGAAATGAGGAGCTGAAATCCATCTAATATTGGGGCAGCTGTGACATTCCTACACCATCTTTCTGCTAAGCATCTTCTTGATAAAGGTAAAAGTTTCCCTGTCCAGTCATGTCCAACACTAGGGGCCAGTGTTCATCCTTTCTTGGCTGAGGGAGCCAGTTTTGCCCAAACACAATTTCTGTGGTTATGTGACCAGCATGACTACACTCCAAGGAGCACGGCACGCTGTTACCTTCCCATCAAAGGGGTACCTATTTATCTACTCATATTTGCCTGCTTTGAAACTGCTGGGTGGGCAGGAGTTGGAGCAAGTAACGGGAGCTCACCTTGTTGCATGGCACTAGGGTCTTGAATCTGGACTGCCAGTTTTCCAGCTGACAAGCCCAGCGTCTTTAACCACTGAGCCATCCTGACCCTACAACTTCTTCATACTCAATGCCAAGACTTTGTGGTTGTGCGGAAATTTAATGTATTCAAGATCTGATTCAAGATTCAATTCAGATCTTGATTCAAGATCTGGCGTGAACAAGCTTTCCTGTGTCCTGAGCTCTGCTTTTCTTTTTCTTTTTTTCAATCTAGACACACTGTTGAGATTTGATGCTATTGTGATTCTACCATGGGGTGGGGAAGCATATCAAGCCTCCACAAATTACTCACACGGTCTAAATGTGAGATGGATAAGAGAAGGGACCTTTGTTGTTATCCCACCCGGTGATTACTCTACAGGCTCTAATATTACAATTCTCACATCAATCATGAAGCCTGTGAGCTTTAATCAGTCTCATCAGTAGATTAATGAACTAAACCAAATTGGTGGAGACAATTAAGTTCTAATTATTTGGCAAGAATCCCATTCTATGGAATTCATCCACTTATTTCCAGGCTGCCTCATTTCTGTCATGTTAGTTTAGACCAGAGGTATCAAACTTGATTTCATTGAGGGCTGCATCAGGATTGTGCTTGACCTCAGAGGACTGGAGTGTGTGTGGCCATAGTGGGCATGGCCAGCTAGATGTCACTCATGTCGGAGCCACCTGTGGTGGTCAAGTGCTAAGGCAGGGCTTCCCTGAGACCCTCCCTCATTCTCATTATAATCTCCTTCCTTCCTTCCTTCCTTCCTTCCTTCCTTCCTTCCTTCCTTCCTTCCTTCCTTCCTTCCTTCCTTCCTTCCTTCTCTTCTTTTTCCATTCCTCTTCATTCTCCTTTCTTCTTCCTTCCCCTCTTCCCTTCTTTTTCTTTGTCTTTCCTCTTTCCCTTTCTCCTTTCCTGTCCCTTCTTTCATGCTCAACTGCAAAAGGGGAAACATTTCTCTTTTTGTTTTGTTTTTAGTTTGCTTTGCTCGCTCTCTGTCAGCAAAAATGGAGCTTGAGGGGGCTGCATGTGAGCATCCCTATCTGTACCCTGTGTTTGGCTGTGACAGCCTCCTGCAGTCCTCTGCCAGCAAAAATGGAATCTGGAGGAGGGCTGTGCATGGCCTGGTCCTTTGCTATTTCAAGGCCAGCCCTGCAGGCTGGATCTAAGCACCCCACAAGCTGGAACTGGCCCACAGGATTTCAGTTTGACACCCCTGGTTTAGATGTTCTTAAACTGTCTATTTCTCTATAACCACCCATTTACCTTCAAATTGTCAGCCTGTGCTGTAACAGAACATCAATCCATATCAAATAAATCTAAGTTGCTTTTCTTTTAAAAAAATTGAAAACTAGCCAATTCCTTAACCTTTATCAAATGCTGAGGTTGGCCAACATATATTTATTTTAATGGCATGGCTTGCAAGGTTGTTTCTCAACCCTGCCTGCCTCCCGTTCTTTTTAGCAATATAAATCTCCTGATACCATTTGGCTAAAGCATTAAAACAGTTCAACTCTGATCATGAAGTTATCTAGAAATTACTAAAGTACTCTGCAGACATAAATATGCAGAACTGGAACTGGAACGAGGTAATAATAGGTGTAAAGGAAAAGAGAAAGAGGTTTGGATGAACATCTGCACTAAAACAGGCAAAAGGTTAACGGAATTCAAGGAGGGATGAATTTATGATTCTCGTGGACATGAAGGCACACCAAACTAATGACATTTTTGACCCCTCCCTCAGGCTCAGACAGGTCGTCTCCTACAAATAATGTCCTAACCTTCCAGAATTTGCTTCAGAAAGCTCTCCAAAACACTTCTGATATCATCAGGTTTCAGAATAACCCAAGAACCCCAAATTGGGAGGAGATACTTCAAGATAAGAGGTCTTCACCCAAAAACACCACTTCTGGCCCCCTATCCTCTTCCTTCATGAAAGTGAGAAACAGCCAATCCTTGAACCCCTCAGATGGATCAATGGTAATCTTGAAGGTCTTTGGTGGCATCATGGCATTTCTAATGTTGGTATGTCTTCTGAAGATCAACCTGGAGGTCATAAGGTCTTGATGCAGAGGTTAAGTTGAGCTGGTGCGTGTCTTGTTTCAAATGCAGTGGAACATTTTATGCATTAGCCTGATGATCTACCATTAGAATTCACGATAATATACTGCAGGTGGATGCTATTCCCTTAAATATATATTTTAATCCAAAGAACAGCCATCTTCTCCACTTTGGAATCAAGCATCAACAGATAACTGGAAAGCAAATGAATATCCAACAGATGGAGAATAGCTAAAATACTTGGAGGCTTGGCAGAGACATCCTTGGTGCAAAAATAGCTGTGTCATACATGTATTTCATTTTTTTTCTTTATCCTTGGAATCAGGGGTGGGATTCAAAAATCCCAATGACTGCTTCTCTGCCCATTTGCTAGATGGGCATGGCCATGGTGGAGTCTGGAGAGTCTGGAGGCTTCCCTTGGGCCTCTGGGAGGGTGAAAATGACCTCCCCTGGGCTCCAGAGGCCCTCTGGAAACAGGCCCATTTAGAACTTCTGGAACTTCTGGGAGGGTGTTTTTTCACTCTCAGAGAGCCTCTGCCTGGACCCTGCTCTTACCTGCATCTAAAATGGGCTGTGTGGAACTCTTGGGAGAGGAAGGGAGGGGTGGGGAGGACCAGCCAGTCGGTTCAACTACTGGTTTGGCAAACCAGATGTAAATTTAACATCTAGTTTTCCCAAACTGGCCCAAACCAGCTGAATCCCACCCCTGCTTGGAATACTAAGTGTGGATCTTGGTTTGAGGGTGTTTTGTCATTTTCCACCATGGTATCTGAACACATGACACCATTATGTAGTCTCCTATCCATGTAGGACTGCAAGAACTAAGAAGTAGAAAGATAATTTATTCTGGCAATCACATTAAATTATCCACCAGAAAGTGGGACAGGATAAAATAGAATCTTAAGAGCTTTCTTCTGAGATGGTTCTACAAGCCAACTTGGCATAAGCTGGTTGTGCAATACCATGGCCACTTCATCAATTCAAGTATCTTGTTTGGTCTACAACCAACCTCACTCTGTGACTTCTTCTTTCTTGAGATAACTCCTTTTTTATGGCCTTCCTTAATTAGGGGTATAATCAGGGTACCTGAATGGAGCTGAACATTTACTGGCCAAATGCTCTTCCTGATGCCATGCAAAGTTCACAGCAGATATTTTTTTTCTTTGTGTCCTAGAAGAGAAATATCTGCCACTGCCTAGGATTGAACTGTCAACCTTCTGAGTAGGAGACAAGTGTCTTCACCACTAGGCCACTATGCTGTTCTCTTTTTTTTTAAGATAGAACCAGGCTCTTCCTGGCCAATAGGTCTCTGGATGACCACAGACATCCTGGCTTATGTGTGTGAATCTAGCAAGAGCTTAGTCACAGCTGATGCTGTATGTCAAATGCTGTGCCCTGCTCACATTACCAGGTGCCATTCATCTTGCCCTGTCTCATTAACATTTTTCAAATGATGATGTTCTTATTCTAGGCAATAAATGAGGAGAAGGTATCAGATGTTCCAAGAGTGAGTGTTGCAACTTGTTCCAGTGGTGGGGGATCCAACCCATCAGATCTACACCATAACAGAATAACAGAGCTGGAAGGGACCTTGGAGGTCTTCTAGTACAAACTTTTGCTCAAGCAGGAGACCTTATATAATTTCAGAGACTTGGTCATGTAGACAAATAGGAAGCGTGGCCAGCTAAGGTAATTCAGGTTTATTGTACATTAACAGAATCTTGCAAGTCTGGAAGTACAAATTTTCCACTGTCTCCTTTACAGCCTGAGAAACTAGGGAGGAGACGAATAGAATAGAGTAGAATAGAGTAGAGTAGAATGGAGTAGAGTAGAGTGGAGTGGAGTGGAGTGGAGTGGAGGAGAAGAGAAGAGAAGAGAAGAGAAGAGAAGAGAAGAGAAGAGAAGAGAAGAGAAGAGAAGAGAAGAGAAGAGAAGAGAAGAGAAGAGAAGAGAAGAGAAGAGAAGAGAAGAGTTGGAAGGGACCTTGGAGGTCTTCTAGTCCAACCCCTTTCTCAAGCAAGAGACCCTGTATCATTTCAGACAAATGGCTGTCCAGAAACCCTCCAGTGATTGAGCACCCACAACTCCTGAAGGCAATTTCCACTGATGATTTTTTCTCACTGATGGGGGAACTCTCTCCTTCGTTCTAGGCTGAATTTCTTTTTTAATGATCTTCCATTCATTGCTTCTCATACAGTTACAAGTCTCCCTCCTTCCCTTCCTCAAAGTCCCCATTCTTTTCAGCCTGTTGCTAATGCAGAAAGTGAAAAAAATATATAAAAAGTGCTGCAGTGGCAATTTCTTTATTAGAAACATCGGTGTCCACAGAATCCAGCCAAATTTAATCCACTCGCCTGGGGTTGAGAAGGCCAAACTGACATCAACCTGCATTAGGAGATGGAAGGCTGGAATTATTGTGCCTAGGCTAGCCCTTAAAAAAAGAAAAGAAAAGAAATTCAAAGCAAGAAACCATCCCTTACAACCTGCTGAATGCAAGCGCAATTCAGCTATCGGTCTGGATCTAAAATATGCTAATCCATTGAGATGGAAATCTGGGGCTGTCAGAACTTGCAGCGTTGCATTGATGATATTCACAAAGGTGAGCGGGCTGATGCTGTGTCTTGGGGTGGGGGGTGGGGAATACGTCTTGAAGATCTGGCTTTTCACAGACAAACCCAGAGGGCTATAATGATAAGCTAGCTCCCCACAAAAGAATGCCCCCCTCTTCCACTAGCTTACAGAGTTGGGTTGAGTGGAAGAGTTGATTGATTTGAAGGGATAATTTCCCCCATGACAGTCATTTATTCGTCCTTAATGCAGGCTGTAGTAATCTCATAATAGACTCCTGGTGCTCAATCACAGGACATTAAACCTTAGCTATTAGCATTATACATACCAACTCATAAATAACAAGAATGTCAAGCAGAGGAAATCAGGAACCAAGGTTGTTCAAATATTCACAAATTTTATCCATGCTAGCTCTGTGCAAGAATCTGAAGTATTAATTGTCACGGCAAATTGGAGGTAAATAAGAGTCAATGGAATTCAAGGAGGACTGGACTTACGATCTCTTATGGGTGTGAAGGGACTCCAAGCTAATGACATGTTAGACTCTTCCCTCAACTTCAAACTGATCATCTCCTACAGATAATGTCCTAATCTTCCAGAACCTGCTTCTGGAAGCTCTCCAAAACCAGTGTTCAGATTCAGCCAGTTCGGCTCGGTTCGGTCGAATTGGAGGTTAAATTCTGGTTCATTGAACTGGTAATTGAACTGACCATCTGGCCCTGCCCATCCTGCCCCACCCCTCCCAGGAGTCTCCATGTGGCCCATTTTAGTTGCAGGTAAGTGCAGGTTCTGGGTGGAAGCTCTGGGAGGGCGAAAAACAGGCTGAACCAGAAGTTTCAGAAGTCTAGAAATGGGCCTGTTTCTGGCTTCCGGAGGGCCTCTGCAGCCTGGGGGAGTCCGTTTTTGCCCTCCCAGAGTCCCGAGGGAAGCCTCCAGACTCTGGGAAAGGCAAAAAATGGCCCTCCTGGAAGTTCTGGTCGGCCACGCCCACCCAGCAACTGGACAGAGAACTGGTTGCTGGGATTTTTGAATCCCACCCCTGTCCAAAACCCTTCTGATGTCACCATGTTTGAGAATAATGTTAGAATCCCAAGTTGGGAGAAGAGAAGACTCCAAGGGAAGAGGTCACCACTCAAAAACACCATCTCTGGGCCCCTATCCTCTTCCTTCCAGAAGGCGAGGAACAGCCAATCCTTGAACACCTCAGATAGGTCAATGGTAATCTTGAAGGCATTTAGGAACCTAGACCTAGAGGGCTTTGAAATCATATCAGGAAATCTATTGGAAACCACCGCACCACCTGCTGCACAACTATTGCCTACAGCAAGTATCATCATCTCAAAATTGATCCAACCCAGTTTGCATCTACTGCAGCTTCATAAATATTTTACTGAAATCAATCATGGACACTGCCTTTCAGTAGACTGGATGTGCAGCCACCCCCAGCAGAACTTTTGGCACTCTATGGAGCTCTCTATAGCTGGCAACAACCTGTTCTCCAGGTTCAAAATGCCGCCTTTTAAAATCGGTGGGTCTCTAGCATCAATGCTAGAAGGGAGTGAGCTTTGCTGTCATTTTACATTATCATGGCTTGCCTGTATAATCCTTACATGGGGCAAGCCACTAGCAGATAAAACGAGAGCAAATCCCCATGGATGCTGTTATCTAGTTGGGTCATGAAACATCTGCAAGAAAACAACCAAAGAGAGTTGGTCTTGATGCTCAGAGAGCATCAATAACCTTATAGTCCTCCTCCTCCTCCTCCTCCTCCTCCTCCTCCTCCTCCTCCTCCTCCTCCTCCTTCTCCTCCTCCTCCTCCTCCTCCTCCTCCTCTCTGAAAACCCCATTCCATTGTAGCAATGATGCTGTTATCTAGCTTAGTCATGAAACATCCACAAGAAAACAGTAAAGCTCAGAAAGCACCAAGGATCTTACAGTCCTCCTCTCCCTCCTCCTCTTCTACCTTCTCTATCTCCTCCTCCTCCTCTCCACAAACCCCATTCCATTCTAGCACTGATGCAATATCTAGTTTGGTCATGAAATGCCCACAAGAAAGCAATCAAGCTCAGAAAGCACCAAGGAGCTTACAGTCCGCCTCTCACTCCTCCTCCTCCTCCTCCTCCTCCCACTCCTCCTCCTCCTCCTCCCACTCCTCTCTCTCCTCCTCCTCCTCCCACTCCTCTCTCTCCTCCTCCTCCTCTCCACAAACCCCATTCCATTCTAGCACTGATATTGTTATCTAGAGTCATGAAACGTCCACAAGAAAGCAACCAAGTTCAGAGAGCACCAAGGACCCCACAAAAAGTGTTTTTTTAAAAAATAAAAATAAAAATAAAATAATAGAGCTATTTTTCCTGGGGAAAGGGGAGCAAGACTGATGACAGCACTAAACCAGTCGGTCAAACTTTTTTTGCAAAGGCCATCTCTTCTCCAAGTCCATCTGAGGAACTGCAGGAGCTTAATTCAAAGACAAAGCAATTCTCCAATTCATGTGTGCGCCATCTCTCCTTCCCTGTTATCCTTTTGGAAAGTTGAAAACAATTACAAATGCGATAATGCCAGCTCTCTCTAGGTGTATCAAGTTTGCACTTTCTGAGCCTGCCGAGGGAACGTGGCTCTCTCCCCATTCCCATCCTGGCTGGGTTTACCTCCGCTGAGTACAAAATGAGAATTAGTTGCAGGCGGATGCTTCCCCGCTCTCTGCAAATTTCAGAATTTAGCAAGCCAAGGGATGCCTCTCTGGGAATACTTCAAAAAAAAGATGCTAAAGTGCCTGGAGAAGACTGCAATCCCAAAGGTACACACTGATGTAGGATGGTGCTGAATATGCCAAAGAAATACAGCTGGGTAAAGGTTTTTGCCAAACCTTCTCCTTCTCTTCCTCCTCCTCATCCCTTCGCTTTCTTCTCTACTCTGCAAAATCTAAGCCTTCCCAACACTGATGATGATTCCTAGTTGGGTAATGAAACATCAGAAAGAAAACAACCAAGATCAGAGAGCATCAAAGACCCCACAGTCCTCTCCTCCTCCTCCTCCTCCTCTTCTTCCTCCTCCTCCTCCTCCTCCTCCTCCAAAACAGCAATTCTCAA
>BLBF01000060.1:7320784-7332667 GCA_015471245.1 Laticauda colubrina | reverse complement strand
CGATGGATGCTGGTAGGCAGAGGCAGAATTTTTTTCCTCTTATTTTCTTCCCCCCAAACTAAGCCCAACCACATAGTTTCATGGCGAAGCACGGGTATAGAGCTAATATATATCTATTAATACATCAAGATATATGAGAAAACAAGAAAAAGGTTTAGAAACTGAAGGGCGGTAGTATAAGGTATGTGTGAACAACATGAAATAATGAAAATGAAATGTCATAATTAGGAGTAATAATATTATGTCTATTTGTATCAAAATGTATGATATGCAGGTATCATACCATTCACACACTGATATGTATAAATAACATACAATAAAAAACTTGATGGAAAGAATTCTGATATTAATTGGATAACTACTTTATTGTACTGTCTGTGGAATCTAGAGAACAGGGAAAAACTTAGTGGCTTTCCAAATGATCTTGAATTCTGAGGCCCATCTGCTCCATTGACCTCACTGGGATCAAGGAATGCTGGGAACTGTTGGCCAACAACCTCTGAAGAACTATCTGTTTCCAGAGACAGGGATTGGAATCAAGAGAGGAATCATTAAGTTCCCACAAATTATCTTAGTCCAATCCCTCTTGAATTCCATTAACTTTTACCTTGCACCAATTTAGTGCTGACCACTAGTTGACTAGATTCCTATGTATAAGTAGACCCAATAAATGTAAACAATGTATAAATAAGTACATCTGCGTAACCAGAACTTAACGTGTGGTCCTAATTCTTCACGCCTGACGATCTGCTTCCAAAGGAGGTGATTTGGGCTGAGAAAACCAGTGCCAATCCTTCGATCCTAACCAAACAGTCTCAATCTCTGCAGGCTCTTGACATTTCCAAATCTCCCAAGCAAGAAATGAGGGTGCTCATGGATCCGGAAGCTGCCCTCTCAAGTAGGGAGCCCTGAGGTCTCTCGTGCTTGATTCATTTTGTTGCAGCTTCACAGGTTTTGCAAACCCATCCTGTCGGATTAAGATACGATACATTGAGGTGTACAAACCTGGTGAAATAATTCAGTAAGCATATTAATCAGGTGGTGAGCACACAGACACTGTGGCGTAGCATGTCAGGAGTTGCATGGGCCAGGTCATTGTGTTGAAGCATAACATGGTTTGCTTAGTTTTGGTTTTACTTGCTGTGTGAGTACAGACATGATTGCTTCTTACAAATCACCCAATTTATAGGCAGACTCACCCTGTGGTGAACCATTGAACTGAAGTCTATGGAGATTCTTCTGTCATCCAGGTCATGATTGTCCCAAAGGAGGCAACTGGACTTTCTTGTTTTTTTTTCTTTGAAGACATTTCACTTCTTATCCAGGAAGCTTCTTCAGCTCTGACTGGATGGTAGAGAATGGAAGGATTTATAGTCATTGAAGACAGCTGGTCATTTGCTTTCTTTTTAGAGTCGTTGAGGCTATTTGGAGGTTTGTTTGTATCCTCAGGGTCACCTGAGTCATGCAAATGGGTGTGGAGCCTTCTTGGAATGGCTGAAAGATCTGTGTTGTAGACAGGTGGTAGATGATGTTGAATCCCTCTGACAGAGATAAACCTCCAAGTGGCCTCAACGACCCTCTAAAAGGATGCAAATGACCAACTCTCTGCAAGGAATATAAATCTTCTTGGAACTGCTGAAAGGACCGTGGTGTGGAGCTGTGCTTCCTGCAGGATGTTTTCTGTCCTGCGTCCCCTCACTCTTGAAGACAGGCGCAGGTTGTTGGGGATGAGTCTGTGTTGTCTGCATTTCAAATTGGCTCCATATCCATTTGCACTACTCATGTGACTCTTCGTAAATGTTTCACTTAACAACAGAGGCTTTGGGCTCTATTGTGGTTGTAAGTTGAGGATTACTTGTCCTTCTGCCTCCAGCTTTCTTCTCATTTCCAGTCCATCATTTGCTTCCAATTTATTCTCTCATTCCTTCTTTTCTGCTTTTAAGTTCAGTCTTTGATCACTGTCTGGCACACATTTTCTTACAGCCCAGCAGTTGGTTTCTAACAATGCCAGAGAAACTTAATTTAACCTGAGCCAACTGTTGGCCAAAGTCAGTGCTTTATTCCACTGCTCACTGAAAATGTAGCTGAGAGGCATCATGGTTTATTTAGAATGTGTACATAATGTTTCCTTTTAGCCATGTAGACAAAAAAAAGAGGGTTGTTTTATTTATCTTGTTTACACAGCCAGGATGATTTTAAAAAAAAGGAAGGAAGGCACAGGTGCTGGTATCCATGTCAGCATTGCTGAATGCAGAACATTGATTTAAAAAAAAATGATGGGAAGGAGATAGCCGTCATTTATAATTGTCACCAGTCGTTTGGCTGAGACTCCAGTTGTGAATTTTAGGAGGATATTTTTAGAGAGAGGGAGGCTAACTAAGGAATTCAGAGGAATCAAGGGCTTTGATGGCTGATATTTTTCTTAACAGGTGGCAGGGACCCAGCCATCTGTTTGGGGAGACAGAAAGATTTCAAGAGTTTTTCTTCTGACGGGCCTCTCCACAGAATTTCAAGAAACCCGCCATGTTTTCAGTGTCAACCCTGAAGTTGGCTGAATGGTGGCCATTTTCTTTTCTGTAGCTTTCCTCGAATGAGGTTGCTCTTCGCATTGCTTCAGGGATGACACAGCCTGGAGGGGAGGAGCCAGGGAGGATGTTGGTGTATGTGTAGAGATAGCTGGGGTGTTGTAGCCAAAATAAAATTCTTTCCCCTGGGAATCAAGGACGTTTATGTAGGTGTTCGAAAGGTGGAGACTGAAGTCACCTAGTAACAGAACTGTATGCTGATTGGACCATGTGACTTGTGACTTTGGAGGGAAGTGATACAGTTTTACTTTTCATTGGGTATAAAACCAGCGGGCACTTAAGAGCCAGTTTTCTACCAAGTTTGTGCCAATATGATATGTCCAGAGGTGGGCTTCAAACATTTTAGCAAAGGATTCTCTGCCCAGTTGCTGGGTGGGCATGGCCTGGTTGGCCTCCTGCACCACAGCGGGGGGGGGGGGGGGAGTGTTTTTGCCCTCCCTGGGTTCCAGAGGTTTTCCTCGAGTCTCCAAGAGGGCAAAAACAACCCCCCTGGGCTCCAGAGCAGGGATGGGATTCTACCAGTTTGCACCTATTCGCTAGCACCGGTTATTAACATTTTAAGCAGTTCAGAGACCCGGTTGTTAGAATAAATTACTGGCCTAATCCTGTAAGGAAGGCAGGAAGGAAACATTCTCGTGTTGCTTAGAGAAACTGCCTTTCCATTAACAATTTTTACATTCTTGGCAGGACTAGACTTCGTGTCTCAGGAACGTCTCTGGAGTTTTTTTCCCCTCCTTTGCTGGTACTTTGCTTGTGTGGAGTGACCATTCAAAGTTACAATGGCACTGAAAAAAGTGACTTATGATCGTTTTTCACACTAATGACTGTTGCAGCATCCCCACAGTCATGAGAGGCCAGGGGAGGAGATGCGTGCCTCAATGTGAGTGATATTAAGTTGGCTACATCCAGCCAATAACAT
This sequence comes from Laticauda colubrina, assembly GCA_015471245.1. Lineage (NCBI taxonomy): Eukaryota > Metazoa > Chordata > Lepidosauria > Squamata > Elapidae > Laticauda > Laticauda colubrina. Next base: position 7,329,163 of record BLBF01000060.1, on the reverse strand, counting down.
GACCACAAGCCATGTCCACCCAGTCACATGACCACCAAGCCACACCCACCAACTAAGCCATGCCCACAGAACCGGTTGTTAAAAAATTGAATCCCACCCCTGCTCCAGAAGCTCTCTTCCCAAGCTTCTGAGAGGACCGTTTTTTGCCTTCCCGGAGCCTCTGCACATGCCCTGCATTTACCTGCATCCAAAACAGGCTGTGTGGGGACTCCTGGGAGATGAAGGGTGGGGTGGGCAGGGTCATCCAGGAGTGGGATCTGGGGGTTCTTTGAACTGCACAGAATCTTGGCTAGAAGCATTCCTGAACCCCTGAGAACCCCCAGCAACCCACCCCTGGATATGTTCCAATAAAATGTTCTTTGAGGAATATGACTGCTTCAAAGTTCTCATTGTTGGGGATATGTTACGTGGAACCATGATGGGCAAGTCACTAATTTAGGTCCCTCTTCGAAGTTACAAGGGAGCACACATAACCTTCTGAGACCCACAAATTTTGCTGATGAAAAATCCAAGGCAGAAAATGCTTCTCTTGATGTTCTTCAGAGGAAGTCCTTTAGCAAACCTTCAAAGTGATTAAGAACCAAGTGAGGTACATAGTCAAAAGAGATTATACTGTGTGATAGTTTTAATTAGGATGTGTCAGCTTTCGAAGCCATATTAGTAACACAAGCTTCCATGCTACTACATTCTTGAACCTGAGAATTTGGGAGGGGGGATTTAGTAGAGCATACATAGTTAGACATAATAGCATTCTTCTTGTCGGTTAAGGTCATGTTGTTCCTGCACCTGGAAGAGGCGTAGTTGAAGGGATGTATCAAGTTGGGACAGAACATGATTGGATCATGTGATGGACTGATGGGTGCAGGGGTTGCCCACCAAGCCATGCCCACCAAGCCACACCCACAGAACTGGTAGTAAAAAAATTGAATCCCACCACTGCAGTACACAATGACGTTGTATAATTGGAACTGTTATGTATATTAAGGAAGAATGAACAAGAAAAATATTTTTAAAAAAGAAAGAACCAAGCGAGGTAGAAACCGTGACCATGAGTCAACTCTGAAGGTGGACCAGATCAGGCAGCTAATTCCACAGGAAGGCCAAAAACATACTGAGAGATTATAGTAACATAATTTGCCAGAGTGCCTATGTCTTCATTCCCTTGTATCTTAGAGTATTGAAGGAGTTTTGGGCAAACTAATTCATTAAGTCTCTTTCTAATCTACTCCTACCTCCTCTGGGCTCAATACAGTACGTGTTTCCATATCTGCTTTAATAGCTGCTGAATATTTTCTCCAAAGTCATCTCCATAGCTTCTTACCATACACCATACCCTGAAATATTTTTGGGTCTCCCTAGAATTTAAAAGGGGACACCATGGCTCAGTGGCTAAGACGCCGAGCTTGTTGATCAGAAAGGCCCGCGCTTTGAATCCCTAGCGCCATGTAATGGAGGGAGCTCCTGTTTCTTGTCCCAGCTTCTGCCAACTGAGCAATTTGAAAGCATGTAAAAAAAATGCAAGTAGAAAAATAAGAACCACTTTGGTGGGAAGGAAACAACGTTCCATGCACCTTCAGCGTTTAGTCCTGCTGGCCACATGACCATGGAGACGTCTTCAGACAGCGCTGGCTCTTCGGCTTTGTAACGGAGATGAGCACTGCCCCCAGAGCTGGAAACAACTTACACAGATGTGCAAGGGGAACTTTTACCTTTACCTTAGAATTTAAAAGGCCGTTCCTTCTCCACAATCTCCTTCATTAACATCGCAGTCATGTGCCAAATTTAAATGGAGGGAAAAACACAAAGAGGATTGAATTTCTCTCCCAGAGAAAAAAAGGAAGTGGCTGTTATAGATAGGCCTGCTTATAATTCTCACCTCTGGCTTTCGTTGCCCAGCTACTCAAGCATTTTGAATGCTGGCTTTTCTGCTCTATGATTGCATTTTTATTTTATTTTTTTTATTTTCATTTTATTTTGGATTCTTCCTTTATTATTCCTCCAGCTACTACTAACTGCCTGAACATTTCAGAATGGATCTGGCATGGTTGCAGAATCGGCCGGTGAAAATGTATGTCACGCCATTCTCTGCTTACTCTATTCAAAACAAGACGCAGCGGCATGGGCGACAGGGGTGAAGTGTAATAATTGTGATTTCACATGTGCGGATGAGTGAAGAAAGACTTCAAAGAATGTCCTATTCTCCGTGCACATGCACCTTTTTAACAGATTAATTGGGTTGTATTGCTGAGGGGGGGAAACGCTTAACTGGAAACGGGGAGGCAACCAGTATTGATGATTCAATTTGGAAGGACAAGAGACCAACAAGCTTGGTGTTAAATCTCTAACAAAGAAACCCGAGGACTGGATCAATCCATCTTCTCGGACCATCAAAGCAGAATTCCTGTTTCTCATTCATTTCAGATGGGTGGGTGAGGATGGCAGTATTGATTATGAAACCCAAATTAGTCAGGCTTAAAATAAAAGTAATTTACTATCGGCCAAGAACTGCTGGAGAAGACTTAGCCAATGGGGTTGTTAAGAAACCCCATTGGCTAAGAAATTATAGAAAATAATGGAAAAGAAATTATATTCAGAAGTAATGAAAATGAAAAGACGAAAGTAAGTGTGGCTTTTTTATTTTAAATATCAGACCATTCTCCTCACGGCCGTCCAATTAAGGCATACACGAATCCCCGCCAACATGGCTACGGTTTGATGTCCTTTCTTCTTAAGTGAAGGGCGGGATTCTCAGAAATTATGTTGTTGCTGCTGTTTTAATGGTCATTAAAGACTTGAGTGCAGTTTCTTCTCAGGGCTTGAAGACTTTTGCAATCTTAGCATTGAGAAATTGATTTGCATTCATCAACTGCAGTGACCTTCTTTGTATCTTGGCGCCACTTTGACGTTGCCTTCATTCCATCGAAGATGTTTACCCTCTTTTTCATCATCTAAGATTTTTCCGAGTGCCATTAGGTTTGGTCTCCAGGATGGCATGTTCAAATGTTGTGTCAGTGTTCCGAATAACGCATCTACCAAAATCAGAACTCTGAGGCAGGTGAATTCCTTAAATAACACATTTATTGGATACATCATATCGGCACAGCCAGCAGTGTGATTCAACCAGTGTAACAACCAGTTCAGCAAGTGCACATGCACAGCATTTAGAAAAGACCATTTTTAGCTATTTATACTTACCTTCTGTTGCAGCCCCAGTGAGTACAAGAGTTGATGCATGGCAAACTGTTCTGCTGCACAAATCAGCAATGGTCAAAAACAAGGAAATAAAGCACAGGAAAAGGGCAGGGGTGGATGGGCAGAGCCAAAAGATCACCAGAACTACTGGTTCATGTGAACTGGTCCAAACCAGTAGAATCCCACCCCTAGACACGGTTAGTGAAAACCAACTCCGAATGTTTTCCTGCGTTTTTGACACAATTAAAAGAGCAATTGTTTTCTTCCCCAAGTGTCACAGTTCACATTGTCCAATTAAGGCATTTTGCAGGTTCTTTGGTCATTCCTCTCCTCCTCCAACTGCCGCCTGTTGGGATGACCTTGGTTCCCACGAGAAAGTTTTTTGTTTCGACTGCTGGCCTGTCAATCTACTTCCCCCTCCTCTCAAAGTTCATGGCAAATATGACAAAAGATGGCTTCAGCCAGGTTTGTTTCAGAGTTGACATGTTGCTTTTCATCTGAGCTTTCAATGTTTTTTTGATGCCTAACAAGGGCAGACTGGAGGCATCTGGCCTTCCATGGAGTTTGTTGTTATTCATTGCTGGGCTGAGAATAGTGTTGTTGATGTTCTTCAGGTCACTGCCCAATAAACTTTTGATTAGGATGCTAGATAAATACTGTTAATAGAAAAACATACATGCAGAGCATTTTGCTCCCATATGGACTGACACCTGATCTAAGCTCAGCGGAGTCCTTCAGTTCACATTATTTCCACTGTGAAAATTGGCTTCCATGCATTTCAAGTCGGTTGTAGAAAATTCAGTGGGTTTTGCTTCTCAGCAGAGAAACACAGGATTTCTTACAGGACAGGGCTTCCTACTTTATATCAATTTGTATTGATATATCAATTTGTAAAACAATATTTTTTTAAAAAAAATGTGTTTGTCCCATTTTGCTTTCCTTGCTTAAAATATTTGGCTGAGTTACAGCTACGGCATTCCATTTCTTTTTTTTTTTTTTAACAATTTTTATTGATTTTACAATTTAAAAAAAAAAGACACAACAACATAATAACACGTACATAATTGAAGGGTTGGGGGAAAAAAGGCGGGGGGAAAGGGGATGGGAAAAGAGGACCGGGAAAAAAAAAAAGAAAAAAGAAAATACAGAAAAGAGATTTGTTAAAACTATTCTTACTTTCGACAGTTTGTGAGATCTTTTCTTCCTTTGGTTTTACTATCTCTAAACACTTTATCTTTACAAGAATTTATACATCACTCATATAAATTTATCTTATTCTTTCTATCCTATAATATAAAATTCGTCTTTGTTCTAACCACTTATACCAATAATTCCAGCTATTATAATATATTGAAGTTTCTTTGTTTTTTAGAGCTAATGTTAATCTGTCCATTTCTGCACAGTTTAAAATTTTTTGGATAATCATCTCCTTTGTAGGAATCTGTGGGTGATTCCAATACTGAGCAAAAGCCAACCTAGCTGCTGTTAATATATGTATTGTAATATATTTTGTCTTTTTTGATATTTGTTTGTCAAAAATCCCTAGTAGAAAAGACTCTGGTTTATATTCGATCTGTTCTTTAGTAATATCTTTTAGCCAATTTCTTATTATCTTCCAATAATTTTGGGCTTCTATGCATGACCACCACATGTGGAAAAAAGTTCCCTCTTTCTTTTTACATTTCCAACATTTTGGACTATTTTTGGGACACATTTTCGCCAATCTCGAAGGAGGAAGGTGCCATCTATAAAACAGTTTATATGCATTTTCTTTGTATGCTACCGATTTTGTAATCTTATTATTACTTCCCCAGACTTTTTCCCATTCATTTAAAGTGATATTACGTCCTACATTCCTACTCCAAGCAATCATATTTCCTTTTACTATTTCTTCTTCTAATTCTACTTCAAGTAAACAATTGTAAAATCTAGTTATGTTCTTTTTTCCTGATCCCATTAAAATTTTATCTAGCTGCTGGGGTTTATTACTAATTCCAAATTCTTTTCTATCCTGGTTATATCTACTATGAATTTGTAAATATGCCCATTGATCTATTTTAAATCCCCATTCTTGAAGTTCTTGACGGGATTTCAAATTTCCTTGTACGTCTAATAAATCTTTATATTTGATCATTCTAGAAATATCCAAATTGTTTGGGTGAATCATTGCCTCCATTGTTGATAGCCAAATCGGTACTTTTAAATAGTGTTTTTAACATATTTTTTTCCAATTAGTTACCAATGAGTCTCTAATTAAGTGTCTGTGAAAGTATTTCTGGGTAATTTTTCCTACATCCCATAAAAAAGCATGCCACCCCCTTTGTAAGTCGTGGCCCTCTAAAAATAAGATTCTCTTATTTCTAAGGTGACTTAAGAAATAGCAGGAATAGCCCATAAACATGATTTAGAGTTGTGAGACTGGCAAGGATTAGGATGAGAAAGTTAGGATGAAAACTGGGGAGATTCAATTTATTGCATTTTTTTTCTTTTTAAATCAAGAGTTAACCTGATCTACAACAGGGAAGGAGGGGAGATTTTCTCACTTCTTAAAGCCTCTCATTTTCTCCTGAATTTCTTCAGAACAATTGCAGCTTCACATCTCTAGCCTACCTTCCTGAGATATTTTTCATATGGGGCATATGGGCCCTGCAAGGAAGTTCAGGAAGAAGTTCATTCACCCAAATGAACTAATTCTCCTTTTGCAAGTTTACATTAAGAGGATCTGTCATGGCTGAAAGTGTATTTCTTCCCTCACCTGGTTGCCTTTACAGCCCAAGAAACTAGGGAGGGTCCTGTCAGTGTTCTACCCAAACTCTCCTTCTCCATCCAGCACTCAGAGACAAAGTCCACCCAAGTAAGAATTTATTAGAGAAGTCATATTGGCAGATCTGGGAAAACCCGAATCTAAGAGTTCCGGGTTTTCCCTTCCTAAATTCCAATTCTGAAATCCAAGACCCATTCCCTGCATCCATCAGGCCATCACATGGCCCAATCAAATCTTCATCCCAACTGGAGGCATCCCTCCAGACATTCCTCTCCAGGTGCAGAGCCTTGATTCTCTGAAAAAGAATGTTGTTGTATCTAAACTTCTACCCCAGTATGAAATCCCGCTTCCTAAATTCCCAGGCACTGAATGTGGCAGCCTCGAAGTTTCCAAGGAAAAAAAATGGCTTTCAAGGCTGACAGGTCCTTTCTGAAATTTGCCTCATCCCTTTTACTGCTGCAGGCTAAGCCTGCCTCTTATCTGACTATTCTCCTGGCTGTGACTCTTCCCCTGTCTCCCAAGGTCATTCTCATTAGCCCCAAATCGGACCTTACTTTTACAGACTCAATCAATACTTTTATTTTGCTCTCACCCACTCCGACATACAGAGAAAAGGGGGAAGGAAGGAGAGGGAGGGAGAGAATGAATTAGAATTGCTGGAGATTGTTATTTCTTTCTGCATCAAAATCCCAGCTCTGTCTCTGTAAAAAGAAATGTATACTTAGCAGACTAGTTTCCCTGCAGGCCCCAGCCATTATAACAGGTGCAAACCAGAGGGCAGATTTCATGCTTTCCTTTCCCCCCAGGTGGAGGAATTTTTCTCATAAGCAGAACTCTTGAGTTCTAAAACTAGGAACGATAGTTAATAAATCAAAGTCTGTAACATGAAGGTGGCATTTCGTGACATCTCTTCTTCCTCCTTTTACGTTGAAGAAAGACCAGCCGCTTTGGGCATCAGCAATTCACCAGGTCCCCTGATGAGAAATTCCTGTTCTATAACTTCAATAATATGGCATTTTCTCCTCCAGAAGAAACAGAACTGATCTCTATGCAATCTTTCTTAAATCTGAAATTGGAGACCTGCTTGCATACCACAGGACTCTACGCAATAACAATTCCTGTAGGGCCAGATTGCTTTTTCAGAATAGATTTTGTTTTATTTGGCTCATTATTTAGTGCTTATCAACTTTTTAAAAAAATTGCTCGTTGCCTTAATCTCCTTCTGATGCTTAGCCTCCTATACTTGGCCCAGAAGTGGTATTCAGCAGGTTCTGACCAGTTCTGGAGAACCCGTAGTGGAAATCTTGAGCAGTTCAGAGAACTGGCAAATCCCGCCTCTGGCGGGCCCCCATCTCTTCTCTGTCTCCCATTGAGTCCCAGCTGAGTGGCTGGGTCTCCTTTGGTTGTCCTGAACAGGAGAACGGAGCTGGAAAGCAGGTTAGTGAGGTGGGGAAGGAATGGGACTTTCCCCAGGGTGGGGAGGGAGTGGGGATTTTGCCATATCCTTCCCCTGTCATGTCCACCAAGCCAAGCCCACAAAACCAGTCGTAATTTTTGGTGAATCCCATCACTTATTTGGTCCAAGCAAGAACAAGAATGGTAAAGGAATAAGATCAGTGCTAAATATTAGGCCACAGCATGTTCAGTTTGATGCACTTCAAAGAGTTCATTTGGAAAAAATCAAATCCATAGAGCTGAGGCATTGAACTGAATCAAAGTGACATTAGATTCTGTGCGTGATTACACAAGGAGCTGTATGCATGCAACAACTCTTGCCATTGAGTGGTGCACATACAATTCAAGACCCCTGATCAATTGGGTAATCCATTTTGGAAAGTCAACCCAGAAAACTGATTCTCTGTTACTTGGGTGAAGCCAATATTGGCATATCCCTAATTAATAATTGCCTCAAAGGGGCAATGGTATAGGAGAATTGCCTTGGGAGATGAAGCAGAGTGATGCAACCTAGAGAATGATCAGCTAATGGGCTGCATAGCCCACAGTGAGGAAAGAGGCTCAGAAGGGACCCTCCCTAGTTTATCAGGCTGTAAAGGAGACAGTGGGAGATTTGTACTTTCAGACTTGCAAGCTACTGTTACTGTAGAATGGAATGGAATGGAATGGAATGGAATGGAATGGAATGGAATAGAATAGAATAGAATAGAATAGAATATAACAGAATAGAGAATACAATAGAGAATAAAGAATAGAATATAGAATAGAACAGAATAGAAAATAGAATAGAGAATAAAGAATAGAGTAGAATAGAATAGAATAGAATATAGAATGTAACAGAATATAGAATAGAATAGAATAGAATAGAATATAGAAAAGAACAGAATAGAACAGAACAGAATAGAACAGATTTTGGAATGAAGAATAGAATAGAATAGAATAGAATAGAATAGAATAGAATAGAATAG
>BLBF01000060.1:7283165-7298126 GCA_015471245.1 Laticauda colubrina | reverse complement strand
AGAGAGAGAGAGAGAGAGAGAGAGAGAGAGAGGAGGGAGGGAGAGAGAGAGAGAGAGAGAGAGAGAGAGAAAGAAAGAAAGAAAGAAAGAAAGAAAGAAAGAAAGAAAGAAAGAAAGAAAGAAAGAAAGAAAGAAAGAAAGAAAGGTGAATTTTTTTCCTTGTTTTTTGCAGCATAATTTCTGGCAAGAGATTCTGGAGACATATATGGCCTACAGATTTTAACAACTCGCAATGGGTACCTCTCAGAACAGGGGTGAGTAACTGGTGCTTTCTGAGCTTAGCTATTTTCTTCTCCAAACTGCGCAGAATCATAACAACCGGTTCTATAGAACCGGTTTAAACCGCTAGAATCCCACCCCTGCCTCTGGTTCTGATCCAGGCAACCCACCATGGATTCTGATATTTGATGATCTTGCAACTATGAGTAGTTCACTTACTCATACCAAAGCCCATCAGTCCTCTTGCAAATGGATAAGACATCTCCAAACTACCGATAAGTCAAGCATGTAACCTTGGGTGACAAAGTTCTGGTGAAATTACAGATAATTGAACCACAGATAGCAAGGAGGCAACGTGATTTTCACTGCCTGGAACATCACAAGTTCAGGTGGGCTGCAGAAGGAGGTGACCATTAGCTTTGTGGGTTGGGAGCCCATCTCCTTGAAAATACCAATAGCGCTTAGACTTATATACCGCTTCACAATGTTTTACATCCCTCTCTAAGCAGTTTACAGAGTCAGCCTATCACCCTCCAACAATCAAAGGATGGAAGGTTGAGTCAACCTTGACCCTGGTGAGGATCAAACTGCTGGCAGTTTAACCACTGCATTTTAACCACTGCACACAAGGGGAGGAAAGAAGGGAGGGAGGGAGGGAGGAAAAAGAAGAGGAATAGCAAAAGCACTACCACTTAGACTTATATACCACTTCACAGTGCTTTCCAGCCCTCTCTAAGTGGTCTACAGAATTAGCATCTTGCCCCCAACAATTTGAGTCCTCATTTTACTGACCTCAAAAGGACAGAAGGCTGAGTCAACCTTGAGCCAGTGAAGATCAAACTGCTGGCAGTCTGCAGAGTAGTCTGAAATACTGCATTGTAACCACTATGCCACCACGGCTCTTATATCACATGTTCTCCGTGTTTTAAGGGAAGGAGGAATCAAGGATCACACAACAAATCTATAGATAGTCCTCAACTTACAACTATTCATTTAGTGACCAAAGATACAATAGCACTAAAAAATGACTTATAACCATTTTTCACACTTACAACTGTCGTAGCAACCCCATGGTCATGTGATCAAAATTCGGACGCCTTGGCAACTGACATATTTATGACGGTTGTAGCATCCTGGGGTCAGGTGATCCCCTTCTGCAACCTTCTGGCAAGCAGATTCATTTAGCAAGGGTGGTAAGTGCAACTGCAATGATTCACTTAGCAAGGGTGGTAAGACAGGTCGTAAAATGGTGTAAAATCCCCCAAACAACTGTCCCTGTCACAGAAATTTGGGGCTCCATTGTGGTCATAAGTTGAGGACTACCTGTATTTCCAGGAAAGGTGGTCATGGGAAATCACCTTCCCAGGAAGAATATGTAGATGATCTCAGCTATTGTGATGACCCGGGCCATGGCTCGAAGGCAACACAGCCAGAGAACAGATATGAGTCTCTTTATTTGATCCATTTTTGCTACCAATGTTCCAGTTACTCTCCAGCCAAAACTCTCCCATAAACCTGCAACAGCCTCTGTCTGCAGATACTCCAGTCCAAATGCTGTAAATAGAATGATTGCAAACAATCACTCCAGCAGGGCAAGGTAATGAGTCCAATAATTCCAGCAAGGCAAGATAAGCACACAGAAGCATGGCAATAATTCACACAGACAGGAGGAATGCCAGGAATTCAGGTCACAACTCTTAACACGAGATGAATTCAGTGTTTGTTCCCGATAAACACCCCTCCCAACTGCCTCTCCTTTAAACTCCATCCCCCAGTGTGCCTTGTGAAGGGAATTGAGGCCCTTTCCTTCCTCGAAAGCCATGCAACCCATGTTGCTCTCTCCTCCATTCCTTCCTGCGTGCCCTAGGATGAAGAGGGGGTGGGTCTGGGTCTTCCTCTGGACTCCCTCTCCCTTGTTCTACCTCACCCCTGCTCTGCCCAGCCTGATTTTGGTCTTTCCCAGTTTCCTCCACAGTCAGTGGAGCCACACTCCAACTCCCTGTCAGCTGTTCATCTTCCCCCTCACACTCAGACTCCGAAGGGGGCATGACAGCTAGAATCCTTCTGAAAATGGTTCAGAAGGGATCCTCTGAGATCAAAATCAAGGCCTACCTTTTTCCAGCTGTTTTTCTCTGGCAAAATATCACTGCTGGGGAATTCTTCCCAAAATAATCCACGCTCTTTTGGACTTCCCAAATGTAGGGATTGCTTGGTCGGATGCTGAAAATTTTCACCCCTCTCTTCACCTTTACCCTGGGAGAAAGAAGAGATCATATTAACAAAGCGAAAGGAAATGGCTTTTTTTTCCAATTACTCCATCAAATCGTTCATTGTGTGTCCTCATTACTGGCCCTTTCAAAAACACGGTTGCCTCTCCAGACAGACAATTGGCAATATGGGGAAAAAAATGAGAATATAATAAAAGCCAGATTACCTGTGCTGGGCCTTATATACGGTTCACTGGGTCTTAAACACTCCCTTGTTTCTTTGCATGGCACAGGAAAACAGAAGATAGGAGATACACCAAGGAGGCTATCAAAGATACTTTTCTGCACTCCACACCACTGTGGACACTCATTATCTATCTGTCTGACAAAAGAGATAGGGTCTCCACAGGATTTTCCCCTGAGGAGGACGAGAACTGGGGAAACTCTCCTGGTTTGAGTTGATGCATTTCCTGACTAAAAGAATACAATGTGAAATTCTTTCTTTGTTTCTCACAGCAGCATCTCTGGCAAGAGATTCTGGAGATGTGTTATGGCCTACAGGTTGTAACAACTAGCCATGGGGACCTCTCAGAGCAAGGCTGAGTACTTTGGGGATTGGGGGTTCTTTGGTGCTCTCTGAGCTTGTGTGGGGGGGTTTGCAGATGTTTCATTATCAGTACCACAAAGAGTTGTGGTTTGAGGAGGAGGAGGTGGTGGTGGTGGAGTAGGAGAAGTACAATGAGGTCCTTGGTGCTCTTTGAGTTTGGTGGTTTCCTTGCAGACATTTCATTACCAAATTAGATAACATCATCAGTGATTTTTTCCTTCCTTCCTTCTTTCCTTTCCTCCCCTCCATCCACATCCATTTCTTCCTTCCTTCCCTCCCTCCCTCCCCATTCATTCATTTATCTTCCTCCCTCCCCATCCATTTCTTCCTTCCTTCCTTCCTTTCTCCCTTCCCATCCACTTCTTCCCTCATCCCTCTCTCCCTCCCCATCCATTTATCTTCCTTCCTCCCTCCCTCCCTCCCTCCCAGCTTAGCTGATTTCTTGCAGACATTTTACAACCTAACTAGGTAACACCATCAATACTAGGAGGCAGTGGAGTTTGCTCTTTGTTTATAGACAAGTGGCTTGCCCTGTTGGTGTTGATGGGAGGGTACTTGGTGATTCCTTGATTAGGCTCAGACAGCACCAAGGATGCCACGTGTCCAAATCAAAATGGCCAGCCAGTTGACCCTTTTTTCAATACCGTTGTAATTCCAACCGTTTGCTAAACAAATGGTTATAAGTCAAGAGTATCATTTGCATGAGTATTATTTGTTTGAACTTCTTTTCTGGAGTAAACAACATGGAAAAGTGTTAAGTCATCCCCAAAACCAAACTCATTGGCAAAACTTATCTCCAGGACCAAGACTCGTCCTAAAACTTAAATCTGTGGCTGTGAGGAAAACTGAAGCTGAACCACCAAGAATCATAGATTTGTATTAACAATAGAATACTCTACCTGACTCTGTGGTTTCTTCTCCAAACCCCAAAAACTTTAACCTTAGACTGTCTACTATTGACCTCACCCCTTTCCTAAGAGGTCTGTAGGGGGTGTGCATAAGCGCACCAACATGCCTACCGTCCTTGTCCTTTTTGTTTCTTTTTTTTTATTTTTCTTATATATATCCATTTCATGTACTCATAACTATGTCTATACTTATACCTGTAATCTTATAACCACTTGACAAAATAAAATAAATAAAAATAAATTCTTCCACTAAATACCATGTTTACTGGGGTGCTAAGAAGGCTTCAGATTGTGCTATTAAAAAAATGCAAGCTTTTAGTAATCTATTTATTCCCAATGTTTGTTTTAACAGCTGCCTGTGGCTTTGTCCCTGTATTTCATAGTTTACAACCGGTTCACACGCAATCACTCAGCCCATCATTACTGCAGGCTGGTGATGGCTGTGAAATTGTCACTTAAGTGTTGTGAAAAGTGGAACAGCTGGGTGGCAAAGACAAAAAGAGTGCAAAAACATCACTAAGGGCCAGTTGTGTTCTCAGTTGAGTTCACCTGTCTGCTTTTCTTAACCATCAGAGACTCCTGTCTTTTTTGGGGTGGGGGGACAATTTGACTTGACTTTCTTTGAAAAATTATTTCGGCGGGGGAGCAGGCCGAGAAGATCAAAGCAGCTGGAGGACATGGGGAAATAGGTTGAAGAACACACTAAAGTTTTCTCCACTTCATTTCAGTCCAAATCAAAGGCCTTCAATTCTCCCATTCAAATGGATTCAGAAAGTCAACTAAATGTGAACCGACTATTCGAATCTGTTTGGAAAAACCGATCCTGCTTTGTTAATAAACTGCTTCAGACCTAATTCGGTGAAAGCCCATCAAGCAAAAACAAATAACAACAAAAAAAACCACCAAGCATACTGGCCTGGGGACAATCCAGACTGTTTCAAACAGATTTAATGAACCATGTCAATCCATCAATTCACTTTGGCAAAATCGGTTTGACACTCCCGATGAGCCCAGTGAATGTAAATTAAATCAGAGCACCAATGTCACCAGACTCCTTGCTTCTTCCTAGTCTGCAAATTCCAGCTTTGGAAAAGGCTAAGAGGCTTAACTAACTAACCTCTAGTATCATCTTTTGTATCACCACATTACAAAAGATAGTCTTATCGGCTTTATTCATTGTTGAGACTTTGGAAAAAGTGCTGAGAAGAGCAACAAAGATGATTAAGGAACTGGAGGATAAAATATGATGAACGGTTGCAGGAACTGGATACGTCTAGTTAAATGAAAAGAAGGGCTAGGGGTGACATGATGGCAGTCTTCCAATATTTGAGGGGCTGCCACAGTGAAGAAGGGGTCCACCTATTCTCCAAAGCACCAGAAGGCAAGGCAAGAAACAGGATTGAGCTTGCTAAAAGAAGTAACATTTGCTGTGAAGGATAAACTCATAACAGATTGTCAAAATTCAACCCTGGGTGTGTTGAAAAGCTATGGCTTTCTGTGACAAAGCAGGATGTCTATCATAGAATAGGAGACTGGAAATGAACAAATGAATCTCAGCTCTGGGATGGACTTATCTTGATTTTGATTTCCAAACTCTTCTTCAGATAGTCTTATCGGCTTTATTCATTGTAAGTCGAAATGGAAAACAACTCTAAGTCCCTGATTCTCCGAGCAGATTCAGTATTAGTTTGCAAGAGAGTGGCCTAGCAAAACATAAGCTATTTAAAACTGTATAATGTACCTTCAAATTCTTATTATGGTCTATGGTTTTTCCAGTCCTGAGAGACAGAAACCTGTTATCAATATGCATCACCATGAAAACAGATTAAAATTAAATCAATCTGCTTACTTTATAGGTTTGCAAGACAGTTCCCTCTCCCTTCAAATCTAGCATGTCCTTCATCTAATTAACATTTCAGGAGGAGGTGGGAGAGAGGAGGAATCATAATATGCTCGTGTATCCTCACTTGGTGCGGGATAATAAAAAAAAACCAAAAATCCCAGGAGGCTTTCTAATTAAATTTAATTAGTGAAAGGCCACCAGCCCAGTGCAAACTTACGGAGATGAACTTTGCATGCTGGCATTGAACAAAGCAGAGAGCTCAGCAATAGCCTAGGAAATCCAGCAAAAATGATCACACGGCTGGTTATAGAGTGGAACTTGGGCACCACGTACCCTGAAAGGATTGCTAGGAAAGCACTGTTTGATTGAAACCATTGAGTTGACAGACTTTTGAAATTCCATCCATCTGGAGGTTTAATGGAATTGCCATTGAATGTGGGAGAAGAGCAGGCAGAACTGGGAGGTGGAGTCAAACAACTCATCAGCCAAGAGTTGTTACGTTGCCACAAACAGTCCAAAACCAACTCCTCCTGAATTCCATTGACCCTTACCTGCTGCCAATTTAGTGTTGAACTTTAAATGGCTAGATTCTTGTGTATAGGCATGAACAACGAATATTCTGAACTGCCACTTAACGTATGGTCCTGATTCTTTGCATCTGACACCAAATTTTCAAATCAAATATACAATGATATACCACATTTTCCCATCTATAAGATGCCCCCATGTATAAATGCCATGTTTCATGTAGAGTAAGTAAACCTACTACAAGCCATCACTGTGCAGAAGCCATCTTACAGCTGATGTATGGCAATTGGCTGTGCCATGCGAAGCAGCAGAGGTTGAAAAGCAGTAAATAAGGGTCAGTATAGAGCCAGAACATGTGGGAGGGCCCAGCAGCTAACCATCAGAGCAAACCGGTTCACTCACAGATGATCGTTGGAGTTACCGGTTGAGCTAAACCGGGCTGAACCGGTAGAATAGCACTACTGATCATTGGTGACCCCAAATTTCAGGTTGCTAACCTGGTTGAAACATCATTCTAATGTCCCTTTCTCGAGGCTTAATTTTGGTAACCATGACTGGCCTCAAATAACAATTTGGAACTAAATTTTTCATTCATAACCCACCAGATCTAATTTCCCCCTTCCACTTTTCCTCCCAATCAAATGTAGAGATCAACAAGATTCATGGGCACATGACTTGCCCATACAGCACTTCAGAAAGAATCAGATCATTTTCATTTAAGTCAATCCAGTGATGTGAAAGATGCTCTAACACAAGACGACAGGTGAGAATCCAGACAAGACTTGTGCATGTATATAAAATAAGGGCCTGGAGACTAAAACATATGAACAATGGTTGCAGGAATTGGATATGGCTAGTCTTGTGAAAAGGAGGACTAGGAGTGACATGATAGCAGTGGTTCAATATTTGAAGGGCTGCCACAGAATAGAATAGAGTAGACAGTAGAATAGAATAGAATACAGGAAAGGAGAGGAGAGGAGAGGAGAGGAGAGGAGAGGAGAGTAGGAATGGAACAAGAATAGAGCAGAACAGAATGGAGGAGGAGGAGGAAGAAGGAAAGAAGATGAAGAAGGAGAAGCAAAAGGAATAAAGAAGAGTAGAGTAGAGTAGAGTAGAGTTGAGTAGAATAGAATAGAATAGAATAGAATAGAATAGAATAGAATAGAACAGAACAGAACAGAACAGAACAGAACAGAACAGAATAGAATAGAATAGAATAGAAGCTGGAAGAGACCTTGGAGGTCTTCTAGTCCAGGCCCCCGCTCAAGCAGGAGATCCGATACCATTTCAGACAACTGACTGTCCAGTCTCTTCTTAAAAACCTGCAGCACTGGAGCATTTACAACTTCTGGTGGCAAGCTGTTCCACTGTTTTGTCCTCCCTGTGAGGAAGTTTCTCCTTAATTCCAGGTTGCTTCTCTCCTTGGTTAGTTTCCATCCATTGTTCCTTGCCCTGCCCTCTGGTGCTTTGGAGTATAATTTGACCCCCTCTTCTTTGGGGCAGCCCCAAACTGCAAAGAAGAAAGGGTCAAGTTATCTTCCGGAACATCAGAAGGCAGGACAAGAAATGATGGATGGAAACTAATCAAGGAGAGAAACAACCTGGAAGTACGGAGAAATTTCCTAACAGTGAGGACCATGAACCAGTAGGACAGACTTCCTCCAGAAGCTGTGGGCGCTTCATAATGGAGGTTTTTAAGAAGAAACTGGACAGCCATTGGTCTGAAATGCATAGGTTCTCCTGCTTGAGCAGGGGGTTGGACTAGAAGACCTTCAATGCCCTTTCAAACTCTGTTCTGTAACTAAAGCATGCGTCTATTTTCTTGCCTCCAGCCCAGCTTTAAGGCCAGATGTTGGCTGCTTGCAATTTTAGCCTGGGTTATTATTAATTGAGCTCCTACATCTCAGTGACTAGACAGAACAATCGGAGGTCTCCAGCAGAGAGAAGATTCCTACTGTGACTAGGGCTGGTGCCTGTGTTTTATTTGCTGAGCTCCAACACAGATGAGAAGCAAACTGCAACAAGCTTCCCCCCCCCCCCCCCCATGAAAGAGCCACACACGGAGGCATTTACAGCAGGAGATACATAGGAGATAAATCCTTTTAGAAGATGGTTTGCTCATATTGGACCGAGGAGAGGAAGAGAGTTAGGTTTTAAAAGGAGTGTCAGCCAACCATCAAAAAACCAGGAGAGAGAGATTCATTCTTCTTCAGCAGGAATAAATTCTAATATGCTTCTTATTGGATACATCATTCTGGCAGCCAATATCAAAAGTATTCTTTAGAATTGGAGGAATGTAATTGAAGAACTTATGGTCTGGTTCTTTTCCTCGCCTTTTTCTCGATCATTGGTTTAGCTATCTTTTTTTCTGACAATGAGAGATTTCCCTGGATCTGTGATGGAGATAGAATTCACCTAAGAGAAAAATAAGTGTCATCTTTTTGAAAAGCAGAGGGAAAGAAGACAGACACCTGTCATAAATGTGCACGGGCTTCTTAAAATTCCTCCCCTCCCTTTGATTTGAAAGTTGAACACATCCTGGACTAAGATTGAAATCATTCATCCAAACCATCCAGCTGCATTTGGACAGCCTCGTGCTTGAATATCAACTCTACTTCTGTACACAGCTCTTACTTTGAAGAATTCTGGATGTTAATCAAGGACATTAAACATCCAGAAAATCTTGGAAGAATTCTGAATGTTGATCGAGGACATTAAACATCCAGAAAGGTTTGGAAGAATTCTGGATATTGATCAAGGACGTTAAACATCCAGAACACACTGGAGAAAATAGAAAATGCTCTTCAAAAATGCTCTTCTTTAATACAAGAGAAACTGGATGTGACCACTCGGGAGGCTGGCTCACCAAATACGGAGAGCTGGGAGTTTCAGAATTACTGGAAATTTCTTTTCAGCTGTGCTTTCCCAAGTGAGAAGCATTTGGAAGCTAATGAGGCAGATTAGTAAATATTTTGCTCCCAACAGAAATTCCCAGAGGAAAAAAAATATGAACAATAATCAGCTCTTTCCACTCCTTTCTCCTGTCCTCTCCACATTTCCAAGGAAGACACTTGGATCAGCGTGTATATTCAGTCAATGTTCAGGAAAATGCTTGGCCCCAAGAATGCTTTTATCCCAGCAGGCTATAAAATATGAAACCAAACAAAACAAAAACCAGGAACAGCCGAGCAGCTGGAGAGCATAACCCAAAACTTTATTTCGCTTGGGGCTGAGATCCAGGATCTTCAGCTAATTTAGTAGTGTGTTAATCAAGAACATTCTCTTTCTGTTTTTCTAAGCATAGTTAGAAAGCATTTCATACTTTTAAAGACAACAACGAGATAACGTAAAGCAAGGGGGGTCAAACTCAAGGCCTGTGGGCTGGATCCAGCCCATAGGGTGCTTAGATCTGGCCCACAAGGCTGCCCTGGAAACAGCAAAGGATTGACCCTTGGTGCCTCTGCCAGTGAAAATAGAGCTCAGGAGGGCCGCTGTTGTGGTTTGCCGGCAGCAGGTGTGGACAGCTGAGGTTTTGGAGAGCGAGGACTCAGGTGAGGGTCCTGCATGTGATGCAGGGATGGGCTCAGGACCATCAGGGAGTGGAGTGCTGCCTTTGGAGATTGTGGAGGCTGGCAGCAGTGATGAAGAGGCCCCCAAAGAGCCTGTGCTCAGTGCGCGTGCGCCCAGGGCTGCTCGAAGGAAAGAGCAGCTGCAGCAGCATGGGCGACTTGGGAGTAAGGCTGCAAGGTGATGGCCCCTCCCTGAAGAGACAAATGCCAGCTGAGAAACCAGAATTCTTTGCAGGAAGCAAAGAAGTTTTTTGCACTCAAGCCTTGTGGACGTGCACAGCGTTTGAAAACCGCCCATTTTCAGCTCTAGGATTTACTTTCTACTGGAGCCCCAGTGAGTGAAACAGATGAGGTGTGGCAATCTGCTGTGCCATGTGAATCAGCTGAGCTTGCAAAACACAGAAATAAAGGACAGACTAGGGCAGGGACGGGGCTAAATGATAGTTGGAGCTACCAGTTCGCCTGAACCAGGCCGAACCAGCTGAATCCCACCCCTGGTTGAAGAACACCCAAAACACCCCAACCAGCCTCCCCTATTCTGGAAGTTGATGTCCACACATCTGGTGAGTGTTTAAGTCAGGGCAGGCTGCACTGGGTGTGGGAATATAATAACAGAACTGTTATAGGACCGAAGCACATTAAAAAGATTTCAAAGTGCTGTGACTCTTAAGAGCTGACTGCTTCAGCAGTATTAACTATCAATATTTTAAAGACCTGAACACATGCATCAATTGACATGTTCATCCAAGGATGCAAAGAGAGAGATGTTCCATTTACACATTCTGCTTCTCGCTGATAGCAAGAGTTTTCTGGGGTTGTCTTAGCCTCTGACAAGCCCTACTTGTGTTTTCCACACCAGAGCTTTCCCTTGGCAGCTAGGGAGCTTACTGAACTCTGGTGAAAATCAGAGATTAGTAATAGAATAGAAATCCCCAGGAGAAACTAAGAAAAGGGGATATCCCATCAGCCCAG
Source organism: Laticauda colubrina (assembly GCA_015471245.1). Lineage (NCBI taxonomy): Eukaryota > Metazoa > Chordata > Lepidosauria > Squamata > Elapidae > Laticauda > Laticauda colubrina. The sequence goes on along the minus strand of BLBF01000060.1, from coordinate 7,287,273 downwards.
CCAAGTTGGAAGAGCAGTGAAAAATGTTTTCTCTTGCTTACATGGTCGTCTGTTGGACTGTTTCCAACGTGTGGACTCCATGAGGTCTAATTTTGAAATTTTCTGCATGGTCAACTTCTTGGTCTTTTCTCATCTTCTTAATTACCCATCCAAGGACTAACCAGCTTTGATCTTACTTAGCTTCAGAGCCTGGAGAACAACATCCAGATCCTATCACCAGCTGGACTAACTGCAATTTTCTACATGGTCTTTTCTCAACTTGGCCTCATCTCATCTTTTTAATTCACCATCCAAGAGCTAACCACTTCTGACCCTGCTTACCTTCAGAGCCTGGAGAACATCATCCAGAACTTATCACCAGCTGGACTATCTGAAATTTTCTACACGGTTTCCACTGCTCTTCTTTTAGGGCACTTTCTTTCCCATGGCACAGCAAACCACAACAAAGAAGTGTACCTTGGAATCTGCCCACTTTTCTTTTAAGTGCACTTTTGGATGTATTATCTCCTTGAGCTCCAAACAGGTGCCTAACTCTCCAATGTGTGGAAAGTGCTTCAAGACAATCAATGGGTCTGATTTTTTTTAAAAAAGGAAAGGAACTATAAAGTCTCCATCTTTTCTGAACACTTCAAAGAGATAGGGCCATATTCTACTCCAATTGCAGGGCAATTTCTCCTTGGTGTGCCACCAGCATCTGGATGTACAAATAGTTATTTAGCAGCATTTCAGGGTCACTACAATGTTCACTAACTCTTTCCCACAATCTTCACTCCTCGTGCCTCCCATGGACATCTGGCAAGGATATAAAAATTTAGCAGCCATTCGGCCTGAGTATAAATGCTTCCTTGGAGAACACAATGAAGTTGAGTTCAGCAAAGCATTGGAGCTTATCAGAAGAGGACAATGCCTTTTAATGACAGCCATCAAACAGATCTCCCCCTTCCTTTAGGTCCGGTTCACAAAAGGCTGGGCTAAGATTGTTATTACATTATTATTAGCTTGAAAGCTGGCAAAGGAAAAGAATAAGAAGGTTATGACCCCGGCGTTTTATTGTAGCTAAAGCACAGAAGAAAATTGCCTCTCTGGATGGTGTTTTCAAACATAGGAAACCTATGGACAAGTGTGGGGTTTTTATTTGTTTTTCAAATGTAAATTGGAGCCTCTATTCATGCTACTTCTAATATATACTCCATATGTGGGTGTGTATACATACACACACATTCCTTTTCATCCAAATAGACAGGGATTCTCACCTCCTTTATCTTCACCATCTTATATTCATAGATGGAATCAAGGACACCCAGCTTGGGGGGGGAGGTTGTCTTATGTCTCGCTTAATAATGCAAATGCTACACAATCCGGAATGCAGGAAACAGCTTCATAGCAACACCCTAAATTAACAGTCAAAGCCAACTCAACAAGGAAGTCAAAGCAGAACCTTCCTCATGAAAAATGGATGGTGAAACTGTGAGATTTTGGTTCTTGACAGGTCAAATTGGGAACAACGAATCCAGTACAAACTGAATGTCATGCCACATGTGGGGGAAGATGAGCTGGAACAAGAGCTGACAGAGATTGAGAGGGCAGCTTTGTTGGCCTTGGAGGAACTGGGGAAGGGTAGAGTCAGTCCAGGCAATTCAGGATTAGAAAGACTTGCATTCAGGGAGGAGCAGGAGAGACAGAGCTCAGGCAAGGAGCAAGAACCACCCCCTCCTGATCCTAGAGCATGGAGAGAAGAGAGAAGGCAAGAACAACACAGACTGAGCTGGCTCAGGGAGGAGAGTTCCCTGCCCCCCTTCACAAGGCACACCTGGGGACTGAGATGTAAGGAGGTGCCAGTGGGAGGAGCATTTGTTGGGAATAAGCATTGAATCTGTGGAGCTGTGTGTGCACTTGCTGACACCTGGAGATTACTGTTTGGCTAACCTGGCTTACTGGACTGCTGACCTTGGTTATGGTTTTGCTCACCTTGCTTACTGGGCTACTCACAGACAGAGGCTGTTGAATGTTCATGTGAGAACTTTGCTCCAGGACTTGTAGTAAACATGGGGATGTTTGGGGCCAAAGTTGGAGCAATAAAGGGGAGTTAGACCTGTTCTCTGGCTGTTTTGCTTTTGTGCCACACCCTGGGTCATCACACTGAACAAAACACCAGGGTTCAGTGCTTTTCCTTGCCACGTACTCTGTTGTTGTTTTGAAGAACATCTTCATGGCAAAATCACAAGATTAGAGGATGTCCAAGACGGTGCCCTCAAATGGATCTTTCCAAGTGAAGTGGACCTGTTTCTAGTTAGAGGTCATTGTCTCAGTAACAACAGCCAGCTGCCAAAACTATCAAGCAAGCCAAAAACTGACCATGACTCAGGAGAACCCAGGTAAACAACTCTAATCTTAACCTTCATCACACAAACGGTACATAACTATAGCCCAGCAACAACAGCCAGCCGATTAAATAGTCCAAAATCAGACCTTGACTCAGAAATATCCAAGCAAACAACACTCAGACTAATTTGCATCTCATAAAAAGGTTTTTCAAAGACCTGTTTTCCAACAAACAAGCACAGCTCAAAACGCATTGAAGACATCTCCTTGAATAGTGATGAAATGTTTGCAACCAAATTGCCAAGCTTGGAGCTCAAACCAACAGACTAGTTAAGAGACCATTTCTGGTAAGGTTGGGACAGCAGCTTTATACATGTCACAAACGTGAGGATCGAACACTTGGCAGTCGGCAGAATTAACCTGCTATTCTGCATTCTAACCACTATGCACCGTGGAAGGAAGGAAGAAAGGAAGGAGGGAGGGAGGGAGGGAAGGAAGGAAGGAAGGGCAACAGCAATAGCACTTAGACTTATATACCACTTCACAGTGCTTTATAACCCTCTCTAAGCAGCCAGCATATTGCCCCAAACAATTTCAGTCCTCATTTTACCCACCTTGGAAGGATGGAAGGCTGAGTCAACCTTGAACCAGTCAGGATCAAACTCCTGGCAGTGGGCAGTACTGCAATACTGCATTCTAAACACTGCACCACCATGGCTCTCTATGTAATCAAGAATCATGAAATGCAATTAGAATCTATATATATATATGTATATATGCTGTTTAGCTTCCCTCGGGTATTATCCCATGTCATTGTAGTGTTGTTAAAGTTGTAGCAACGTTTCAGCAGATTCTCATTTGCCATCATCAGGCTTCTGTATGGATGTGGGTCTCACAGCTTCTGGTTTCAAATTCGAGGCTGGTCCATTAACACTGCTACAACTTTAACAACACTACAATGACGTGGGATAATACCCGAGGGAAGCTAAACAGCACACATGTAAGTACCCGCGATCCCACGTCATTGTAGTTCTGTTAAAGTTGTAGCAACGTTTCAGCAGAATCTCATCTGCCATCTTCAGGCTTCTGTATGGATATGGGTCTTACAGCTCCTGGTTTTAAATTTGAGGCTGGTCCATTCTGATTGGTTGGGAGCCTGGACCTGTTTCATTGGACTTGGAGTTTGATTGATTGGTGTTCCTGGTTTCTTCTGTCTGTTTTGTGGCTTTGATTGGCTGGCAACAGTCTGTTCTTGTGTTGGAGGCTTTCAGTGCAGCTTGGCTCCGTGTGAAGGGACGGCTGCTCTTCATTAGCAAGCTGGGTTTCACCTGGGTGCCTGGTGGGGGGGTTAGGTTGGAGCTATCAGAGGGAGTCTGTTTGTGCTCAGGTGCCTGGCTTGTGGCATGGAGATCTTTCTATTTGAGAGTGCAGGCTTCCAAACAATCAAAAGGCACGTGGAATCATCTCTTCTATTCATGCTGTCAGGTCTTTTTTCAATCTCTATGGCTTCTCTGATGATTCTGTGGCTGGGATTTTCTATAGTGGCTAGGGTTTTAGTGCCATTGAAGTTGATGTTGTGACCTGTGGTTTTCATGTGTTGGACTGGTGAGGAGGTGTGTTCCAGCTTTTTTACTGCATTTTTGTGTTCCTCTAGGCGGGTACTTATTCTTCTATTGGTCTGTCCAATGTATGTGGCCGGGCATGATGTACAGGGAATTTCGTATATGCCTTGGTTTTCCAGGTCAATTTTGTCTTTGGGGTTCCTCAGGATGGCTGCTATTTTTTT
>BLBF01000060.1:7260424-7278165 GCA_015471245.1 Laticauda colubrina | reverse complement strand
TGTATGTATGTATGTATGTATGTATGTATGTATGTATGTATTAGAAAGCCCTCTTGACCTTGGTAAGTTCATTCAGTCCAGGGTTCCAAATCTTACACTGCAAAATGACATCACTTTTCAAAGGATCAAAACTGAATAAGACCATATCTGACTCGTTCAGCAACATCTCGGTGGAGCCTCAGTGGTGCACTGGTTAGAGTGCAGTACTGCAAGCTACTCCTACTGCAATTTGGTAGATCGAATCCAACCAGGCTCAAGGTTGACAACCTTCCATCCTTCCAAGGTGGGTAAAATGAGGACCTAGATTGTTGGGGGCAAGAGGCTGACTCTGTAAAACCGCTTAGAGAGGGCTATAAAGCGGTATATATGTCTAAGTGCTATTGCTATTGCTATCTCAGCTGAAACCCAACATCAAGGAGAGACGCAGCCTAGAACTATGAAGAAATTTCCTGACAGTTAGATCAATTAATCAGTGGGGCAACTTGCTTCCAGAAGTTGTAAATGTTTCAACACTGGAAGTTTTTAAGAAGAGATTGGATGACCATTTGTCAGAAATGGTGTAGGGTTTCCTGTCTGAGCAGGGGGTTGGTCTAGAAGACCTCCAAGGTCCCTTCCAACTCTGTGATTCTATTCTATTCTGTCTCTGGGGTCATTCCGGTTCCTGTGTTTGAAAAAAAAAAATTCACCCCAAAGGTAATTTTTTTCTTCCCTCCAACTCAACTGATCAAAGAACACCCATTGGAAGACATCACTCGTCACGTGTTTGCTTAAGGATTGCTACAAAGGATCTACTAATGTCATGCCTTGTGATGCAGATGCCAGGCTCCATGACGGTCATAAGTCTGGGACGACCTGCAGTTCAGCCAGAATTCCAGTGGTTCTTCTCGTGCTAGACCACATCGAAGGAAAGAGACTTTTAATATATGTTGACAGGGCTTTTAAACATTCTTGGTCTCAGCGTTCACTGCCAAATGGTATTTTTTCCATTGCCAAGCTGTCAGCCTCGGAAAGCTTCTAACGGCAGCTGCCATCAGAAACCTGCTCTGGCACAAAACCAGTTTGCAGAGAAACAATAATAATGATTGAAAAAAAAAAAGAGAGAGAGAGAGAGAGAGAGTGAGAGAGAGAGAGAGAGAGAAGCAGCAGACTAGATGTGATGAGACATCGTCTCTCTTTGCTTGGCACGTCTTTCACACCAAAACAAAAATAAAAAGCTGGAAAACAAAACAAACAACCAACAGAAAAAGCTTTTGAGTCTTTTGAGGAGCAACAGAGAAGGAATGAAATCAGGGAGAGCAAGAAAAAAGAAAGAACTTGCTGATGGATGCTTCTTCTTGGTTCTTTTTTTTTTTTTTTCATGCTGTCTGCCAGCCTCCTTCTGAAAGAGCCAGGGAGATCTGGTCAGCTTCTTGCCTGATTCTGATCAGGGCCACTGACCAGACTTTAATTTCCACCAATCAAAGGGAAAACAGGCCCTCTGAAAGTGAAAATATGGTGTCTCTTGCAAGCTTCGCAGGGGGTCCTGCTGACCCAGCCTCCTGTGGAGATACCAGGTGGACTAGAGAAGAAAACTTTAGTGGCTTGTTGCTGCTGGTAAATTATTGATTTGTTGGAAAGAGACTGCATTGTCGGTGCACAGAAGCATGGTGTTAAACTGAGAGGAGTAAGAGAACAAACAGAAGTTTTGTCTTCTCCAAGCTTGCAATAGTAATAGGCCTTAGACTTACATATCACCTCACGGTGCTTTGCAGCCCTCCCTAAGTGGTTTACAGGGTCAGCCTATGCCCCCTAACAATCTGGGCCCTCATTTTACCAACCTTGGAAGGATGGAGCTGGTCAATCTGAGTCAATCTTAGCCAGTCAGGATTGAACTGCTGGTGTGTGGGCAGAGTTGGCCTGAAATTCTGCATCCTAACCACTGCAGAGCATGGATGGATGATTGGACGGGTGGGATGGGAGGGAGGGAGGACACTAGCAATAGCACTTAGACTTATATACCACATAGTTTTCAGCCCTCTCTAAGCAATTTACAGAGTCAGCCTGTTGCCCCCAACAATCTAGGTCCTCATTTTACCACCTTGGAAGAAGGGAAGGCTGAGTCAACCTTGAGCCCGTGATAATCGAACAGAAGTAGACTGCAGTCCTGCATTCTAACCACTGCACCACCACAGCTCTCTGCAATCCTAGCAAAGATGTCTTGAATGTTCTCCAATGAGTCCAGTTATTCGTTTTGTAGGATTGTAGACCATCTGAGATGTTCCAAACCATTCTATCAATCCTTGCCTGTTGAGGATACTTCTACTTAAAGTAACAGAACAACAGAATTGGAAGGGACTTTGGAAGTCTTCTATTCCAACCCTCAATTCAAGCAGGAGACTCTATACCATTTCAGACAAATGGCTGTTCAGTCTCTTTGTGAAAGTCTCCAGTGATGGAGCACCCACAATTTATGAAGTCAAGCCATGGTTTATTGTCCTTGTTGTCAACCCTAACTTTCATCAAGTGATGAATTTCTCAGGAAGACCAAGTGTTGCTCATCACTTTTGTGGCATATGGAGGTGAACAAAATGACTTTAAGGAAACACAGATGGATTTTGGTACTGGCAAAAATCTGCTACACCTAGGTGTTTCTCAACCTTGGCAGCTTGAAGACTTCAACACCCAGAATTCTGGGAGTTGGTCCACACATCTTCAAGTTTGGAGAAGAATCAGACCTCTGGCTGGTCTACAAGATAAAGGTAAAGGTTCCCCTCACATATACATACTAGTCGTTTCCAGCCCTAGAGGCTGGTGCTCATCTCCATTACAAAGCCGAAGAGCCAGCGCTGTCCAAAGACATCTCTGTGGTCATGTGGCTGAGATGACTAAACACAGAAGGTGCACAAAATGCTATTCCTTCCCACCAAAGTGGTCCCTATTTTTCTACTTGCATTTTTACATGCTTTCAAACTGCTAGGTTGGCAGAAGCTGGGACCAGTAACGGGCACTCACTCCATTAGATGATGCTCGGGAATCGAACCACTGAACTGCTGACCTTTCTGATCAACAAGCTCAGTGTCTTCGCCCCTGAGCCACCACGTCCCCAATTCTACAAGATCTATAAGGTATAAGGTCTGCAAGGGAAGGAGTAAATAATAGAGACGGCACCCGTTAGAACTGTCGCAGTAACTAATTGGGGCTCTGGTATATATTTACTAATAGGATGTGTCAAAGAAAGAGTGATGGATGAGGGTCACTCATAAATAAGGGAGTCGTGATGGAAAATTGAACTGGTTATTGATCACCTCCTCTCACAAGGGTTTAGGAAAAGCTAATTGGTGATACCTGTCTTACACAAAATATACAGTTCTTGGGGTGTGTGGATGTGGGTGTTTGTCTGTGTGTATCTCACCACTTCTAAAAGGAAATTTCATTTCATGAACTGCTTGGTTACAGAACAAGTCTGGAAGATACTTAATGCCACTTTGGGAGATTTCAGTTTGAACAATAAGGCAGATAAAGGATGATCTTTACAGCTGCTATTTCTGTAAAGCTTAACCTTTACTACGAAGTCCATCATGCTTGAAGCATCCGTTTGCAGCAGGAGGGAATGAGCTAAGCCAGCCACAGCCAAAGGAGTGAACCAGACCTATGAGACTAAACACTGCCTGCCAAGGTTAGAATGCAGGGGATGATGGGCTTGTGCCTAGAAGAGGCAGTACAGATAATCCTTGAATTAGGACCACTGTCAGGGCCTTTGCTAAGCAGGGCAGTTGTGAAGTGAGTTGCATTTCACAAACTTTCTCTGTTTGATGAAAAGGAGGGCTACGGGTGACATGATAGTTGTCTTCCAATATTTGAAGGGCTACTACAGAGAAGAGGGGACCAGCCTATTCTCCAAAGCCCCTGAAGGCAGGACAAGAAGCAACCATTGGATACCCAACAAGGATAGAATCAGCTTAGAAATAAGGATAATTTTCTGACAGTGAGAACAATTGACCAGTGGAGCGACTTGCCTCCAGAAGTTCTGTGTGATCCATCACTGGAGGTTTTCAAGGAGAGATTGGACAGCCATTTGTCTGGAATGGTTTAGGATCTCCTGTTTGAGCAGGGGGATGGATTAGAACAGGAGTCAGCAACTTGCAGCTCTGGAACCACATGTGGTTCTTTCATCCCTCTGCTGCAGCTCCCTGTTGCTGGTCAGTTCCACAATTGATAGGGCTTTTGGTTAGGACAGGTAAAGGAAAAAGGATGCCGTGCTAGGAGGAGATTCTATGGTGGGGGAACTGCCATAGAGTCTGGTCAGCTCCAGAATTAAATGGGGGGCTTCCAGTTAGGACCTTTGTGTGTTTAAGGTTGCATTTGTACCCTGGTGTTGCTATCTAACCCACATATTTAAAGCTGTAATTACACAGATCAAAGCATGTGTGTTTAATGTGGTCCTAAGATGATGGAAGTTATATCCTTTTGCTCAGCTTTCCCTACAGAGAATTCCATTCAACTAATGGTGTTACAAAGAGCTTTGTTGTGAATGCCTAAAAGAAACTCTTACTGATCTTTGTAGAACAATGCTTCCCAAGTTATGATCTCGACTTCTTGCTTTCAAGCATCTTAAATTGTAGAAAGAGGAGCTTTGAGGAATGCACCTAATCACCTCCATAATTTTCTCCCCCAATCAGAAGTAAGAGGCTTATTTATCCAGATAGGCGTACTCCCCATTGAGCAGCCAACATGAAAACCATGAGCTGGTGCCAAATGTTAATGAATCCAGCTTATCTTGCCTTCTCCTGAAAGCTGGTATTTAGCTGAGCCAAGCCTGTGATTGCAGGAGGTTTATTTAGACCACCTGAATTTATACACTGAAGCATAAACTGTGATTGTGTGTTATCTTCATCTTCACACACACACACACACACACACACACACACACACACCATCGAGAGCACTCAAGGAGCAATTTGATCCATTGTTTCAAAGACCAGAGTGGAGCCGACTCTCCTTCATTAGTTCAATTGCTTCTTTGATGGAACTCAAGGTCCTGAAAGAACTGAGCTCTAGACTGAAGTGTAGCACTTCTGACAACTTATCAAGCCCTGGAAACCAGGAATCAAGGGGGTTCAAAGGAATATGGGTTTATTGCTTAGTAACACGCCTCTACAAGAATCTGAAGTACCAATGGTCAAAGCAAATTGCCAGTAGATAAGAGACAAGTTGGACTGTTCTTATATCTCTTGTAGACTCGAAGGCACTTGTGACTGATGATGTCTTTGCCCTCTCCCTCAGGCTTGGTCTGGTCATCTCCTATGTATCTTTCTGGCAGACCATCTTGGTCACCCTTCAGGAAGAGGGTGAAGAGGATGAGTAGCTGGGTTCATAAAAATAACTATCAATCAAATAACTTGTTGGTGTTATCCAAGGTCCTGAAAATAGGATTTGGGTCTACTGCAAGGGTCTTCAAACTTGACAGCTTTAAGATTTGAGGACTTCAACACCCTGAACTCCTCCTCCTGTCATGTTAACTCAGGAATTCTGGGAGTTGGAGTCCACAAGTCTTAAACTTGCCAAGTTTGAAGGTCTACTGGTTTACCTGAGCCCTTGTCTGGCAGAGATGGAACGCCCTTCTAAATGTCTAATTTCCATCATTCTACCTTCATGGGCTCCACTGTGAAGCACCAAGTGCTATTGCTATGTGTGGGAAAGATTCTGGAAGATGGGACAGAGAGATGCTGCCTAGAGAACAGTCAGTGTGACGACCCAAGGCGTGGCACAAAGGCAACACAGTCACATAAGTAAGAAGAGTTCCTTTAATACCTCCAACTTTGCCCCAGTGTACAGGTTACCTTTGGCTGGAGAAAAAACTCTCCCAAGAACAGTCTTTAAATTGAGAAAATTCAGTCCAAAAACAAAGTACATCCAAACTGTAACTAATAATCCACAAAAAACCACGCTGCAGTAATTAACTTGAAAGGGCAGGAGAAGGAATTGCACACTTCAAAGGCCAACAAAACACACACAGTTGGGAAGAAGCCAGGACCTCAGATAAGCCTCAACAATACAAGATAATACATGATAATACAAAATTTGCTGTGCGCAACCTCCCTTTTTAAACACTGTGTTCCCAGGTGCAGCTAATGAAGGGAATCAGGGCCCTTTCCTCCCCCATAAGCCCTGCATGCCCTAGAATAAAGAGGGGGTGGGCCTGGATCTTCCTCTGAATTCCCTCTCCCTTGCTCTACCTCTCCCCTGCTCTGCCCAGCCAGACTTTTCCCTTCCCCGGTGTCTTCCACAGCCAATGGAGCCACACTCCCACTCCCTGTCAGTTGCTTGTCCTCCCCCTCAGAATGTCAGCTGGTGCTCCATTCAAATCCAAGAAAGAAATACTTAGACTCCATTAATCAGAGAAAAGATATTTTTTCCTGGAAATCAAGTGGTAGCAACAAAAGAATTCTGAATCTGAGAAAATGGGTGTGTAAATCTCATATACAAAGTAATGGCAACATTCCCACCCCCAATAGTTCAATCAGCTCATCCAATTAAAAGTTATGTATATCATCATGTGGGCATCTCCAGGTGGTGATGAGGCCTCTGTCCATTGACCTTGACAAATTTTGATAAAGAGTTGCAGCTGCGCATAGCATAGGATAGAAACCTAAGCAAGAATCTACCCCCCGCCCAGCTTATACAGTTCTGGTTTGTAACACCTCCAGCTCACTTCCCATAACCATTCCCCCCTCCTCCCCCCATTACTTATGACAGTCAAAAGATGCAAAGCAAAGGGAGAAAATCTTGAAGGCTGACACAAAATCAGATTCTGACAAGGGCATAACAGTCAGATAAAGGAGATAGCCATAGTCTATAACTGGATAGCAGCAGGGCAAGAGGCTCAAAAGGGATTCTGCCCAGTTTCTTGGGCTGTAGAGGAGATGGCTGTAATCATGTGAGAAAGACCTTGGAAGATGGACAGAAGAGACACTGCCTAGGGAATGGACAAATAACGAGCATAGCCCAAAGTTGCACAAAGGGTGAAGAAACATGCTCAGAAGGGACCCTCCCTAGTTACTCATCCTGTATAGGAGATGACCATAGTGGTTTGTGGGAAAGACCTTGGGAGACAGAGCAAAGTGATACTATGAGCCATGGTAGCACAATGATTAGAGTGCAGTACTGCAGGCTACTTCTGCTGACTGCTGGCTGCCTGCAATTGGGCAGTTCAAATCTCACCAGGTTCAAGATTGACTCAGCCTTCCATCATTCCAAGGTGGGTAAAATGAGGATCCAGATTGTTGGGGGCAAGAGGCTGACTCTGTAAACCACTTAGAGAGGGCTGTAAAGCACTGTAAAGCAATATATAAGTCTAAGTACTATTGCTATTTAGGAAATGGTCAGATAAGAGACAGCATAGCTCACAGCTGCATAATGGTTGGAGAAAGACACACAGAAAGGGACTCTCCCTCAATTCTCAGGCTGTAAAGGAAACAGTGGGAGAATTGAACTTTCAGACTTGCCAGTTTCTGTTCATTTAGCCTTACAATAAAATAAGATTAGCTTCTCTGATTGCGTTTCCTATCTGGTGTACCCGGTAAGGCTGACACTGGGTCTTTGAATCATTTTTCTTACAGCCTTCCAGTGTAACAGTGAGATGCCTAGGTTTTTTTCCCCTAGCTTAATGGTGAGGTGTCTAGAGTTTGGGGAGTGATCTGTGTCAGGGTTCCAGGGATTGCCCTAATTAAATCATGGGCCTCAACCCAAGCTTCATAAAAAAACCTCAAAAGATTTATTAGGAGCAATATGCTGGCATTAACCTAAATGAAGCCCACATTGGCATACGTAATTCACAGTTACCTGTGACCTTGTTTCCCCCCCCCCTGGGTGTATCATAAATCAGATTCTCCAATAAAGCATGTTCATGGGCCAAGTGTCATCAATCACATTCTCCAATGAAGGATTTTCTATGGCCAGAAGATCTACTTGCCTAGCTGCAATCCTTTTAAGATAATGGTGGAATATACTTCTGATTTTACTGCCGTACTGCTCCTTCGGATTTCCACACACACATCTTGTTTATGGCAACTTGAAAAGAGGCATAGGAATGTTTACGGGTTGACAATCTGCACATATGGTTTGTGTAGCTTACATGCACTTGAATCCTGATGGAGGCTGAGAACCAAACCTTGCACCCTATGCTACAGTGACATTTTAGGGTCATTTTTTTCACCCTCTGCGGGCTATTGCATGGTGACACAGCACACCCAAGTGCTCTTCTGTAACAATAAAACTGAGAAAACACAATTCTTATAATGAACGGTTCCTGCCTTGCAGTTAAACATAATTGCTGATTATAGAGATGGCCACCATCACACTGAGAAATTCAAGGCAGACTCTGCTAGGAACATCTGGCAGGCTACGATGATTAGACGCCGATGAGAACCCCTATTATAATGAGATCTAAATATTATAAGGGGCTCCCTTGGTTTAGGGAAAAAAATAATGGGTTCAAGAAAATCCCTTTGGCAAGGAGCACAGCCTGGACCAATGTTTTGGATCAGAGAGACAGGCAACCTATAAAGAATGGAATGACTGCACTCTTGTGATAGAAGCTTCCTTTCAAAATGCTTTCAGGACACTGGCGTGAAAATCCCACAGATTTATATTGCTTTGGCTAAAACATGCAAACTGCACAGCAACAATCGTATTATTTATTTTCTGCTGGGGTTTTTTTTTTGGGGGGGGGGGGAACCCAATGCATTCACATAAAGTGTTATTGCCACTTTATAACGCCTTGGTTAAGACCACACTTGGAATGTTGCATCTAGATTTGGTCGCCACAATGTAAAAAAGATGTTGAGACTCTGCAAAGAGTGCAGGGAAGAGCAACCAAGATGATTAGGGGACTGGAGGCTAAAACATAGGATGAACGGTTGCAGGAATTGGGTATGTCTAGTTTGATGAAAAGAAGGAGACATGATAATTGTTGTGGTTTGACAGCAGCCTGTGCAGATGGCAATGGAGATGGACAGTGAGGAAGAAAGGGGATGAGTCAGGGAGTCTGGAGAGGACTCGGACGAGGGTCCTGCATCCGATGCAGAGATGGGGCTAGGACCATCGGGGAGTTATGTGCTGACTCCGAAGCCTCCAGAATCTGGCAGCAGCGAGGCAGAGGACGCAGGGGAGCCTGTTCCCAGTGTGCACGTGTGCAGAGCTGCTAGAAGGCAAGAGCAGCTGAGACAAAAGGGGTGACTTGGGAGTAAGGCTGGGAGGTGATTGCCCCTCCCATAAGGAATAAAGGACAGGCAAAGGTGAAAAGCCCTTTCCAGGAAATAAAGTCATTCACTCTGTTCGGATTAATCATTGAAGCTCTGTGTGGACTTTGTACTTCGGTTGGATTTTTATAGTTCATTTGGCACTTTTGTTGTTGACAGCAATTCAAAGGAAAGAAAGATGGGTGCTTATCTTGAGGGACTGTTTGGGACTCAGTATGGGCTGGGAATGAACATAATTCCCAGCATTGAAATAAAACAGAATTGTTTTAACGAAGCATGTGCTTAATTATGGTCTCGGGAAGCTTTGGTCAGAACAATAGCAATCTTCCAATGTTTGAAAGGCTGCCCCAAAGAAGGGGGAGTCAAGCTATTCTCCAAAGCACCAGAGGGCAGAACAAGAAGCAATGGGTGGAAACTAATCAAGGAGAGAAGCAACTTAGAACTAAGGAGAAATTTCCTGACAGTGAGAACAATTAACAGTGGAACAATTTGCCTCCAGAAGTTGCAAATGCTCCAACACTTGAGGTTTTTAAGAAGAGACTGGATAACCATTTGTCTGAAATGGTAATAGGATATTCTGCTCAAGCAGGGGGTTTGGATTAGAAGACCTATGAGGTCCCTTCCAGTTCTATTCTTTTATGTTCTATGGATCTTCTCATTTGATATTCACTGTTCATAAATCATCTTTTAATGGCTGGCACCAAGTTTTGTGTGATTTACCCAACCTCCCTTTTCCTTGGGTAGCTCCCATCATTTAGTGTTCTTTGGGTATTGATATACTGGCAAGCAAAGAATTATGAGCAGCCAGGCACTTTTGACATTCCTTCGTAATGACCTGCAAAATTTCCTCACTGCAGACATGGTTGCACCAAATGACACACAGAAATGCCTAACTAAGCATATTAAGGCCACCACATCTAATTGTGCTTGGTGGGAAGGAGGTGGAGGGGGGGAGAGGAGGAGGAGGAGGAGAAGGAAGAGGAGGAGGAGGAGGAGGAGGAGGAGGAGGAGGAGGAGGAGGAGGAGGAGGAGGAGGAAAAACTACTGTGATTTGCTTTGTGTGGGCCTACTCTTGAAGAGGTTGTTGCAAATTCAGTCAGTGTTGGCCATCACCCTTTCCCAAGCACAAATACAAAGACTGGTTTTAAGCTTGAAAACTTTAACCAACTTCAGTGCTGAATCTTAGATTTTAAAAGTGGCTTTTTAAAAGATATTTTCTCTTCCAGAAAATATGGGTAAATGACTTCTGTAGGCCCCCAGAATTATACAATACACTCTTTGGTATCTCCATCATGACCCCTTTTTTATCACTTCCTGGGAAATGGTTCAGATCTTCCTTATCAGCCAGAACTTTTGCATTAAACTAATAAGAATTGGTTCCATCCCCACCATCGTGATTTCTATTGTTTTTAATCATCAGTTTGTAAAGTGGTTAACTCTGTAGGTAAATAGGCAGGTAAAGATGGGAGTAACAAATTAAAAACATACAAATAAAACCCATCAGGCCAAAAAAAACCCCAACCTTGCTGACTTCAAAGATTTAAATACCGAGCAAATAGATCGACAGATGATGCTGTTAACATGGCTCTGCATTACATCCTACAACACCTTGAATCTCCAAATACCTACGTGAGGGTCTTCTTTGTAGACTTCAGTTCAGCATTCAATACCATCATTCCAGACACTCTTCTAAGTAAATTAAACCAACTAGCGGTACCTGAACACACTTGTAAATGGATCATAAGCTTCCTAACAGACAGGAAGCAGCAGGTGAAGGCAGAATCACATCTGATACCTATGTACAATCAGCACAGCCCCCCCCCCCCCAAGGCTGCATGCTTTCTCTACTTCTCTTCTCCCTATATACCAATGACTGCATCTCATATGATCCATCTGTAAAAATAATGAAGTTTGCTGATGTCACAACACGGATTGGTCTCATATGAGACAATGATGAATCCGCATACAGACAGGAGGTTATACAACTCACCTCGTGGTGTAACCGGAATAATATGGAACTGAACACTTAAAACCATAGAAATGGTGGCAGACTTTAGAAGAAACCCTCCCATACTACCGCCTCTCACAATACTAGACAACACAGTATCAACAGTAGAGACCTTCAAATTTCTAGGTTCTACTACATCACATGACCTAAAATAGACACCTAACATCAAAAATGTCATCAAAAAAGCACAACAAAGAAGGTTTTTTCTGTGCCAACTCAGGAAGCTCAAACTGCCCAAGTAGCTGCTGATCTAGTTCTACAGAGGACTTATTGAACCTATCATCTGCACCCCTATAACTGTCTGGTGTGGTTCTGCAACCCAACAGGACAGACACAGACTTCAGAGGGTAATTAGGACTGCAGAAAAAACAATTGCTATCAACCTGCCTTCCATGGAGGACCTGTATCCTGCACGAGTCAAAAAGAGGGCTGTGAAAATATTTACACACCCCTCACATCCTGGACATAGAGTGTTTCAACTCCTTCCCTCAAAACGACGCGATAGAGCACTGCCCACCAGAACAACCAGACACAAGGGGAGTTTTTCCCCGAATGCCATCACTCTGCTAAACAACAATTCCCTCAACACTGTTCAACTATTACAAGTCTGCACTACTATTACTGTTAATCTTCTCCTTATCACTCATCCCCTCCTACTTGTGATTTTAGGACTGTAATTTTGTTGCTTGTATCCTTATGATTTATATTGACTGTTTCCTAGTATGATTTGATTATTGATTGTACCCTATGACTTTCATGAAGTGTTCTATGTTATGATTCTTGATTCTTCATGAATGTACCTTTTCTTTATGTATACTGAGAGTATTTACACCAAGACAAATTCCTTGTGTGTCCAATCACACTTGGCCAATAAAGTATTCTATTCTATTCTATTCTATTCTATTCTATTCTATAAAGAAGTTCAAATGAAGATCAAATGAACTGAATTATGATGTGTGTTTTTTTCCAGATGGGCTTCCAGCAAAGTTAAACCAGGCAATGCAGCTGGAACCATCTAATTCAGAAACGGGGAGAAAAAAAAAACTGCCTAAAAGCCAAAAATGGATGAATAATAAATCCAGCTGAACCATGTCCGATTCTCTGGCCAAACTCAACCCATACTTCACTGACTTCAGAGCCGCTGAATCACACAACCTCCACTGCAATTCAGAACCTTGCGTTAATGGTTCAATTTATGAGTTGTAGTGGAACATCCATCATTAGAGAAATTTGCCCAAAATTAAATTACAGATATGAAGCCTTCCTTGGCCTTGTCATGCATTGGAGATGTGCGTTAGTATAGAATAGAATAACAGGGTTAGAAGGGACCTTGGAAATCTTCTAGTCTAACCCCTTGCTTAGGCAGGAGACCCTATACCATTTCAGACAAGTGGTTATCTAATCTCTTCTTAAAAACTTCCAGTGTTGGAGCATTTGCAACTTCTGGAGGCAAGGAAATTTCTCCTTCTAGGTTGCTTCTCTCCTGGATTAGTTTCCACCCATTGCTTCTTGTCCTGCTTTGGAGAATAGCTTGACTTCTTCTTCTTTGTGGCAGCCCCTGAGATATTGGAAGACTGCCATCATGTCACCTCTGGTCCTTCCTTTCATCAGACTAGACATACCCAATTCCATCAACCATTCTTTATATGATACTTGAAGAGACAGAGAGACAGAAAGAGAGAGAGAAAGAAAAAATGTAGAGAGAGATGGAGAGAGATTGAGATTGAAGGATTACAGATTAACAGAGTTGGAAGGGACCTTGTAGGTCATCTAGTCCAACTCCCTGCCGTCCAAGCAAGAGACCTACACCATTTCTGACAGAAGGCAGTCCAGTCTCTTCTTGAAAGCCTCCAGTGATGAAGCTCCCACAACTTCTGAAGGCAACTTCTGTTCCACCGGTTGATTGTTCTCACTCATGAACAATCTCAATTTCAATTACTCACTAATTCATGAGTAAAGCTAATGTACAAGCTGTGTGGAAACTACATGAATAAAGAGAGAGAAAAATAATGGATAGATAAAGAGAGAGAGAGATGGATGGATGGAGATGATGGATAGATAGACAGACGGATGGACAGAGAGAAAGAGATGGATGGATGGGTGAATAGATGGTGAAATAGTAAGTAGGTAGGTAAGGATGGGTAGATGGATGGATGGATGGATTTTCAAAATTTGCTCCCCCTCCCAAATTTAATCCAAAGCTAAAGTTTTGACCCATTCCTTGCAGGACTATCTTCTTCCATGCTATGTGGAGCTTGCCATCCTAAGTGCTCCATTGCACAGGGAAGGATCTAGTTAGCATGCATAGAAGAGATCTTTAATTCAGGGCCCTGGATTTATGGTGGGGAAAATTTCCTTCGCACCCACTCAACCTCCCACTTAATTCCTCTCCGGCAGCCAAATTGCTCCCGTTTAACTGTGATTACAAAGGCGGGGGCTGATGGGAGAGGTTAATCAAAGCGTAGGGGGTAACCATTTGTAAATATTAAGCTACTCTTTTCGGGGCTCTCCTTAAAACAAGCTTAATAAACAACCCGGTGTTTACAGAGGAGGGGAAAGAGTCTCACTTAGAAACTGAGCCGGAGAGTATAAAAGAAAAAAAAAGCCAGCGAATTTTTTTTATTCAGGCTTAAAGAGTCGAAACGATTGTTTATTTATTTTATTTTTATTTTATTTATTTGGATTTGTCAATCACTTACAAGATAATAGGTATAAGTACATACAATACATAGTTATGAATAGATGAAATGGATGCGTATAAGAAAAATAAAAAAAGAAACAATAGGACAGGGACGGTAGGCACATTGGTGCGCTTATGCATGCCCCCTACAGACCTGAGGAAAGGGGTGAGGTCAATAGTAGACAGTCTAAAGTTAAAGTTGTTGGGGTTTGGGGAAGAAACCACAGAGTCAGGTGGAGTATTCCAGACATTGACCACTCTATTGCTGAAGTCGTATTTCCTGCAATCAAGTTTGGTGCGGTTAACCTTGAGTTTGTATCTATTGTGTGCTCTTGTGTTGTTATGGTTGAAGCTGAAGTATTCATTGACAGGTAGGACATTGCAATGTATGATTTTACATACAAAGTTAGATCGGACCAAAGGCGGCGTAGTTGTAGGTTTTCTAGGTCTAGAATTTCGAGTCTGGCGGCATCAGGTCTTCTGCAATGAGTAGAGGAGTGGAGAACTCTTCTTGTGAAATATTTCTGGACTTTTTCAACTGTGTTAATATCAGATACATTGTTTTTAAACCAGGATGCATGCCTCTCCGCTTCATGGCATTTGTTGCCCCGTTTCAAGGCCGTTCAGATCCTGTGGGCCAGGTAGTCCTCCACTTACAACCATTTAATGATGGTTCGGAATTACGGCAGCCTTGAAAAAACTAACTCACAACTTATGCTCACGCTTACAACTGCTGCATCATCTGTGTGTGTACGTGATCGCAATTCGGGGGCTTGGCAACCAGTTGGCATTTACGACAGAAGGGCCCTGCAATGGCATGATTTGTTACCCTTTTGATTGATTTCTGGCCAAAAACAAAACAAAACACCCACTGGATTCACTTAACATTAACATTCACTTAACATTGAGCAAATGTGTGATTTTCTCAATAGATACAGATTATAGATTAACTGAGTTAGAAGGGATCTTGTAGGTCATCTAGTCCAACCCTCTGCCCAAGTAGGAGACCCTACACCATTTCTAACAGATGGCAGTCCAGTCTCTTCTTGAAAGTCTCCAGCGATGAAGCTCCCACAACTTCTGAACGCAACGCCTGTTCCATTGGTTGATTGTTCTGATTCACTCTCAGAAAATTCCTCCTAATTTCTAGGTTGAATCTCTCCTTGATCAGTTTCCATCCATTATTCCTCATCTGGCCTTCGGGTGCCTTGGAAAATAGCTCGACCCCTTGCTCCTCTCTGGAGCAGCCCCTCAAATACTGGAAGACTGCTCTCCTGTCTGCCCTGGTCCTTCTCTTCACTAGACCAGTTATGCCCAGTTCATCGTATGTTTTAGCCTCCTGCCTCCTAATCATCCTGTTTGCTCCTCTCTGCACTCTTTCTAGTGTAGCTGTCTAGTTACATATCTCAACCAGAACAGAATAAGGATTGGAGGTCATCTAGTCCAAGAGTCGCCAATCTTTTGGACCTCAGGGACCACCAAACTCATAATTTTAAATCCCGTGGACCAGAGAAAAATCTCCCCAAAAATCTGCAGGAAAATTCCCCACCCTGTTTTTCGATCGTTCTTTATTTGGGTTTTCAGGATACCATCTCCAGCTCCGTTCTAAGGGGGGAGAGAGAGAGAGAGAGAGAGACTTTTGGTTTTATGCAAGGAAAGAAGCAGAAGCAGCAGAAGTCTTTCTTTCTCTCCCCCAAACTCCATCAGAATGATGCAGCCTCTTGGAGCAGGATGCATTTCTGGTGGAGTTTGGGGAAGAGAAAGAAAGACTTTTGCTGCTTTCCTTGCGTGCAGCCAAAAGCAGAAGAAGAAAGAAGTGGAAAGAACCAGCCCAGTGGCCAGGCCAGGTGTGTAGGGTGAGTAGGGCAAGTTCCCCCCTCTGCCCTTCCTCCCTCCCCTCACTACCCCATGTTGTTTGCAATGGAAGCAATGCAAACCTTGTGTTCCTGCAGGCCATGTGGGCGGGGCAGCCTTGTGTTCCTATGCCGCCTGGATTAATTGCCTTGGGGGGTGACATTTCTCTGCGGACCACCAAAATTTTCTCATGAATCACCAGTGGTCCCTGGCCCACAGGTTGGCAACCACTGATCTAGTCCAACCCCACCCCTGCCCAATCAGGAGACCCTACACCATTTCTGACAGATGGCTGTCCAGTCTCTTCTTGAAAACTTCCAGTGATGAAACTCCTACAACTTCCGAAGGCAACTTCTGTCCCATGGGTTAATTGTTCTCACTGTCGGAAAATTTCCCCTTATTTCCAGGTTGAATCTCTCCTTGTTCAGTTTCCACCCATTGTTCCTTGTCTGGCCCTCAGGTGCCTTGGAAAATAGCTTGACCCCTTCCCCCCCCCCCTTTGTGGCAGCCCCTCCAATATTGGAAGATGCTCTCCTGTCTCCCCTGGTCCTTCTCTTCCCTAGACTAGCCAGGCCCAGTTCCTGCAACCGTTCATCATATGTTTTAGCCTCCAGTCCCCTCATCATCCTGGTTGCTCTTCTCTGCACTCTTTCTAGTGTAGCTGTCTAGTCAGATATCTCAACCTGAACAGAACAGAATAAGAATTGGAAGGGACCTTGTAGGTCATCTAGTCCAAACCCCACCGTGACCAAGCAGGAGACCCTACAACATTTCTGATAGATGCCCATCCAGTCTCTTCTTGATAGCCTCCAGAGATGAAGCTCCCACAACTTCCAAAGGCAACTTCTCTTCCACGGGTGGATTGCTCTCCCTGTCAAAAAATGATGATCAAATGATCATCAATTCAGATAATCCAAATGCTCTTGTGTGTTTTTTGTTTGCCTTATAACAGTTCATTTAATGAGTGGTCAAACCTAAAACAGCTCTGAGAGTAGTAAAAACAGCTCTGAAAGAAGTGATTTTGGTCCATTTTTTCCCACTGACGACCATGGCCAACGTGCTCCCACCTGGTCACATGATGACAATTCCAGCAGTTGACTACTGACTCACATTTACAATGGTGACTCCCCCTTTTGTGACCTTCTGACAAACGAAGTCAGTGGGGGAGCCGGATTACCTGAATAACTGTGTTGCTTATTTAACAACCATGGCGACTCGCTAAACAATGGCAGCAAGCAAGGTCGTAAAATGGGACAAAACCTGCTTAACAAACGTCTCACTGAACAACATAAATTTTGCACTCAGTTGTGGGCATAAGCAGAAAATTACCTGTATAACCTAGGAATCCTTAAGAATTTTTTTTAAAAAGAAACCATGCTATGGTCCAAATGTGTTTTCCTTTCCTTTGGCGAGATGATTTCTTCACTAGCAAGATTCCTGTGCTTCGCTGTGAAACTATGTAGTCGGGCTGAGTTTTTGGGGAGGAAAATAAGGGGGTGAAATCTGCCTCTGCCTACCAGCATCCATTGGTATTCACCTGGCTAGTGTCCTGTCAGCATGTGAGAGAATGGAGAGCCATTTGGAAACTGAAACAGTATTTGCTGTGTGAGCAAAGAGACCGCAAGGAGCCTTGGGATGGCTTAGCCCATTCTGTAGGAAAGCTGCTTGCTGCTGTGAAACTAAAACTGAACCTCCTCTCCTCTGCTTGTGTTTTGCATTTGGAAGAGATTTCTTTTCAGGTGGGGAGGAGGGGGAGTAGAACTCCTTAGCGTCAGACCGTGTTAATGAAAATAATATACAAAATACTAATGCTCTGATGGTCATTTTGAAAAATCCTTTCTTAGTGAGCACCAAGAAGCCAAGAGGAACATACGCACCAAATTTCAAGTTTGTAGACTTTAAGGTTCTGGTGATTTTGTGATGATGAGTGAGGGGTATTTCACTTTTTTATATATATGGA
>BLBF01000060.1:7240854-7260414 GCA_015471245.1 Laticauda colubrina | reverse complement strand
AGATAGATAGATAGATAGATAGATAGATAGATAGATAGATAGATAGATAGATAGATAGATAGATTTAAAAAAAAAAACTGTGGAAGACTTCAGGAATTTAGAAAAGAAGAAGAACTGAACTTTTTCCAATAAAGCTTACATTAAGGTAGAGAGAAAAAAGGAGGGGGAAGAAATTAGATTTAAAATGCTGGTTTTCGAGGGGTCTTTGCACACTTGTGGGCCAGAGGAACTCATCTTTTTAAAAGCAATTTTGATATCCGTGGGAGGTGGGAGGGGTTGGTGTGGGTGTGTATTACTTGTCTTTCCCCCCACAGTGTCTCCCATTCTGGTATTCCAATACTTTTTGGGCCATCCGGAGAGAAAACATTGAGAGGGTTGCAGTGATAAGAAAATGAAACAATATGAGAGAAAGCTGTCAGGCCTGTGGTCGGATAAATAGAAGACAGATGGCAAATGTGATTGCCAGTGACAAGTTGCAAGCAACCTACTTTGCAGGTGCTGGTACTGTCATCCATCACACTTTCACCTAATAGAGGGAGATGTCATTCTGATGTACTTAAATCCCTCACTGACTGCTTTAAAAAAAAGAGAGGAAAAGCAACATCTGGGACACAACAGAGAGAGGAAAAATGCACGTTGATTTGGCAAGCCAACTAACTAAGCAAACCAGGATGGAGTTACAGATTACAGGTTAACAAGAGTTGAGCAAGACCCTCCTGAAAAACTGGGAAAGTGGGTTTCTCTCCCCAGTTTCCACCTAAAGGAATAAGGAATTGACTGAGAAGGGATAGGAATAACCGGTGGTGTGTCCCAAATGTAATTTTTCAAGAGGCCACTGAATTTCCTAGTTTTTTCCTTTTGAAGACATTTCGCTTCTCATCCAAAAAGCTTCTTCAGCTCTGACTGGATGGTGGGGAATGGAAGGATTTAATTGTAATTTAATTCATTTGATTTTTCAATCGCTTACAATTTAGTAGGTATGAGGATAAACCTAGTTATGAACACATGAAATGAATACATGTAAGAAAAATAAAAGAAACAATCGGAGAGGGATGATAGGCACGTTGGTGTGCTTATGCACGCCCGAACCTCGAAGGCAGCTGGTCATTTGCATCCTTTTAGAGGTCATTGAGTCCACTTGGAAGTTTGTCTGTGTCCTCAGGGTCACCAGAGTAGTGCAAATGACTCCTGTACACTACAGTTTTTCCCTCCTCTGGAAATCCATTCATACTCCTACACCATTTGAAGGGTGTTCATCCCAAATTGTACTGCTCATCTGGGCTACCAAAACAGGGATGAGAAGGCTCACCTTCAATACCAGAAGGTCCCACTCATCTAAGCCTGAATCACCTTCCATTTTGTTCAAGTATCTTCTTCTCCATCCCACATCTCCAATGCATGACCAGGGAAAGGCTCTTTTTTTTTTCAACTCTTCTCATTATCTCAGAAAGCAAGACAACCCTCTTATTTTTATTAAGTTAAACAGAGATAGCAATTAAATACCAGGTGAAAGAGCGATCTGTCAAAAACGCCTTGGCATCTTGCCCGCCCTTTTCCAGATTTTCCTCTAATGTCTCCACTGATCACCTGCCAAGTTCTCGGGCTTGGCAATTATTTCATTGTATGACACACTTTGATAGGACTTTTGGGAATGTGGGACTTGGAAGAGTGATTGGAAGTAAACAACAGCAGGAAGGGATGTCTGAGAACACGAATTGAGGGGTTGCATATCTCAAGGCAGCTTTTGCTGAGGCCAGAAAAGCCAGACATTTGAAAACTTTGGGGGTCTTGGGAGAAATTGCAAGACTTCCTCCCTTTCTAAAGTTTTATGAAGCAACTGCTTTTGCCACAGCTCGGGGCAAGGGTGAGCCTTCAGCTAAATTGTGTTATAAAACCTAGGAGGACCTAGAATAGTGTTTTCCTCTGGATTAAAACAAATTATTTCCATGATGTTACCTAGTTGGGTAACAAAACATCTGCAAGAAAACAACTAAGCTCAGAGAACTCCAAAGACCCCTGAAAATGAAATTTTAATCCCTCCCCCCCTTTGCTCCTCCTTTTTAACACTGATGATGTTACCTAGTTTGGTAATGAAATATCTACAAGAAAGCCAACAAACTCAGAGAGCATCAAGTATCCATCCTCATCCTCCTCATCCTCCTCCTCCTTTTTAACACTGATAATGTTACCTAGTTTGGTAATGAAATATCTACAAGAAAGCCATCAAGCTTAGAGAGCATCAAGTATCCATCCTTCTCCTTCTTCTCCTTCTCCTTCTCTTCCTCCTTCTCTTCTGTCTCCTCCTCCCAAATCCTTCTCTTTTCACTGAAGATGTTACCTAGTTTAGTAATGAAATTCTGCAGCCAAACAGCCGAGTTCAGAGAGAAGTGAGAAAAAATAATAATAATTAGTACTGATTCATTAAATTGATACACTGCCTGATTCCTGGGTAGTTTTATTGATAAAATAAAACCAATCCAAAGTTAAGACCTCACTACCATTGGAGATTTGAGACTGTTCAATAAATACCCAACACCAGGCAAGGCTTAGAATAAGATGTAGCTTTTAATTTTGCTGCTTTGGGCATTAAGGGATTTTTTTTTTAAATGTTCTTTATTTTGTTTTACACAGAATATACACACTACTGAGAAATTAGACATAACAAACATTTTTGTATTCTTGTCACACTTAATCTTGTTATTTTGGGGTTTTGGCGTTTGTCGAGGCTCTCTTTTCATTGCTGTTTTCTGTTCTCCTTCAGAGTGATTTTCATTGTTTATTGTTAATAAATCAGAGGGAATAGGGGCTGTTTGTTCAGATATTGTTGAATCTGGTTGTCTAATAGCCTTTTTTTTTTTTTCCGCAAGTGTGATTGGTTCTATGCCAAGCTTTGTGTTTCAGTAATATTCAATTACATCTTTCAAAACATCTACATCCTGTCTTTCTGCACCGAAAGAGTCGGATGGCTTCAGCTGCTGAAAATAGAAGCGGGTGGGATATTTAGAAAGTCAGCCCAAAGTTTCTGTCAACCTTTAATCTGACCTGACCGAAGCCATTTGGAAGCTTCAGTGTTGCTGGAGCTGACGGGATAGGGAGTAGAGATAGCTGGGGTTTTGTAGCCAAAACAAAATACTTTCTCTGGGGAACCAAGGACATGCTCACACCTGGTCGGAGGGAGGAGGAGTGACGTTACCAAGCAAGGGTGGGGCTTCAAACATTTCAGCAACGGGTTCTCTGCCTGGTTGCTGGGTGGGTGTGGCCATGGTGGGCGTGGCCTAGTCAGCCTCCTGCATCATGGGGGGGGAGGGCGTTTTTGCCTTCCCCAGGATCTGGAGGCTTTTCTCGAGCCTCTGGGAGGGTGAAAACTATCTCCCCCAGGCTCTCAAGGCTCTATCCAGAGGCTGGAAACAGGCCCATTTTTGGACTTCTGGAACTTCTGGGAGGCCCATTTTTTTGCACTCCCCAGGCTCCAAGGCTCTCCTCGAGCCTCTGGGAGGGCAAAAACCGCCTCCTCTAGGTTCCCAAGGCCCTCCGGAGGCCGGAAACAGGCCCATTTTCTGGACTTCTGAAACCTCCAAGAGGAGGTTTTTTGCCCTCCTCAGGTTTCTGGACTCCAGAGACCCTCCAGAGGCCGGAAACGGGCCCGTTTCCAGGGGGCCCGTTTTTCAACCTCCCCAAGCCTCCACGCATACCCTGCACTTACCTCACATCCAAAATGTGGAGAATCCTGGGAGAGGAGGGGAGGGGCTGGAGGAGAGGGAGGGGCAGGGCCAACCTGGGGTGGGATTTGGTACTTCGCCAAACCAGCCATAACATTAGCAACGGGTCTGCCCGAACCCGGGCAAACTTGTAGCAGCCCACATCTGATTGCCAGGCAACTAGTCCATTGGACCCTGTGACTGATTGTTTGGGGAGAAGGGGAAATGTTTACTTTTAATTTTGGTGAAAACCACGGGAACCTTCGGAGTTGGTTTTCACCAGAGCTGTGCCAATATAACATTGTCATGCCCCTGTTGGAATCTGATTCCAACAGCTGACAGGGAGTGGGAGTGGGAGTGTGGCTCCGGTGGCTGGGGAAGAAACTGGGGAAGGGCACAGTCCAGCTGGGCATTCAGAGGAAGACCCAGGGCCACCCCCTTTTCATCCTAGGGCACCCAGGGAGGAATGGAGAAGGGAGCAACATGAGTTATGGGGGTTATGGGGGAGAAAAGGGTCCTGAGTCCTTTCATTAGCTGCAGCTGGGAAAACAGGATTTAAAAAGGGCATTCACGCACAGCACCTTGCTGGTACCAAAGCCTGAATTATCTTTGCTTGTCAAGTCTTATCTGGGTTCTGGAGTCCTCCCAACTGTGCTTCGTTATCTTTTGAAGTCTTCAATTTCTTATCCTGCCCTGTCTCATTAATTGCTGCAGTGTGGTTTCTGTTGGTTTTTATTTATAATCTGTATGAACTTTGGGTTCAGACTGAATTTCTTCTCTTTAAAGACTGTTCTTGGGAGAGTTTTTTTTTCCCAGTGGAGGATAACTGGACATTGGAGGCCAAGTTGGAGGTATTAAAGGGACTTTACCTACTTTTGTGACTTTGTTGCTTTTGTGCCACGCCCAGGTCATCACAGATATATCCAATAGAGCTATTATTTGAGGAATCCACTGGCCTTCGAGTTTTGTTTGCTATGGGTGTATTAACTGTATTTTAATTTCATTGTACACATATTGTGCATTGACAATAAACATTTGATTGATTGATTGACAATTGGAACACTGACAGTCTCTGGGTCAAGAATGGAGATCTTAGTCTTTTCTACTCTGAGGTCAAAGACAGGATGGCAACCTTGGAGAGAGAGATAAAAAACCCAGTGGGATCTCCATTTGTCTTTCCTATTTATTTCTGGATACCGAATAATTGGAAAGGGACCTTGGAAGTCTTCTAGTCCAGTGGTTGTCAACTGGTGGGCCAGGGACCACTGGTGATCCATGAGAACATTTTGGTGGTCCACAGAGAAATGTCACCCCCGAAGCAATTAATCCAGGCTGCACAGGAACACAAGGCTGCTCCGTCCACATGGCCCACAGGAACACAAGGCTTATGTCTCTTGCATTGCAAACAACATGAGGTAGTGATGGAGGGGAAAGGGCGGAGAGGGGAACTTGTCCCACTCACCCTACATGCCTGGCCTGGCCACTGGGCTGCTTCTTTCTGCTTCTTTCTTCTTCTGCTTTTGGCTGCATGCAAGGAAAGCAGCAAAAGTCTTTCTTTCTCTCCCCCAAATTCTACCAGAAACAAGTCTTTGGGACCCTGCAAGGCATCCTGCTCCAAG
This sequence comes from Laticauda colubrina, assembly GCA_015471245.1. NCBI lineage: Eukaryota > Metazoa > Chordata > Lepidosauria > Squamata > Elapidae > Laticauda > Laticauda colubrina. The sequence continues at coordinate 7,255,097 of BLBF01000060.1, read as the reverse complement.
AGGCTGTGTCATTCTGGCAGAGTTTGGGGGCGAGAAAGAAAGACATCTGCTGCTTCTGCTGCTTTCCTTGCATGAAGCCAAAAGTCTCTCTCTCTCCCTCTCTTTCCCCCTGAGAGTGGAGCTGAAGATGGTATCCTGTGATCCCAAATAAAGAATTATCGATCGGTAGGAAAACAGGGTGGGGAATTTTCCTGCAAACTTTTTTGGGGGGATTTTCCCAGGGTCTTTGGTCCACAGGATTTAAAATTATGAGCTTGGTGGTCTCTGAGGTCCAAAATGTTGTTGACCCCTGTTCTAGTCCAACCCTCCGCTCAAGCAGGAGAACCCAATACCAGGGGTAGGGAAACTTGGCTCTTTTATCATCTTATCCTACATTTGTATATTAAACAGCCCCATTCAAGTCAAAAATTGATTTCCCCCACAACTGAAAAACCGGTAGGCCAGGGATGGGGAACCTTTTATGGCTCACTCAGGAATTCTGGGAGTTGGTCCATAAGTGATAAAAGAGCCAAGTTTCCTTACCCCTGGCCTATACCATTTCAGACAAATGGTTGAACAATTCTTTTCTAAGTACAGTCTTTCTAAGAACAAAAAAAAAATCATTTTAGAAATATGAATAGAAAAATATTCCCTTCCATCACCATGGAACCATTACCACCAATTGGGGGACAACAGCATAAAAGTTCACCCATAATGTTCACCCATAATTGTGGATTGTTTGCAGGAGATGGGAGGAGGGAATCAAATGTTGACTTATGGATTTCATGTCTGTTGAAGTTTAAAAGGGGGATATATATATATATGTCCGATTTTTGGAGTGAGAGAATGATTATTTTGTCATACAGGTAGTCCTCGAGTTATAGTCACAATTGAGCCCAAAATTTCTGTTGTTAAGTGAGACATTTGTTAAGTGAGTTTTGTCCCATTTTATCACCTTTTGTGATGACCCGGAGTGTACACAAACATAACATAATCCAAAATGTAAATAAATGTCCTTTAATGCCTCCAACTTGGCCCCACTGTTCAAATAATTCTCAGTTGGAGATTAAACTTCTTCAAAAATAGTCTTCAAAAGAAAGCAATACAGTCCGAACTTAATGAGCAGATAGATGTGAAATAAAACCCAAAACAAACGACAATGAAGGAAATTCCACAATGGACCAAGACAAGTAATTACCAACTTCAAGGAGATAACAAGGCACAGTCTGTTGGAAGGACGCCAACTAAGATAACTTCAGCCCAAAATAAAACACGCTTTGTTTCTAGCAATGCTGTGTTGTAACCGTCTCTCTTAAATACTAGTCTCCCCAACTGCAACCAGTAAGGAGGATCGTGGCTGCTTGCTCTCTCGTAAGCCAAGTTGCTCCCTTATCCTCTCCTCCCTGCATGCCCTAGGATGGAGAGGAGATGGGCCTGGTTGTTCATCTCACTGGCCAGCCGGCCTCTGCCCTTCCCCAGCCTCCTCCACAAACTCAAGAGCCACACCTCCACTTCCTGTCAGCTGTTCCTCCTCTCCCTTGGAGTTTGATTCTAACAAGGGTATGGCACCTTTCTTGTCATCATTGTTAAGTTGGCAACATGGCTGTTACATGAATCAGGCTTACCCATTGACTTTGCTTGTCAAGAAGATCAAGGGGATCACATGACCCCTGCACCTTTCATAAATATGAGTCCATTGCCAAGCATGGCCCAGAGGATGCTGCAACAGTTATAAGTGTGAAAAATAGTCGTAACTCACTTTTTTCAGTGCCATCGTAACTTTGAACAGTCACTGAATGAACTGTTGTAAGTCGAGGACTACATGTAGTCTTAATCTTAGAGTTGAAAGTAAGCATTCTTTTGCATTCTTCAAAGAAGAAGTCAGGAGTTATTTTTGTATATATTTGTGTTTTTCTTTCTTTTTCTTTATATTTGTTCACATTCCCATGCCAATTCTCTTTTTACTCTTTATCGTTTCTGTAGATTGTTAGTTTATGTTGTTGCTTTTATGGATATGCTTTGTAAAATGTAATAAAGTTATTCGGGGAAAAAAAGCTCACCCATTGAACTCTTTCAAAAATTTAAATTGTGTTTACCTGTCCTAAGGCAACAACTCTCTTCTGTGGAGCTGTCCAGGGTCCTGAAACCTTACTGCTTGCCAGCCAAACCCAAAAGTTTTATCTTTCATGTCTTTCCCTTAATTAGCTGTGCTCGTAGAACCAGAATCAACTATAAAAAAGTCCAACATTTGGCATCTACTCATCCTAGGCAAATGACATTAAGTCAGTTTTATCTCACTTCCTTCTCGTTTCTCAAAAAGTGATTCTGCACTCTGACTAGATCCCAAGGGGCCAAGAGCAACGTGCTTTCCAAAAGGTGGCTCTAACACTACACCATCTGCACCCGGCAGTAAAAATTAACCACTATTGCAGCGATATAAAGAGGCCTGCCTGAGTATGTGCTTTGAATGAAAGAAGGCTACCCATTCTGCACTTAAACACAGAGATGTGGAAGGGAAATTGGACACCTGTGGTACTTTATAAGAATTAGAGGCATGGAAATTATAGATGGGCCAACTCACTGAGAAGTTTCGTCCCGTAGAGATGCCGTGTTCCAAGCTGACATAGCAAAGCACAGAGCCAAGATGCACTATACCCAGTCCAGTTTAATGTGTCACTCCCTTTGCATAGAGTAGCTTTGCCTAATGCTACACATAAACTACTTTTAGTGAAGAGGAGTGGCAATCCACTCCTACAAGGAGTACTGGGGCATTGCTTCAAGGCTCATTTTCTCTCCCAAGCTGGGCAAGTTCTGCAAACCCTGTAACACCATCACCTGGCATGACAACTATAATGGAATGTAGTAATCTGGATTCCCAGGAAAGATGGGATATAATTAATTATAATATAATATAATATAATATAATATAATATAATATAATATAATATAATATAATATAATATAACATAATATAATATGACATAATATAATATAATATGTAGAGTAGCACTGGTGAAATACTACCGGTTCAGTGTGGTTTGACTTGGTTCAGCCAAACTGATAGTTAAAAAAAAAAAAAGCTCAGGGGAGAAAGAAGAGAATAGTGCAGGATCAGCCCTCCCACCTGCCACTGCACTTTTTTTTCTTTATCCTCTCAGCTGATTGGCACGGCAGAGCTTTAGCTGGTGTTTGGAAAGCTGTGTGTGCACACACATTAAGTGCATGAAGTGCATGATCACCGAACCAGTAGGGAAACTGGTAGAATCCCACCACTGTAGAGTAGAGTAGGGTAGAGTAGAGTAGGGTAGAGTAGAGTAGAAGTAAACAAACTAAATGAAACAACAGAGTAGAGTTGAGTAAAAGTAGACTAGACTAGACTAGGAATATTTTGTTTGGCCAATATGATTAGACACACAAAGAATTTGTCTCCAGTATACATGCAAAGCAACAGAGTACTAATAATCAAAGTAATCATACCTATAAGAAGGAGCAGTAAAGAAGATGAGAAGGACAATAATACTACACCGTACAACATGGGGGAACATGTTGTTTCATGGGTGAACATGTACAGGAGCAAGAGACAACTCCATTTAGAGAGTTTGTGTGAGAGGAAGAGGGAAAAAAACAGTTTATAACAGTTCCCAAAATACAGACCATGTAGATAGTAATCTGCTTTAATTTGGCAAGATTCTGTCTAGAGGTGTCGAACCATTCTTCTGCTTGGAAGTATCACCATGTATCATTCTTGGTTTTGAGGGATGATAATAGGAACTTAAATTAGTTCCTTGAAACCAAATTTCAAATAACCCGTCTATGAAACACAAACCCTAGCACCAAATTATGGACTTCATCTAATTCAGTGGTAGTCAACCTGGTCCCTACCACCTACTAGTGGGCGTTCCAGCTTTCATGGAACAGGTGGGCGATTAGAAAATTTTACTACTAACAGAGATACAAAAGTGGGCTGTAGTTATAAAAAGGTTGACTACCCCGATCTAAATGTATACTAGCTCAAATACCAAGGAATCAAAACGCTCATCTCATGCCAGTATCTAAATATTGCAAATGGACAACCCAGTCCAATCCAAATCTTGACCCAACGGTATGGTGGTCATTATGACCAATATTGTGTGACACACCAAAGAGATGACACCCTATTATCCTCTTGGCCAAATAGACACTTTGCAAAACACATCGAGCCAAAACTGGAAGCACAAAGTATTTTTTTAACATTTGCAGAGGGCGGGGGATGGGGAAGCATGGGGGAATGAGAAGTAATTATCATAGCATCAATTGCAATATGGTAGAATCATAGAATCACAGAGCTGGGACCTTCAAGGTCTTCTAGTCTAACTGCCTGCACTCAAGGCAGGAGGCTTCATACCATCCTTGAGAATCATCAGGAAATCAGTCACAGAATTATAGACTCACTAGCTTGATACACATGCTTTGTTACAAAACTATGTGGTCGGGCTTAGTTTTGAGGGAGATAAATAAGGAGAAAAAAATTCTGCCTCTGCCTACCAGCATCTATCAGTGTTCATCTGACTAGTGTCCTGTCAGTGTGAGAGAAAGTTGAGGGCTGTTTGGAAACTGAAGCAGTATTTGCTATGTGAGCAAGAAGGAGACAGCAAGGAGCCTGGGCGTGACTTAGCCCAACTGTTCTGTACAAAAATTGCTTGGTGCTGTGAAACTGAAACTGAAACTCCTCTCCTCTGCTTGTGTTTTGCATTTGGAACAGATTTCTTTTCAGGCGGGGAGGGGAAGTAGAACTTCTTAGCATTAAAGTGTGCTAATAATAATAATATAGGAAATACTAATTCTCGGGTGGTCATTTAGAAAAATCCTTTCTAACTGAGCACCTAAAAACCAAGAGGAACACTTACACAAAATTTCAAGTTTGTAGGCTTTACGGTTCTGGTGATTTTAATATAATCCATGCCCACCAAACCACACCCACCAGGCCATGCCCACAGAACCAGTAGGAAAAATTTTTGAATCCCACCACTGTGCATGAGGGGCATTTCACTTTTATAGAGGGCAGGTAAAAACCTTCTAGCTTAACCACCCAGCTCAAGGCAGGAAAGTTCATACCATCTTGGAGAACAACCATGGAATCAACCACAGAATCACAGATTCAAGCACAGAATCATAGGGCAGCAGGGACCTTGGCACTCTTTTAATCTAACCACCCAGCTCAAGACAGACCACCTTATACCATCCTGGACCAATTGGTTCTCCAGTCTACCCTATTATCTGAAAGACCATGTTGTTTTACCTCAATGTGAACTGGTCCTGGGTTGAGTTTTTAGCCACAGACACCATGAAAGTCAATACTTCTCCTTGCTTTAGGGTCTTGGATAGGTACTGAAGGACGACATTACTATCCAGCCACAGTTCACTTAACGGGGGGCTACCTTGGGCCTGGTAGAGAAAAATGCTTCCAATTCTTTCCAGGGGTGGCCCCGATTCATCAACTTCATTGCGTGCGGGTCTGACTCCGTTGTTCCTTCTCGAGTCCTCCTTGGTACAATCCCCATTCTCGTCTTGAAGGGCGTAGTATAATTCCACTCGACTCCCTTCCGACTGATTCAGAAACTTCTTCCGGCCGGACACCACAGTGGGAGGGTTGAACCAGCTGGGGAGCAAGTCCAACTCCGCCATGCAAAACCCTAGACTTTTTGCTAGCCTACAGGTGGCCCGGACTTCTCTCGTCTCCCGAAAAGCAAAGACCCTCAAGCAAGGTAGCTGCTCTGAGACTCTGTAGTCATCCCAATCTCTCCCGACAATGTAGAACAGAACCTGGACTTTGGGCCTGCTTGGATAAACATTGCGGTTCAAGATGTAGGCCTTCAACTTCCAGTTGAGCGATATCCTGGGGACGGTGGACCTGAAGAGGTTGGAGGAAGACAGCAGGTCTTGAGGTACTGCTTGCTCAATGGAAAAAGGCCCATAGGTGGCATTTAAGGTGGGCAGCCTCTTGGCTTTGTAGATGAGGAAGGATTCCACACGGGATTGAAGGCTAGAGTTCCTCATGATATCTTGGTTGGCTTCTTTGAGGAAGAAGGAGATGTCTGCGTTGTGGATGTGATAACTCACCGGCAGGTACGTTGGCAGCAAGGAGAATTTTTGGATGCTTTCCAGAACCCCACGGCTTTCGGACACTACAAAAGAAAAAGAAAAAAGGAAAGGATAGATTAGACTCTTAAGCCTCAGATAGCTCTAAAAGCCAAGACCAGCACCATCTGGAGAAGGTGGGTCAACGCTTGTGATGACTCAGAGCATAGCAGAAAGGCAACACAGTCAGTTAATCAATAAGAATCCCTTTATTAGCTCCAACTTTGCCCACAATGTCCTGGTTACCTTCTGGCTGAAGAAAAATTCTCCCAGCAACAGCATTTGGCTGCAGAGAATCAAGTCCAAAATGTGGTCAACAAAAACTGTAACTATAAGCCCAATCAAGGCAAAATGAGGTAATTAGTTGGGCAGGGCAGGAGCAAGAATCCCAGGCAAGACGGCACAGCAATAACTCAACACAATTGGGAAGATGCCAGAAATACAGATAACCAAAGTCAACACAAGATAAACTCACGTTTGCTCTCAGCAGACGCCGCACTCAGCATGCATTTATTTTAAATTCTCTTCCCAGCCGTGGCTAATGAAGGGAATCAGGGCCCTTTCTTCCCCCGTAAGCCATGCAACCCATGTTGCTCTCTCCTCCGTTCCTCCTTGCATGGGCCTGGGTTTTCCTCTGAACTCCCTCTCCCTTGTTCTACCTCCCCCCTGCTCTTCCCAGCTGGACTTTGCCCTTCCCCAGTTTCCTCCACAGCCAGTGGATTCACACTCCCACTCCCTGTGTCAGCTGTTCATCTTCCTCCTCAGATTCAGACTTCAACAGGGGCATGACACCACTCCTTTAGAGCTCACCTTCTTTTTTGCTGGGTTCACAAACCAGGATTAGTCAAGGTAGGGAAAGGAGTGGCGGTGTTGCGACATGCTAAGCTGGATCTCTTTATTGCGGCTTAGCATCTTGGAGTGACATATTTGGTTTATTCATCGCTCAATGGATTCTGAAACCCAGAACAGAAGCTAAATCCATAACACGGTTAAGCCCAGCCAACGTGTAACAGATTCCACTCTCTCTATCTCATTAGACAAGCAAAAAGATCTATGCCTGAAATTATTTCCAATTACTGCAGAGCTAATTAGATTAATTCCCAGGCTCAATGTCTGGTAGATGTTTATGCTTGGAATGCCAAGTTCCTTAAACCTCAGCCAACCAAGGTAGAGGATGATGGGAATCACAGTCCAAGCTCTCCGATCTAAACATCCTCCTGTCATTCCCATTCACTGATACAAGCAGTCTGTCAGGACTCTGGCAGTGACCCCCATTTAAATCATGAGTTTCAAGCCAAAGTTCCAAAACTTCAAAAGAATTTATGGGGAGTTAACATGTCTGGCAGTGCCTGGGTGTAGCTGACTCTGAGACACATCATTCTTTGTCACCCTTGACCCTGATTTTCCCTCCACCCTCTGGGTGTATTGTAACCCATATTCTCCAATGGGACTCTTCCATAGCCAAGAGTCATCAATCATGCTCTCCAATTAGAATTTTGCTCAGCAGAAACTTTGGTCACCTAGTTACTATCTTTGAAAACATTTATGGAATGCAGTTTCAGTTTTTCAAGCTGCTACACTTCTCCCCCTTCTGTTGGCAATTCTAAAAGAACAGATAAATGTTTTATGAGTTGACATAGTCCTTGACTTGCAACCCCAACTGAGTCCAAAATGTATGTTGTGAGCTGAGACATTTGTTCAATGAGTTTTGCCACATTTTACAACCTCTCTCTTCACGGTTGTTAAAGATAATCATTGCAGTCGTTAAGTTAGTAGCATGGTTGTTGGGTGAATCTGGACTCCCCATCAATTTTACTCATCAGACAGTCACAAAAGGGCAACTGTCCCAAATATCCAAATTTTGATTGTGAGACAATGGGGATGCTACAATGGTCGTAAGTGTGAAAAATCGATCGTACGTGTTTTTTTTTCAGTGCTGTTGCAACGAATGATCACTAGACGAATGATTTTAAGTCGAGGGCTACCTATACATGAAGAACTAGGTTTGCTCCAAAATCTTTAGGTTGCTTCCCACAGGATACATATCAAACATCAATGAAAAGTTGGCACATGTGGAGATGTTATTTGGATGGACAGTAAACTAGGACCCCAAGAATACTGATTCTATACTGGGGGCCACTTTGTGGATCTCTTTCATTAAATGAAGAGGACATGCAGCAGACCATTGGCCATCCACATCATCAACCAGCACTGGGTATATTAACTCTATGCTCCTAAAATATTACCTACACATTGTTCTCAACTTACAACCTGAAGAAGAGATTGGACAACCATTTGTCAGAAATGGTACTGGGTTTCCTGCTTGAGCAGGGGGTTAGACTAGAAGACCTCCAAGTCCCTTCCAACTCTGTTGTTCTATTCTGTGTTCTATTCTACGTTGAGGATTCGAGTGTTTTGTGAATTGAGATTGCTTTGAGTTCTGCAAACCTGAACTGCATGCAGAATGAAGCCTAATTCCAGTATTTGAGGGACTGCCCCAAAGAAAAGGTTTTTTTTTTAATTCCCCAAAGCACCAGAGGCCAGGACAAGAAACAACATAATCAAAGAGAGAAGCAACCTGGAATTATTTCCTAACAGTGAGGACAATTAACCAGTGGAACAGCTTGCCTCTAAAAATTGTGGGTGCTCCATCACTGAAGGTTTTTAAGAGATCGGATGACAAGTTGTCAGAGATGGTATAGGGGGTTGGACTAGAAGACCTCCAAGATCCCTTCCAACTTATGTGATTCTGTTACATCTGGTAGCATCTAGACATTTGCCAAATAGCAGTGGATGCTTTGCAGGACTAGGTCTTAAGAGACATTTGGGAAGGGAAGGAGAAAATTTTAGAAGCACTCCACAAATAAAAGTGGGACTCCAATTATACAATTCAGGGCAGCGGGAGAGAGAGGAGAAGAAGAAAAAAATCTGCATTTCAGAAAGGATATCAGGAGTTTTGAGAAAAAAGCAAGCTAAGCCGCTTCAAAAGCATGCCTTCCCCAGTTTTTATGTCACTTCTCTGTGCCGCCAGTCGAGTTTATGGCATCCCTTTGTGGTGTCTTTACGACTGTGTTTTAAAGGCATGCATAATTAAAGGCTAACACAACTGCAGAAAGACCAACTGATGGATTCTTGGCACGCCACACATACACACACCAACCCTTGTCTGCAGGAAATTGCAACTCAGCTGCAGCCAGGGAGAAAAAAGGAGAAGACAGGCTATGGCCACCGGCAGGGAAAGTAAAATCGTAGGTTGGAAGGAGGGCGGGGAGCAAAGGATGCAACTCGGAGGCTCAGAAAGTTGACTTACATCAAGGGTCACGATTCAAGGAAGCTTATACACCACCAATCTCACTATCCAGAGTGACAAAGGAATGGGTTTGTTTAACAAATGCAACATTTGTTTAAGAACCCCCGTGAAAAATGCCATAAAATATAGGTCATGTGACTGTCTTGACGAACAACCATACTTCCAGATTTAATGATGTTGTAAGTTGAGAACTACCTGGAGTAGCCATAGCAATAGCCCCTAGACTTATATACCGCTTCACAGTGTTTTACAGCCCTCTCTAAGTGGTTTACTGAGTCAGCCAATCTGGGTCTACATTTTATTGACCTCGGAAGGAGGGAAGGCTTAGTCAATCTTGAGTTGGTCAAGATCGAATTCCTGTCAGTGGGCAGAGTTATGAAAGGAAGGGAGGGAGGGAGAGAGGGAGGGCAATAGCAAAGCACTTAGACCATGCTACTTCACAGTGCTTTACAACCCTCTCTAAGCGGCAGCTTGCCCCCAACCATTTGGGCCCTCATTTTACCGACCTTGGAAGGATGGAAGGCTGAGTCAACCTTGAGCTGGTGAAAATTGAACTGCCAAAGTGCTGGCAGTGGGCAAAATTAGCCTGCATTGCTGCATTATAACCACTACATCACCACGGCTCTTAATAAGAAGGAACTATCCAGGAATTCCTGAAAAGGCAGACCAGCAAAATCAAAATATTGACATCCATATTTGTGGAAAACAAGGGTGAGACTTCCTCCCTCCCTCCTTCTCTCTCTCTCTCTCTCTCTCTCTCTTTCTCTCTCTCTCTCTGTGTGTGTGTATGTGTGAATTTTTCAGTTTAGATTGTGTCTTTCACTTATCTTAACACCTGTTTTTTCTCCCTCCTCCCTTGTCAAAACCCCGTTCCTGCAAATCCAGGCCTTTGAAGGTAAGGAACAATAAAAGGAGGTGACAATCCCAAACATTTAACCATTCAGTTGGCTTTGCTTATTAATCTCAGCACCATCTTCAAATTCCTAGCTGCTGCTTAGGTCAGCTTCTGTGCTCAGAGATGGGGGGAATTGAATTGAACTTGAATACTTTTATCTGGCCAAGTGTGACAAGATATGCAAAGAATTTGTCTCCAGTCCAGAAACTCTCAGCATACGTACAAAGCAATGGAATAATGATAATTATCATCATCATAATACCAAGAGGAAGTGGGAATAAAGAAAAAGATGAAGAGAGAGAAAGAGAGGGAGAGGCAGACAAAGGTAGAGAAAGAGACAGAAACAGAGAGAGAGACAGACAGACAGACAGAGACAGAGAGAGAGAGAAGGAGACAGAGAAGGAGACAGAGACACAGAGAGAGAGAGAAACAGACACAGGGAGAGAGAGATTTCATCAGGTTTTTCTGAGGATTGTGTGCAAAAGGAGAATTTTTATCCATGAAAATTCATTCCATTCCTTTATCCACAATGCCGTTGCTCTTTCAGCCAAGCTTGTAAATGTAAAAGTAGGCTTTAGTTAACTAAGCAATAGATATACAGAAGGAACAGTGCTGGGTGTGTGTGTGTGTGTGTGTGTGTGTGTCTAAACACAGAGGCAGCGCAAAGGCGATTGGGTGGAACAGCCTGGGTTTCTTCTCCGAACAGAGAGGAAACGCCGTGCACTGAATTTTAATCAGCCAGGAGCTGGCAGCTGCTTATCCAAACAGCAAAAAGTCAGCATTTTCAAAGAGTTGTTTGCATGCGAGTTAGAAAAGGCGGGCATTCCAGACCACAAAAACTCCTGTATGGCAACTTTTCTCAAATTTAGAGGTTTGTCTGGATTGGGGTTGGTGGAACTTAGAAATTTGTTCCACCAGAAAAGTTGGACATGTGATACGACACCCGGAAAAAAACGGCTTCCTTCACTTCATCTTCCAAGGAAAGATTGAAGACAGACGAGCTCCAGGGAGAAGAACAACATTGTGGCTTCAAAATCTAAGGGACTGTTTTGGACTGCCATTTGTCAGAAATGATGTAGGGCCATGATGGCGAACCTATGGCATGCGTGCCACAGGTGGCATGCACAGCCATTTGTTCTGGCACATGAGCTACAGGCAAATTTACCTCACTGGGCATGGGCATACTTCACAACTGATTTTTTTGCTGGTTTGAGGCCTTTTTTGGGCCTCCCCAAGGCTTGAGGAAGGCTTCTGCAGGCTTTGCAGGCCGAAAACTAGCCCTGTTTTGTCACTTCCTGTTTTTCTGAAAATACCGGAAGTGACAAAACAGAGCTAGTTTTCAGCCTGCAAAGCCTGCAGAAGCCTTCCTCAAGCCTTTGGGAGGGCAAAAAAGGCCTCAAACCAGCCAAAAATCAGCTGTGGGGCGCAGTGCAGGTAAGAAGGTGAGGTGGTGGTGGCAGGGGTTGGGATTACGTGTATATGTGTAGGTAGAGGCACACACATTGCCTTTTGGGTGCTGGCACACAAGTGTGAGCATGCAAGCATGTGCACAATTTTTGGCACAGGAGCACAAAAAGATTAGCCACCACTGGTGTAGAGTCTCCTGCTTAGGCAGGGAGTTGGACTAGACCTACAAGGTCCCTTCCAACTCTAATTATCTGTTACTAATTTGTGTCTGGACAAAACTCAGCAGTATTTTTTGGTGCGGCTGTTGACAAAAGTAGGATCACCAACACAATCACCAACATCTGATGTCGGATAGGACACAACAAGAAGAAGATTGTGCAAAAGAGACAATCAACCAGCCCATCAGAGAACAAAAAAGAGCCCAGCCAGCTTTCCATCGGTAATCAGCACCCAGATGAGCAAAGATTAACTCCAAGGTTAATTTCAGACCAACAATTGAGTAAGCAGTACTCCAATCAAGAAGCTGCCAAAGAAGCCAACAGCAAACAGCCCAACCAAAGAATCTCTTAAGACAACCCCTCACCAAAACTGATGGGGCAAGCCACTAAATATAAACTGACAGCAAACTTCTTCCTTACCAGCACTGATGATATGACCTAGTTTGGGCAATGAAATGTCTTCAAGAAAAGCAAGCTCAGAGAGCACCAAGGACCCCACAATCATCCTCCATTTTCTCTCCTTCTTCATTCTATAAACTCCATTATCTTCTAGCACTGATGATGTGACCTAGTTGGATAATGAAATGTCTGCAAGAAAAAAAAGCAAGCTCAGAGCCCCAAGGATCCTACAGTCCTCCTCTTTCTCCTCTCCTTCTTCTCCACTCTGCAAATCTCACTCCCTTCTAGCACTGATGATGTTACCTAATTCGGTCATGAAACAACTGCAAGAAAAGCACCAAGATCAAAGAGAACCAAGGGCTCCATAGTTGCTGTCTTCCTCCTCCTCCTCCTGTCTGCAAACTCTCTCCCTTCTAGCACTGATGATGTTACCCAGAGGAAACCAAACTCAGAAAGCACCAAGCATCCCACAATCATCATCCTCCTCCTCTTCCCACAAACCCCACTCTTTCCCAGCACTGAAGATGTTACGTAGTTGGATAAAGAAATGTCTGCAAGAAAAGAAGTAAGCTCAGAGAGTCCCAAGGACCCCTTCAAATTAACTCTGTTCTGTTTTTTTAAGGAGGAACGCAAAAATGAGCAGTAAGGACTGAGTGAACCATTAAGGGGTGAGCTGGAAGAAGGAAATCTGAAGATTTTGTCAACATCTTTGAAAAACGGATACATGTTTTCTGAGATGACAGTGGTCAACCCAACAACCACCGGGAACCAGGATGGGGGAGAAAAGCTGCGAGAAAAGAAAAGTGTGTTAGAGTTGTGTCTGACCATCTGCCTTCTTAATTGGAGTGGGCGAGACGCTGATATTGTTAACTTATCTGCACAGACTATAGGAAGAGAAAACATTGTAGATTTCTTTCCAAACATTTAAACTCTCCATTTGGGGAAATAAAAATGCCAAAAGCAGATTAAAGCAGATGCTGCAGCCTAGCCTTTTCTTTTTCACCCAGAAATCCTGGAAATTATTTTATGCTCGTAAAATTCTCCAGATTGTATCCAGCATCATCTTGCCTAGTGGACATCAAATCCTAATTTTGTTGTATTTATTAAAGGAGCCCCTAACTCTTTGTTAAAAATGTTCTTACTGAAGAAGAGTTGCAGGTACTGAGAATGTCTAGTCTTTTGAAAAGAAGGACTTGGGATGACATGATAGAAGTCTTCCAATACTTCAAGGACTGTCATAGGTCTCCTGCTTAGGCAGGGGGATTGGACTAAATGACCTATAAGGTTCCTTCCAACTCTGATTATACGTAAATCTGTATGAGAGGAGAGAGTCAACCTATTCTCCAGAGGGCAGAAGTAACAGGTAGAAACGTATCAAGGAGAGAAACAACCTAGAACTAAGGAGAAATTTCTTGACAATGAGAACAATTAATCAGTGGAACAACTTGACTCCAGAAATTGTGGATGCTCCAACACTGGAAGTTTTTAAGAAGACACTGGATAACCATTTGTCTGAAATAAATGGTTTAGGGTCTCCTGATTGAGGTCCCTTCCAACCCTATTATTCTATGCTCTTTGTTCTAAATGCAAAATCTGCTTTCTTTCTTATCACCGCAAATATACCACAAGAACACCAAGAACCTTCACCATGAGTTTCAGGAAAGATCTGTGAATATATGAAAACCCACTGGAATGGTATAGAGTCTTCTGCCTGAGCAGGGAGTTGGACTAGAAGACTTCTAAGGTTCCTTCCAACCATCCTATTCCTATTCCCATTTCTTTTTCTCCTCCTGCTTCTATTCTATACCATTCTATTCCTTTCTTCTTCTTCTTCTTCTTCTTCTTCTTCTTCTTCTTCTTCTTCTTCTTCTTCTTCTTCTTCTTCTTCTTCTTCTTCTTCTTCTTCTTCTTCTTCTTC
>BLBF01000060.1:7212098-7233631 GCA_015471245.1 Laticauda colubrina | reverse complement strand
AGAATAGAATAGAATAGAATAGAATAGAATAGAATAGAATAGAATAGAAAAGAATAGAATAGAGGTCTTCTAGTCCAACCATCTTCTCAGACAGGAATCCTTTTCAGACAAATGGTTCTCCAATCTTCTTTAAAACTTTCAGTATTGGAGCAGCCACAACTTCTGGAGGCAAGTTGTTCCACTGGCTAATTGTTCTCATTGTCAGAAATTTTCTCCTTAGTTCCAGGTTGCTTCTCTCCTTGATTGGTTTCCACTCATTACTTCTTTTCCTGCCTTCTGGTACTTTGGAGAAGAGCTTGACCCCCTCTTCTTTGGGGCAGCCCCTCAAATATTGGAAGACTGCTCTCATGTCTCCCCTAGTCCTTCTTTTCATCAGACTAGACATGCCCAGTTCCTGCAACCGTTCATCATATCTTTTAGCCTCCAGTCCCCTAACCATCTTTGTTGCTCTTCTACAAGTTCTACAAAGATCTGAAGAACATTTTAGCTTCAGTTGGATGGAGATGAAAGCAGTACAAGCAGTCCTCGACTTACAACAGTTTGTTTAGTGGCCATTCCAACTTATTCTGAAAAAAAGTGACTTATGCCCATTTGTTCTGACCCAAACCCTTGTCCAATAAAACAAACACAAACCAAAGGGAACAGAAACCTTTTAATGATTCTTATGAATCCCCGGTTAAAAGGCTGCTGCAAACAAATTAACTTTGATAAGCATAAGCCTCGCCAAAACTGTGCGAGGCTGCCAATAATCACAGAAGAGAAATATTTCACAACACAAGAGTCTTCAAATACCAGCTTAAGATACTGGAATGTCCACGAGGCTGAGTTTCAAAATGTCTTTGCTTCCTGAAAAGAACGTCCAATTCACAGCTGGCTTTTATCTTCTTGAAGGAGGGGCCATTACCTTGCAGCCTTACTCCCGAGTCGCCCATGCTGCTGCAGCTGCTCTCTCCTATGAGCAGCCCTGTGTGCACGCACACTTGGCACAGGCTCCTCAGGAACCTCCTCATCACTGCTGCCAGCCCTCACAATCTCACACTCCCTAATGGTCCTGGCCCCTCATCTGAGCCCTTGCTTTCCTCAGCCATGTGCACCTGCTGCCGGTTAACCATAACACCTTCACAGTTACGACCTTTGTAGCATCCCCATGGTCACATGGACAAAATTCAGGTTGCTTGGTAATACTTATGACCGTTGCTGTGTTCCAAGGTCACTTGATTCCCCCTTGGAGACCTTTTGACAAGCAAAGTTAATGGGGAAGGCAGATTCATTTAATGACTGGGTTACTAACTTATCGACACCTCCTTCTCCTTGCTCCTCTCTGCACACCTCACTCCAGGTTAGCACCGATGGTGTTTGGAACATGAGACAGCTGCAAGAAGACAAACCAAGCTCAAAGAGCACATTGACCCCACCATTGTCTTCTTCCTCCCCCTCCTCCTCTTCGTCGTCCTCCTCCTCCTCCTTAAAGCACACTTCCTTGTAGCGCTGATGATATTACCTAGTTTGATAATGAAGCATCTGCAAGAAAACCACCAAGCTCAGAGAGCACCAAGGACCTTACAGTCTTCCTTTTCCTCTTTCTCCTCCTCCTCCCTTGTAGCACTGATGATGTTACTTAGTTGGGTCATGAAACGTCTTCAAGGAAACCACCAAGCTCAGAAAGCACTAAGAACCCCACAGTCCTTCTCCTCCGAGAGGGCAAAACTGTTTTAACAACATAAATTTTGGGCTCAACTGTAGTCAAAATTCAAGACTCCCTGTAATTTGACAGGCCAGACAAAGTGTAATTGAGTTCTCAAAGCTGATATGTACGGAGTTTGTCTTATTCAGATATCCAGAGAAGACCTACACAACGTAAAATTTCCCCCTTGTAATGGCCTGGATACAATTCCCAAATGACAGGAGCCTTGATAGGTGATGCAAAATAGAAGCAAACTCCATGGCGAGAGAAAGCACCCATGCATTTCCTCCCAACAAGTCAGCCTGCAAGGCCGAACAAGCCATAATTTCTTTCCCCTGGTTTGCTGAAGCAAAGAGCCATTGAAAGATTAAGGAAATAACACTTGTAAATGCATTCTGCACCAGTCTAAGTGCTACATAAATACTGAGCATTAATAGTTCAACCTATAAATGCTCTATAAATTAAGAGACCCATTTGCACTGTTGGGAATTGTAAATTAATCCCAGCACTATATCAAAAGGCCTGGGAGGGAAGGAAGAAGCAGGACATTGCAGTCAGCAGAACAAGCCAAAAAGAAGAAGGGGAGCTGTGGCACCTGTGGGCATCTCCTAGATCAAACCATTTTTGATAAACCCAGGGCTTTATATCATAGGGGAGGCACTCCGCATTTGAAGTGGGCCAATAATGGGTGAGGTCCTCTCAAAACCTCTTACAACAACCTACATTTCTAAGATTCAGGAGACTTATTTTTTTTACAAACAAGGTTGAGGGGCCCTTGGTACTTTTTGAGGTTGGTTGTTTTCAGTGGTGGGATTCAAATCATTTAACAACTGGTTCTCTGCCTTGGTGATTTCTTTCAAAAACCAGTTCACCAAACTGCTCAGAAAGTTAACAACTGGTTCTCCTGAAGTGGTGCAAACTGGCTGAATCCCACCACTGGTTGTTTTCTTGCAGGTGTCTTGTGTCCCAAACTAGGTAACATCATCAGGTTTGCTGGGAGGAGGAGGAGGAAGAGGAGGGGGAGGAGGAGGAGGAAGATGACTGTGGCTTCCTTGGTGCTCTTTGAGCTTGATTGTTTTGATGCAAACATTTCATGTCCCAAACTAGGTAACATCATCAATGCCAGCAGGGAGTGAGGTTTGCTGAAAGGAGGAGGAGGAGGAGGAGGAGGAGGAGGAGGAGGAGGAGGAGGAGGAGGATTGTAGAGTCCTTGGTGCTCTCTGAGCTTGGTGGTTTCTTGAGTTTCATTATCAAGCTAGGCAACATCATCAGTGCTAGAAGGGAGTGGGGTTTGTTGGAAGGAGGAGGAGGAGGAGGAGGAAGAGGAGGATTGTGGATTCCTTCTTGCTCTCTGAGCTTGGTTGTTTTCTTGCAGATGTTTCATTCCCAAACTAGGTAACATCATCACTACTAGAAGGGAATGGAGACTGTTTATGTACAGTAGCTAACAGGGCAGCCACATGTACATAAACAGAGAGCAAACTCCAATCCCTTCTAGCACTGATGGTGTTACCTAGTTTGGGAATGAAATTTTTGCAATAAAACAGCCAAGCTCAGAGACCTCCCCAGATTTCAAACGGAGAAAGCATCTCGATGTGGTCCCCTCTCCCCCAATAGACCCCCTTACTCCCATTTTCCTCCAAACTCAACAAGGCCGGCTGTGAAACCAAGTTAACTCACTTAATTCAGATTTGCAGACCCAGATCTCCTAAACGGAGATTTTATATGAATATTCCACTTTTTACGAGGCCCGTGAGTTTCAGCATCGCAGAATCATTGTGTCCAGCTGTACCAGCTGCAGCTCACAAAATGCGCCAGGCCCCCTAAAAAGAGAGCTGGGATGGAGAAAAGATGAACAACTTGGCAGCAATTTGCCCACAATTGACACACGCAAGTCTGAGTGTTAAAAAAAGCAAGTGCATTTTTGCACAAAAAGTGATCTCCAGATTTTTAAACCATCCACTCTCTGCAAATACCTATCCTGTCTGGATCTCAGGTAGATTTGTGGCCCAAGTATCTGCACCGGTGTGTATTTGTATCCACAGATAATCCTTGACTTACCACATTCACTTAGTGACTGTTACAACAGCATTGAAAAAAAAGTGACATATCCATCCATCTTATCTCTTTCTCTTTTCTTTCTATCTATCTATGGTATATATTGGTATCTGTCTGTCTGTCTGTCTGTCTGTCTGTCTGTCTGTCTGTCTGTCTATCTATCTATCTATCTATCTATCTATCTATCTATCTATCTATCTATCTATCTATCTATCTACCATCTCTATAACTCTATCTATCTATCTATCTATCTATCTAATCTCTCTTTTCTTTCTTTCTTTCTATGTATATCTCTTTTGTTTCTATCTATCTAATGTCGCTCTTTTCTTGCTTTCTATATCTAATCTCTTTCTTTTTTTCTAATTGCTCTCTTTTCTATCTGTCTGTCTATTTATCTATATCTATCTATCCATCTAATCTCTCTTTTTTCTTTCTATCAAATCTCTCTCTTTTCTATCTCTCTATCTATCTATCCATCCATCCAGGATAAGTTGCCACTAATCAGCCAATTTAGTCCCAACCTTTTTCCCAGTCCTCTGGGACACCCCTTTCTATTATTATTCCCATAACATCCTTGCGAGGTAGGCCAGGTAGCTGCCACAGAAACAGATGAGGCTCTCCCCTACACTTCCTAGTCCTACTCCAACTTTGTATAGGTAGTCCTCGACTTACAACAGTTTGTTTAGTGACTGTTCTAAGTTACCATGGCACTGAAGGGTAACTTATGACCATTTCACAAAGTTATGGCTGTTGCAGCATCCCCATGGCCACATGATCAAAATTCAGATGCTTGGCAACGAACTCATATTTACAAAAGTTGTAGTGTCCTTGGGGTTACGTGATCCCCTTTTGGGACCTTCCGACAAGCAAAGCCAATGGGGGAAGCTGGATTCCCTTAGCAATCGTGTGACTAACTTAACAATTGCAGGGATTCCCTTAACAGCTGTAGCAAGAAAAGTCATAAGATGAGGCAAAACTTACTTAACAACTGTTTTGGTTTGCAACAGGATTTTTGAGCTCCATTGTGGCCGTAAGTCAAGGACTACCTATAGAGATATACTGTCAGATCCGTGTATCTGCCATTCTTCAATGGAAGAAGAAAGGGGTGGGGGAATTGATACAAGTCATCCTTTTTGATGTAACCTGAATATCTTAAGCCTTGTATTGAATCTGTATAACTTGCACATGATATACAACTGGGGGACTGGAGCCCAGACGCCAGGAAACTTGTCACCTCTTGGAGAGATAGCAAGAGGAGAAGGGGCCATAAAAATTCCAGCTCAGAAAGAAACTTTCTGGGAAACTTTTCTCAACCAAGTACCCAGAAAAGGGGAAGGGAATTAACATATTGTTTCTTTGTTTGACTAAATCCACATCAGAATAATGGGAGGGGTTCTAACTCCCTTTATCTACACTTTATGCCTGGAGGCATTATAGATCCTGCTTTGGCTAGTACCTGTATCACCTCCTTTCAATAAAGAATTCCTTTTGAAGTACCTAGCTTTCAGAAATTCATTCTTATCAGTTGAAGAGGAAAGAGTCTGGTCCTTACACATACCAATGCACAAAGGGGTGGCACAGAGAGAGAGAGAGAGAGAGAGAGATAAAAACAAAGACAAAAACAGAGAGAGAAAGAGTCAGAGAGAAAGAGAGAGAAAGAGAGAGAAAGAGAGAGAAAGAGAGAGAAAGAGAGGGAGAGTGAAAGAGAAAGACAAAGAGAAAGAGAAAGACAAAGACAAAAGAGAGAGAGAGAGAGAGAGAGAGAGAGAGAGAGAGAGAGAGAGAGAGAGAGAGAGAAACAAAGAGAAAGAGAGGGAGAGAGAAAGAAAGTGAGAGACAAAGAGAAAGACAAAGAGAGAGAGAGAGACAAAGAGAAGAGAAAGAAAGAGAGGGACAGACAGAGAAAAACAAAGACAAAAAGAGAGAGACAAAGAGAAAGACAAAGAGAAAAAGAGAAAAAGACACAGAGAGAAAGAGAAAGAGAAAGAGAGAGAAGCAAAGAGGAAGAGTGAAAGAGAAAGAGATTTCTTCACACACATATTTGTAATTTTCTGCCTGTGCTGTGAAACTACAAACAGTAATTTCTTTTCAAAACGAGCCTTATTCCCTCAGTTCATTTTAGTCATAATGATAAAAAACCAGAGGGATCATGAACCCCTCCTCCCATCCCCACAAAAAAGCCATCCTTTATTATCAGGATGAAAAATCGCAATAATTTAGAAACAGCCTTGTAGAAATCATGGATAAATAACTGGGGGGGGGGGGGTGAGATAGGGGAAGGAAAGGAGAGAGGGAGAGAGCAAGAGAGATGGCGGGTTTTAAATGAGGAGTAAAAAGGGCAAAACCTGAATTTGAGTACATTGTATTTGAATGGAAACTCCACGTCTTTAATCACGATGCCAATCCCCATCATCCTCAACCACTTTGCAATCAAATACTCAAGATGCCATCCTCCTCCGCCACTGTCAAGTCATCCAATATATATATATATTGGGTCCAGATCAGGAGTCCCCAAATTTTTCAGATCACCAGAGTTTCAGATTGTTCTCTGATTATATGAAAATAATATAACCAACATGTATTTATTATATGAAAATAGCAGAATGCCTTTTTAACTAACTAACTCTTTAAAAGGCTTGTGGACAAAAATGTATGAAGAACAGCTGCAAGATCTGGGGTTGGCTAGTCTAAAGAAAAGAAGAATCAGGGGTGACATGATAGCAGCATTCCAGTATTTGAGGGGCTGTCATAAAGAAAAGGGAGTCGATTTATTCTCCAAAGCACCTGAAGGCAGGTCAAGAAACAATGGATGGAAACTAACCAAGGAGAGAAGCAACCTGAAATTAAGGGTTAGGGTTCAGTCTTGACTCTGAGAGTGGAATTTTACCAGCCCAAAAACATATTGGCAATGCCGGATTGGTATGAAGGCCACACAGGCAGCTGAGAATTCAAATTCCCCTTTAATTTTCAAACTTTTCCCCCAAACGTTTATGGCAAGACCCAGAGCAAAGCAAAGGAAGACCCAGAGCGCATGCACACACACACAGAGAGAGAGAGAGAGAGAGGGAGGGAGAGAGAGAGAGAGAGCAGCCTCTGGCTGCAAGCAATCCAATGAAGCAAAGGAACAGGGAAGAAAGCAAGGAGTCCACAAAGCAAGAGTAAGGTAAGCAGTCATGCAAAAGCCAGACATGTGCAATGGCACACACAACTGCACTAATTCAGCATTTGTTCCTGACAAACACGCCTCCCCACAGCGCCTCCTTAAGTCTCATTGCCCAGGTGTGCCTAGTGAAGAGGGGTGGGGCGCTCTCCTCTTGAGAGCTGATCCTGCCTTCTCTCCACTCTCTGTGCTCAGGGATCAGGAGGGCTCATCACCTGAGCTCCGTCACTCCTCATTTCGACAACTTGCCCTCTCTCAGTCATCCTGCCCCCATTCTTCCCTGCTAGGAAGCCTTCCCAATCTTGAGGTGCCTGGGCTGCCTTGTCCTGCTCCTCCCCACATTCCTCCGAAGCCAACAAAGCTGCCCCCTTGATCTCCACTGGCTCCAGCTCTGGCTTATCCTCCTCTGCAGATTCAGGCTCTGATGGGGGCATGACACAGACAATGAAGGGAGGGCTGGGGGTGGGGGGGAACCAAGGGATTAGTTCTGTATTAATGCATCAGTGTCCATCTGACTCTACTGCAATCAGCATCTCTGAGTAAATGCCTTTTTTCACTTCAACCAAATGGAGTCGAGAGTCTCACTTCCCAAAGGGATCAGACTGAGGCAGGTCTGACACTCATCCACACAGAGAAATGACTGGATTTTGTCTAGCCCCTGTAAGCATACAGCCAAGAGACTAGGTAAAATCCCTATCTATCTACCACGCTCTATTTGTTATTTCTTTGGCCACTAAGATTCCAATGCCATTAACTCATAGAGGTGTCATTTAATCCAGATACCTTGTTAAGGATGGCACAGCAAGGAGCTGCCAAATTGAGTTCATCTATCTGTCACAGCAAGCAAAATCAGCGGGGATCACTTCATTATAATTGTAAAAATAAACATTCTTCTTACGTCCTTTATGTTCTGGCAAAAAAAGAAAAAGGAAGGAAGAAAAAAAAGTTGCATTCCAGCAAAAAATCCATGTTGACGGATGCATTGATCCAGCAATAAAAAAAAAAATTAAAGTGATAAAACAAGTTAACATTATGGAAATTAAACAACAGAAGAGAAGCTGGAAGGTAGCAATGTACCAAGAGTGAGGTTTATGGGGCAGAGAGAGAAAACCTGCCATCCCTCAGAACTTCCTCAAGCTTTCAGAAATCAGGAAAATAGGCAGGAAACACATTTATGTATGTTCAGCAGATCACAGACGACCAGAGGTGGTATTCAGCAGGTTCTGACTGGTTCTGGAGAACCTGTAGTAGAAATTTCAAGTAATTCAGAAAACCAACAAATCCCATCTCTGAGCGGCCCTGCCCCTGTGTATTCTCTGCCTTCCATTGAGGCCCAGATGATCAGCTGGCTCTTCTTTGGTTGCTCTGCCCAGGAGAACGGAGCTGGAAAGCAGGTTAGTGGGGTGGGGAGGGAATGGGGGTTTTGCAGTATCCTTCCTCTGCCACACCCACCAAGCCACACCCACAGAACCAGTAGTAAAAAAAATTGAATCCCACCACTGGAAAGAAGAGATGAACAAAAGGGGAAGGAAGAGAGGGAGAAAAGGAATGGAAGAGAGGAATGAAAGGGGAAGACAGAGAGGAATGAAAGGGGAAGGAAGCAGAGATGGTATTCAGCAGGTTTTGATCAGTCCTGGAGAACCGGTAGTGGAAATTTGGAGTAGTTCTGGAGAACCAGCAAATCTCACCCTCTGACTGGTCCCGCCAACCCCATCTCTTCTCTGCCTCCCATTGAGTCCCAGCTGATTGGCTGGCTCTTCTTTGGTTGCCCTGCACAGGAGAACAGAGCTGGAAAGCAGGTTAGCGGGGTGGGGAGGGAATGTGATTTTGCAGTAACCTTCCCCTGCCACACCATCAAGCCATGCCCACCAAGCCACGCCCAGAGAACCAGTAGTAAAAAAAATTGAATCCCAACACTGCATATGACCAAAATAAGCAGGGATTGCTCCTCACCAAGCAAAAGACTGACTATGCAAAGGATTTCGTTGAGAAAATTGACTCAGAAAGTAATGTGCTTACATCTCCCAACAAAATCTTCTTTCAAGTTTCCAAAGCCCCCAGCCCACATTTGAGTTAACACTGCCAAATCAAACCAGATGCCTTTCAGATCAATCTTAAGGATTGAGAATGGCCTTTTTCTGCAAATCCATTTGAAGAGAAAAAAAAAATCAAATGGAGAGGCTCCGGTCATCTTTTGCTGAAAGATTAGCATCTTTCATTTTAAAGGGCTTTAACAGGGCTTGCTCATCTTGTGGAGGAATGTTAGGTTTTGGAGAGTGGCACCACCCCCAAAAATGAAACACCATGGTGCCTTTCAAGGCTGTATGATTGCTGCCATGTCCAGCCAAAACAGGATGGAGGTTTAGATCAGCACATCATCCCCTCTTCGACTGTGCTGTACTTTCAGAGATGCAGTCAGCTCACTCTTCGCTCCACCAACCGCCCCAAACTCCCAATGCTTTTTTTAAAACAGGGATGTCAAGCTCAGTTTAATTGAGGGCAGCATCAGGGTTGTGTTTGACCTTGGGGTGGCGTAGGGGGCATGGAGAGCTCGATGTCACTCATTGAGGCTCCATTTTTGGCTATGATGGCCTCCCGCAGCCTTCTGCAAGTGAAAACATAACCCATGGAGCCCTCCTGAGCTCCGTTTTCACTGGCAGAGAACTGCAGGAGTCCATCGTGGCTGAAAACGGAGCATGGGAGGCCCACACTTGACCCTCCCAAGCTATGTTTTTGCTGACAAGAGGTACCACAGGTTGGTCCTTCACTGTTTCCATGGCAGGCCCACAGATCTAAGTGACATGGGAAAGCTACATTTCTCAACACCCAGGAATGATATGCGCAAGAAATCAGGAGCCAGGATGGAGTTCAAAAAGCACAATGAGTTTGTTTCTTGCTACCTGGTCACAAGAATCTGATCTGCTAATGGTCATGGCGAATTGGCACCAGATAAGAATCAACAAAATGAAGGGAGAGGGGGGCTGGACTTTGGCCTCTTATGAGGGTGTAGTGATTCCAAACTGATGACGCATTTCTCTCTCAGCCTGGTCTTCTCCTACAATGGGAACACATAACGCCATTCTCTCTCAGCAAAACCATCTCCCAATGATGTCAGTGAGTTCCAAAAATGTAAAGAATTGGACAAAGTTTTCAGATGCTGGGATACATCGATATCAACAAAGATCAAATTAGTGGCCTGTAATTTGGCATCTCTTATGACACTTTATGACACATAGAGAGCTATGGAAAGAATTGGAGAAGCAGAAGAGGAAGAGCATTGATGCTTTTGAAGGAGTGGTGGCAGTGGCCTAGAGGTGGAGCTCTCACCTCACAATCAGGAGGCTGTTAGTTTAATCCTAGGTAGAGGTAGATATTTCTCTCTCTGTGCACAATGAGAATATACTGTATATACTCGCATATAAGCCGATCTCGCATATAAGCCGACCCCCAAAAACCATGGTTTGTTGTTTGGGCTAATAACAAAAGAGTATTAATATGCAATGCACTGATGAAGGTTCATTATCAAAGCATTTGTGTAGGAAACAATATTAAGTTAATTACCCGGTATGTAAAGAATCTGATGTTATATAATGGTAATATATGCATTTATCGTAGCAAAAGCTTGCAGAAGAGCTTAAATGAAAATAAAAGCCATTATTGTTGTGTTTTACTTTTATTTATTTTCACAAATTGAACAGTGTCTTCTAATAGTCTAATAATAATCTTCTAATAATCTTCTAATATTGCTCTCATCCACTCCAAAGGTTCTTGCTGCTTCAAGGTTGCTTGTTTCCTCTGCAGCCTTCACTACTTTTCGTTTAAAAGAAGCAGCATACGACATTCTATTTCTTTTAACATCAGACATGGCTATATTTTAATGAATTTTACTACTACAAACGATCGCAAACACGAAAGCGGTCACGTGAATGACTAACCAATCAGAGCATGTTATGATCCGGTGGTAGAAAAAGCAAAATGGAGGCGCCCAGAGTAAAAAAAATGTGCTGTATGTATGTATGACTGTATGGTAATATCGATGATATTGCGTGATCTGAGAAGTGGCGTCATGTCATCATGTCGTTTGTGTGAGATCAGATTTATGCGCGTATAAGCCGACCCCCAAATTTGAAAAAAAAAAAAAATGTGTTTTAGAGTCGGCTTATATGCAAGTATATACGGCATCTGCTGAAACAATCTCCGCATTGGCTACAGAAAGGGAATCCGGCCAGTAAACATTCAGTTCCATTCAGTTGCCCAAGACTCCACCCCACAAGGGATTATGGAGTCTTTAAAAGAAGAAGAAGAAGAAGATGATGATGATTGATGCTTTTGAAAGTTGGTGTTGAAGAAGAGCCCAGAGAATACCATGGACAGCCAAGAAAATAAGCTGATGGATCTTCTAACACCCCAGAATTTTCACTCCAGACAAAAATGATCAGGCTCAAATTATCCTACTTTGGACATCTTGTGAGAAGAACCAGCTGTCTGTAGAAGATGACGACTAGCAAGTGGATGCATTCAGTTTACAGTGGTGATGGGTGTACTGTCAGAAGATCTAAAGGACCAGGTTAGGAACAGACCCACCATGGAGAAAATCTATCTAAGTGGTCACCAAGGAGTTGACACCATCTTGATGGCCCCATAATTGATCCAATTGCAGAAAAACTTGGAAAAACTTCCCAGCTAATTAACCATTCCTCTATTTTTCAACCACGGTGAACTAAATCCATACTTGCCCATCACAGAGGCCATATTCAGGAGCAAATAAATCACCCCCTTTTCCTACATCACCCACAATTCTTTGAGATTTAGCCTGTAGGCCAAGGGTCTTCAAACTTGGCAAGGGTCTTCAGACTTGTGTACTTCAACTCCCAGAATTCCTGAGCTAAGATGATTGGAGGAGGAATTCTGGGAGTTGAAGTCCACAAGTCTTAAAGCTGTCAAGTTTGGAGACCCCTACTGTAGGCACTTCCAGAATGAATTGAGAGGGGAAAGAGGGGGGGGGAAAGACTAACCCCAAAACTAACACCTCTCAACTGTTGCTTGAAGAAGCTTTCACTCCTCCCTGTTAAGCGAAAGAATCTCAGCTTTTATCTGCCTAATTTCAATTAGATGAGATTCAAACCCAACAGCTGCACCACTTATGAGTAGTTAGATGCTGAAGAGGAAAACAAAATGGGGGATCAAAGAAACTCAACCATTAGAACATTTTAAAATGAGGGAATAAAGAAACACCAATCCAATCCCAAACCTGTTCACTAGCATCTATTTGGTGATTAAAGTGGCAATCTTGAAGGAATCTAGACCGTATTTGTTTACGTTAATGCTAATAGCTTGCTAACTCCTGATAAATGCATGTTAATTTATGCGATGGGGAAATGAAGCATGCTCTGAAGACAAGCTCTCTCCTGAAGATTTCAACTCATCCAGGTTTGGAGAGCATGCACTAATAAACGCCATTCCATTTGCTGATTCTGATACCTCCATGAAGTCACCAGCATGCCAATGAGCTGACAAGGGCCAGGTCAGCCGAAGAGGGAGAGCAAAACAGGCACTCTCCTGGTATCTGTACCAGGGGTGGGATTCTACCGGTTCGGACCGGTTTCGGGCAAACCGAACGTTCAAGTTAAATTTGTTTCACTGAACTGGTATTTCAACCGACCGGCTGGCCCCACCCACCCCTCCCCTCCCAGGAGTCTCTATGCAGCCATTTTCGATGGAGGTAAGTGCAGGGTCCACATAGAGATTCTGGGAGAGGGGAAAACAGGCCTTCTGGAAGCCCAGAGAAGGCTGTTTTTGCCCTCCCAGAGGCCCAGGGGAAGCCTCTGGACCCTCGGGAAGGTGAAAATGACCCCCCCCCCCGGGCTCTGGAGGCCCACCAGAAGCCAGAAACAGGAATTTCTGGTACACCACACACGGCCACACCCACCCAGCAGCTGTGCAATGAACTGGTTGCTGGAATTTTTGAATCCCACCCCTGATCTGTACTGCTACACAAATGCCACACACCAGCGCTTCTACCGCAAAGTTTTGCAATGACCACCAATTTGTCTCAGGTTCCTGATTTAGCCCCAGAAGGTTCCAAGATTCAGTCTGAAGGCCATTCAGTCAAATCTCCAAATCAAATCAGCAAGATATAGCAATCTAGACATATAGACTGGGTGAAACCAGGCTTAATAGCAGGAACTGTAAGAGGGATCTTGGAATCTTTGTGGACAACCAGTTAAATATGAGCCAACAGTGTGCAGAGGCAGCCAAAGAAGACAATGCAATCTTAAGTTGCATTAACAGAGGGATACAATCAAAATTGAGTGAGGTACAAATACCACTCTATAAAGCCTTAGTAAGACCACACCTAGAATACTGCATCCTTAGTACTGAATTCTAAGAAATCCTTGATTACGTCAATCCAAATTTTCCTACTTCATGAGTTATTCATGCCTTCTCTCAGTCAGGTGCCTTCAGCCTCACTGATTTCCACACTCTAAAAGTCACACAACTCAAAGAGGGGAGGTGTTGTAGGAACATCTGACTAATCAACACAAAATCCTATTAGACACACAAAAGGGGTCCAAAAGCTGATTTAGCTTTGCCGGGCAGTCTGCAGGAAGGTGAATCATACCATTCTGGTTGACAACAATTTTCCCCAGAGGTGCAATTCAACTGGTGTAACAACCGGTCGGTGAGCTATGTGTTGAACAGCTGATGTGTGGTAATCCGCTGGTGGCCCCAACAGTTTATTGTCAGAGCAAACCAAAATTGTTCACTCCCAGCTGATCCTTGGAGCTACCGGTTTGACCAAACTGGGCTGAACCGGTAGAATCCCACTCCTGCTTTCCCCCCAAACTCAAATATTCTGTAATAATTCACTGTTCTGATAACAATATTCCCCTCCTATTCCTAATCTCCTTTGTTCTCAAATGTTTTACCAAAAGCATTATGCAGGCACCCATTGCAGATAAAACCTTGTAAAAGAACATGGCAGCATGGATGCATCAGGAGAAGGCAGAGGTGGCATCTTAAAATGTAGAATAATAGAATTGGAAGGGAACTTGGAGGTCTTCTAGTGCAGAGGTCACCAACCTTTTGGACCTCAGGGACCATCAAACACATAATTTTTAATCCTGGGGACCACTAATATGAATTTTGACTGACAGTGGCTTGCTGACATTGGTGGGAGAGAGGGTGAGGGGAGAGAGGGATCTGATCTAACCTCTCTCTCTCTCTCTCTCTCTCTCTCACACACACACACACACACACACACACACAGGCAGGGGTGGAATTCAAATTTCTTAACTATCAGTTCTGTGGGCATGGCCTAATTTGTGGGTGTGCCTTGGTGGTCATCTGACTGGCTGGGCATGGCTTGTATGTAAATATTGAATTTTTTATTAAAAAAGAGCAACTTTTACCCCAAATCAGGCAGAGCTGGCAGGCAGATTGAGTTGCTCACAGAATCACAGATTCACTCAAGAGTCTGCCATCTGCCATCGGCCACCTGCACTGAACAATAGACGTTTCTGTCTTAAGGGAGGTTCAGCTCTGCTTAAAAGCAGAGCCGAAGATTTAAAGATTAGCTAGAAAGCAAGAAATCCAACCATTTCCTGCTTTCTAGCTAATCTAAATCTCCCAGCACAGTGGAACAGGTGATGGTCAGGAGAAAAAAAAGGAAAAATAGCAACTTAGCAGGCAACTTTGCCAGGTAAGGAGTGAGTGAGCGGGGAGGGTTCCTGCGGGCCATGTGGGTGGCGCAGCCTTGTGTTCCTGCGCAGCCTGGATTACTTGCTTTGGGGGGTGGTCTGGGGGTGACATTTCTCTGCAGACCACCAAAATTTTCTCACAGACCACTGTCTGGAGACCACTGTTCTTGTGCAAGTCCCTGCAGGAAACCTTATATTATTTCAGACAAATGGCTGTCCAGTCTCCTTTTAAAAGCCTCCAGTGACAGGACACTCATAACTTCTTCATGGGTCTCCCTGCCACTCCCTGCCACTCCAGGTAGATAAATTTATTCTATCCTGGTTGAACATCTAGTCAAATCTAGGACAAAATCTCTTGGTGTCTTCCAGAGAAGGCTTTGATAGCAAACCAACTCAGGTGTCGCTAATCTAGTTTGTGATGCAAATCAGATGGCTGATTGAATTTGATGATCCAATTTGGAGAATCAACTGAACTGTTCTTGAATGAGACATTTGTCAGTGTTACATAGGAGGGCTGCTTCATCAAGACTCTTAGCCAAAGATAGCGGAATCGCAAAAGAGGACTACACCGAAACGTTATTAATCCGTCAAGCTGATTTTCTCAATCCTCTTTTAAAGCCATTTTCAGATGATGCTGCAGACTCTTGATTTCAAATGGGATTTGAGATTGGGTATTTACTCATTGCATTTCTAGGCCATCCAACACCAAAATGATTCTGGGCAGGCATCCCAAGATTAAACCAAAACTATAGTTAAGCTCAACTCTCATTAAACTGCAAGAAGGACCGTTAATGGAAGATTGGGAGTTCTTTTCAATCAGCAGAAATATCTCTTCTGTGCCAGCCAAGTGACAATTAAGCAATTAAGTTGTAAATCCTTAGAGCTAAGTGTTTTAATTCACAGACCTTTCATTGCTCACCTAGGTAACATCTTCCTTGCTAAGATTGGGAGAAGTGAAGTATCTTCCTGCAGATCACAAAACTGAAGATGTTACCTAAGTGGGCAATGAAATGGCTGCATTGCCTATGAAAGGTCATCCTTTCAACCTTGAGCTCCATCTATTTCCTCCAACTGCAATTAGCAACATGTTAAGGGCCTAGTTGGATGAATTTAAGGCAAAAACATCAAGACTTTTAAAACATGCTAACAGCCCAATAAATGTTGATGTTGCAAGATTGGATCTACGGCTAGAAGTCTGAAAAGTAAAAGCAATGAAAAGTGATGACCAATGAAATCATGATGAGGAAACCAAGGTGTTTTTTTCCAAAAGGCAACTGGACTTTCTTGGTTTTTCCTTTGAAAATGTTTTGCTTCTCAATCAAGAAGTTTAGACTAGAATAACAGAGTTGGAAGGGACCTTGGAGGTCTTCTAGTCCAACCCCCTGCTTAGGCAGGAAACCCTACACAATTTCTGGCAGATGGCAGTACAGTCTCTTCTTGAAAGCCTCCAGTGATGAAGCTCCCAAAATTTCTGAAGGCAACTTCTATTCCATCAGTTGATTGTTCTCACTGTCAGAAAATTCCTCCTTATTTCTAGGTTGGATTTCTCTTTGGTCAGTTTCCATCCATTGTTCCTTGTCTGGTCTTTGGGTACTTTGAAAAAAAGCTTGACCCCCTTCCTCCTCTCTATGGCAGCCCCTCAGATATTGGAAGACTGCTATCCTGCCTCTCCTGGTCCTTCTCTTCCCTAGACTAGCCAGGCCCAGTTCCTGCAACTGTTCTTCATATGTGTTAGCCTCCAGTCCCCTCATCATCCTAGTTGCTCTTCTCTGCATTTTTAAAAGAGTCTCAACATCTTTTTTATAGTGCGTAGTGACCAAAACTGGATGCAGGATTCTAGGTGTGGTGGTCTTTCTAAGGCTTTCCCTTGTGCCAAGACTTCTCAGTGCCCCATCCAACTTGTCTTTCCCAACTTGTCCTAGATATAATTCAAAAGGTAGCCAGACAAACCAACTTGTTCCCTTCTTTCATGGGAGCTAAGCCGCAATTTATGAGTTATCCCTGATTCAACGCAGTTCAGCCAAGCAGAAACAACGGCCTCAGAAATCACCAGAAACATAAAACAGCACCGAGATATTTTTATTTTATTTTATTTTCAGCCCACTGTTTTCCTTCCATCCATCTGTCTTTTGCTCAATTACCTGTAATGTCGTTTTACCCCTTGCTCCGCTTTATTCCATTGGCAGAAAGGAAAGTAAAATATTTTTTAAAATGCTCTTTTGACACCTGGAAATGAGTAAGCCACATCAGAAAGCACAGTTCACGGGGAGAGCGACCTCCATTCAGTTCCTGGAGAAGGCTAATTTAATGCAACTGCCACATTCAATTACTTAGTAAAATGTAGTTCCAACAGTGAATTCTACCCCCCATCCTCCTTAATGTTAAAGAGAATGGGGGGGGGGGCAAGAGATTACTTAACTATGAAATTAATCTACTCCCAAGGATATTAAACGATATACTTTCTGTAATGAACTCATAAAAAGTGGATCGTTTGATCAGTTTCAAACTCTCCAGGACTTTTTTTTTTTTTTTAACTCATTTCAGGAATTATCAGGAACAAACTCTGAAGGACCTCATACCTCCATGGGCCTCTGTCCCATCTAGTATGGTGCAACAGGGTGGCTGTACTCCTTACCCATCAACTGAAGGTTGCCAAAAGGAAATGAGAAAGGAGAGGGGAGGGGAGAAAGGAAAGGGAAGAGAAAAGAAGGAAAGGAAAGGGAAAGGAAGAAGAGAAAGAAGGAAAGGGATGAGGATGGAGAAGGGAAGGGAAGGTGAAAGGAAGGAAGGAAGGAAGGGAGGGAGGGAGGGAGGGAGGGAGGGATAGGAGGAGAAGGAAAGGAAAGGAGGGACAGAGGGAGGGAAGGAAGGAAGGCTCAAATTCATTGCAAAAAACTGGTTGGATCATCTAAACCAGGGGTCCCCAACCGCCAGGCCCCAGACCGGTACCGGTCCGTGGATCATTTTGTACCGGGCCGCAAAGAATGAATAATCGTGATTAAAATATCTATTTTATATGAGCTAAAGCTAAGAAGCCCTTTCCTATTGGGGAAGAATTGATTTTGCAGGTCCTTGAAAAAGTGTTTCTGCGTGAAACTGGTCCCTGGTACAAAAAAAGGTTGGGGACCACTGATCTCAACAAAGCATATTGACCTGCACACATTTCTCGCAAGAAACAGCCGCGCCCCGCTCCCCTCCCGCCTCTCTCCCTCCCTCTCTTTCTCCCTCCCCCTCTCTCTTTTTCTCTCTGCCCTCGTATGTGTGTGTAACTAAACAGAAAAGGTAAATGTACCCAGCTCTGACAACTGGCACTGCTATATCCAGAAAAAATGGTTGCTTTAAAAAAAAAAAAAAAAGGGGGGGGGGGGGGACTTTTTTTCTTCTTTTTTTTGGTGTCTGTCCTTCCCTTTTCTTTCCAGCCCAGGGGGGGGGGGGGGGGGGGGAAGAGCTTTGTGAATTAGGAGGCCGGTTAGAGTCTCGGAGTGGAGTCGCTCTCGACTCAGGACAGCCTGAAGGTAATTCTGAGACAGGAATCCCTGGGGGAAATAAAAGAATGAATGACTGCAGTGAGTGTGTGTGTGTTTTCTTTTTAAAGTCTTCCCGCAAATGGCTCCTATTCCACTCACCTGCCTCTCTTCTCAACCCCGCTGCCCCCCCCCCCCCGGCAGGGACAGGATAATTAAAAATAAATAAATAAACAGGGGGGGCACTGAAGGGTGGAATTAGACAGCTGCCAGCTCCTAACGTTTTCAAGCTTCTGCATCTCCTGCTTCCTCGGATTGCATTTGCAAAGAATTCGCTTTTCGGAATGGTGGGTGATGTGCCTCCAAGGGAAAAAGCAAATTTGGGGGGAAGCTGCGGATCAAAACAAGGCCTGTGGGTCAGACCGGGATGGATGCTAGTTTAAATGCCGGTAACATGTTTTCAGGGTCCCACTGCTATCATCGTCATCACCATATAAATCCAGATGCGGTTCCAGAATTGGCCTTGAAAAGAAGCCACATGATGTCAGAACAGGGTAGAGGTGTAGGATTCAAGGATACAGAATGAAAGAGTTGGAAGGGACCCCGGAGGTCTTCCAGTCCACCCCCCTGCCCAGGGAGGAAACCCTCTACCATTCCAGATCAATGGCTCTCCAGTCTCTTCTTAAAAGCCTTCAGTGATGGAGCAACCACAACTTCTGAAGGCCACTGAATAACAGAATAACGGAGTTGGAAGGGACCTCAGAGGTCTTCCAGTCTGACCCCCGGCTCAGGCAGGAAACTCCATACCATTTCTGTACAAATAGCTGTCCGGTCTCTTCTTGAAAACCTCCAGTGATCCAGCACCCACAACTTCTGGAGAACCCATGTTTTACTGTTTAATTGTTAACTTATTGTATTAATCTTTTAACTGATTCATTTAATTAACTGATTAATTGTTCTCACTGTC
This sequence comes from Laticauda colubrina, assembly GCA_015471245.1. NCBI lineage: Eukaryota > Metazoa > Chordata > Lepidosauria > Squamata > Elapidae > Laticauda > Laticauda colubrina. The sequence goes on along the minus strand of BLBF01000060.1, from coordinate 7,214,598 downwards.
AGGAAACTTCTTATTTTCTAGGTTTCTATCCAGGGCTTCTTGTCCTTCCCTCAGGTGCTTTAGATAATCGCTTGACCCCTTCTTCTTTGGGGCAGCCCCTCAAATACTGGAATCCTGCTATCATGTCCCCCCTAATTCTTCTTTTCTTTAGACTATCCAAACCCAAATCCTGCAACCATTCTTTATATGTTATAGTCTCCAGGCCTTAGATCATCTTAGTTGCTCTTTTCTGATTTTTTTTCCAAGGTCTGAACCTCTTTTTTTGTAATGTGACAACCAAAACTCGACACGGTATTCTAGGGGTAGCCTTACTAAAGATTTATAAAGCGGGACTAATACTTCACATGATTTTGATGTTATGCCTCTGTAACCAGGGATTCTCTTGGATCAACTTCAGATCAAGAAAAGCAGGGAGCAGGTGGTGGTGGAGGTGGAGGAGGAGGAAGAGGAGGAGGAGGAAGAAGAGGAGGAGGAAGAGGAAAAAGAGGAGGACGAAGAGGAGGTGGAGGAGAAAGAGGAGGAGGAAGAGGAAAAAGAGGAGGAAGAAGAGGAAAAAGAGGAGGAAGAGGAGGTGGAGGAAGAAGAGGAGGAGGAAGAGGAAAAAGAGGAGGAGGAAGAGGAAAAAGAGGAGGGGGAAGAGGAGGATCTGGTGGAAGAAATGGAGGAAAAAGGGAGATCCCAACAGTTGATAATGCTTAATGCATCCCATGTCTTTCCTTCCCTCTCAGAATTCATGCCCAGCGAGTAAACCTTCCATTCTCATTTGCTTCAAGCTACTCTTTCAATTTATTTCATCTTTGCTCTCTGAACCTTTCATTTCCAACAGGTTCAGCCGAATTCCAAGCAGGCTAAGCACCAGGTCAGCCTCAGCTGACTTTCATGTTATCAGGGTTGTATGTTGAAGCCTGAATGAATTCCGAAATAAATCCAATTCCTGGCTGGTCTAACCTCAGTGGTTTATTTATCTCCGTTTCTATCAAAGGCGCCAGCTTACAAAGTCTCATTTATTTAAAAAAAAACAAAAAACAGAAAGAAAGAAAGAAAACCTTCTCAAATCAAGAGCTGGCAAAATGGTGCCAGGTCCCAGAAGTCCGTCCTAATGGAAGAGCGGGAGGCTCTCGCGGAAGTCAAAGGGTGATCTTTGAAGGCAGAGCAAAACGATCAGGCAATAAACGAAGATCAAAAAGCAGTTGCAACTGGCTCATCTCTCTCCATGCGCCTGGAGATTTGAAACATGCTCACTGAATCAGCAAAGCAGACTTGAGTGGGAGGTGAGGAACACCAAACTCAGGTGAATTATAGAAATAACAGAGTTGGAAGGGATCTTGGAGGTCTTCTAGTCTAACTCCCTGCTTAGGCAGGAAGCCCTATATACCATTTCAGGCAAGTGACTGTCCAGTCTCTTCTTAAAAACTTCCAGTGTTGGAGCATCCACAACTTCTGGAGGCAAGTTGTTCCACTGATTAATTGTTCTAACTGTCAAGAAATTCCTCCTTAGTTCTAGGTTACTTCTCTCCTTGATTAGTTTCCACCCATTGCTTCTTCTCCTGTCTTCAGATGCTTTGGAGAACAGCCTGAACCCCTCTTCCTTGTGGCAGCCCCTAAGATATTGGAACAATGCTCTCATGTCTCCCCTAGTCCTCCTTTTCATCCAACTAGACATGCCCAATTCCTGCAACCGTTCTTCATATGTTTTAGCCTCCAGTCCCCTAATCCTCTTGGTTGCTCTTCTCTGCACTCATCCATCCCCTCCCACTTGTGACTGTATGACTGTAACTTTGTCACTTGTATCCTTACAATTTATATTGACTGTTTCCTAGTCTGAGTTCATTGCCTATTTGTACCCTATGACGATTATTAAGTGTTGTACCTTATGATTGTTGACTCTTGACAAATGTATCCTTCCTTTTAGGTTCCTTTTTATTTGCACCAATGCTGCAAATGGTGCGCCTTTGGGATGGTCTCCAAAGCACCTGAGGGCAGGACAAGAAGCAACGGATGGAAACCAATCAAGGAGAGAAGCAACCGAGAACTAAGGAGGAATTTCCTGATGGCGAGAAGAATTAATCAGTGGAACAGCTTCCCCCCAGAGGTTTTAGGTGCTCTGGGGGTTTTGAAGAAGAAGTGACAGCCATTTGTCAGAAATTATGTAGAGTCTCCTGTCTGAGCAAGGAGTTGGACTAGAAAACCTCCAAGTTCCCTTCCAGCTCTGTCTCCTCCTCTCTTTTCTCCTCTCCTCTCCTCTTTCTTTTCTCTTCTCCTCTTCTCCTTTCCTTTCTCCTTTCTTCTCCTCCTTTCTCCTCTCTCCTCTTCTTTCTTCTCCTTTCCTTTCTCCTCCTCCTTTCTCCTCTCCTCTCTTCTCTTCCTTTCTCCTCTCCTCTCCTCTCTCTTCTCTTCTCCTTTCTCCTCCTTTCTCCTCTCCTCTCTCCTTTCTTCTCCTCTCCTTTTTCCTCCTCCTTTTTCCTCTCTTCTCTTCCTTTCTCCTCTCCTCTCTCTTCTG
>BLBF01000060.1:7197293-7212088 GCA_015471245.1 Laticauda colubrina | reverse complement strand
CCTTTCTCCTCTCTCCTCGTCTTTCTTCTCCTCTCCTTTCTCCTCCTCCTTTCTCCTCTCTTCTCTTCCTTTCTCCTCTCCTCTCTTCTCTTCTCCTTTCTCCTTTCTCCTCTCTTCTTTCTTCTCCTCTCCTTTCTTCTCCTTTTTCCTCTCCTCCTTTCTCCTCTCTTCTCTTCACTCTTCTCCTCTCTTTTCTCCCCATCCTTTCTCCTCACCTCTCTTCTTTCTTCTCTCCTCTCCTTTCTCCTCTCCTCCCTTCTCCTTTCTTCTCCTTTCTCCTCACCTTTCTTCTTTCTTCTCCTCTCCTTTCTCCTTTCTTCTCCTTTCTCCTCTCTCCTCTTCCTTTCTCCTCACCTCTCTCTTCTCTTCTCTTCTCTTCTCTTCTCTTCTCTTCTCTTCTCTACTCCTTTCTCCTCTCCCCTCTCTTCTCCTTTCCTCTCTTCTCCTTTCTTCTCTTCCTTCCTCCTCTCCTATCTCCTTTCTTCCTTTCTCCTCTCCTCTCTCTTCTCCTTCTTTCTCCTTTCTTCTCCTCTTTTCTCCTCCCCTCTCTCTTCTCTCCTTTCTCATCTTTTCTCTCTCTCCTCCTTCTTTCTCCTCTCCTCTTCTATCCCTTCTACTACCAATCATGGCAAACAGCCAGACAATCAAAACTTGGGGCACTTGGCAACTGCATCACACAACTGCCATTTGCAACATTCCCAGGAGGCTTCCAATGAGCAAATTAAGCAGGATTTGCTCAGCGATGAGGTTCACTTAAGAGCTGCAATTGATTCACTTCTTAACTATGGCAGAAAGGATCATAGAATCAGGGGCGACTCAGTTAACATCCAACCTGCTTTAGCAATGGAAACTCTGGTCATAAGCTGCGGACTACCTCTACTGGATCTATCCCATTAAGGTGTGCAGAAGGGAAGGCGCAGCATTCAATGCTCCATGGGGTAGGGAAACAACCCACATTCTCCCACACAAGCACACTGAGAGGTGTGGGGATCCAGCTGCATCAAACACATGAGTCAAAAAACCTGCTACTCTCCCTCCTTTCAATGAGATGATTAGTTTCCACCTGTGGTGGTTTTATATCTGCTGTTGAAAGATTGATATTTTTTAATAACAGCCAGAAGACATGACTATTGGACGACAGAAAGTGATGTAAAATAAATAAAACATCTTGGGCCCTTCATTAAGCAGCCTGATCCCCATGCTCTGGTTTTTTAATGTTCAATTGTTTTGAGCACTTTGGGTTACATGTGCACCTTCACGTATGTTCCAAGCATCACCCGTTTTTTGTTGGGGCTCACAAGCCAAACTATACCACAATCAGGCTAGGTTAGAGTAGAATAGAATATAGAATAGAATAGAATAGAATAGAATAGAATAGAATGGAATAGAATAGAATGGAATGGAACGGAACGGAACGGAACAGAACAGAACAGAATAGAATAGAATAGAACAGAAGAGAAGAAAAGAGAATGGAATAATTTATTGGCCAAGTGTGATTGGACACACAAGGAATTTGTCTTGGTGCAAATGCTCTCAGTGTACATAAAAGAAAAGATACATTTGTCAAGAGTCAAGAATCATCCTGCTTGGATGGGAGACAGAATCACAGATTTGTAAGCTGGACTAGGAAGTTGGGGTTGGGTGGGGGAAAAAACCTTCAAAAGGTGAACAGAGCAAATTCTTTGTGTGTTGTTGCCAAGATCACTCCATAGATACATGGTAAAAGGTAAAAGTTCCTTTCACACATACATGCTAGTCATTTCCAGCTCTAGGGGGTGGGCTCATCTCCGTTAAAAAGCTGAAGAGCCAGTGCTGTCCAAAGACGTCTCTATGGTCATGTGGCCGGCAGGACTAAATGCTGAAGGCGCATGGAGGAACGCTGTTACCTTCCCACCAACATGGTCCCTATTTTTCTACTTGCATTTTTAAAGTGCTTTCGAACTGCTAGGTTGGCAGAAGCTGGGATAAGGTACAGGAGCTCACTCTGTTACGCAGCGCTAGGGATTCGAACTGCTGAACCGTTGACCTTTATGAACGACAAGGTCAGCATCTTAGCCACTGAGCCACTGCGTCCCTTATACATGGATAATAGATACATAGAGCTGAGCCCAACATCAATACCAAAGACCCACAAACGTGTCAAAGGAAGCATTTGAACTGAACAGGACCTGTCTGAAGTAGCCACAGATACTTATTGGGAATCAGACATGAAAGATCTGATCCACATGTGAAGGTCCAATTAAATTGATTTATTGCTATGTATAGGAATCTTCTCAACTGTCGGCACCTGCTAAGAACTAGATAAGAGTCCAAGGAATTCAAGAGAGGTTGGGCTGAGTCAACTTGGGACTATGTAAGGATTCTAGGCTGATGGCTCATTTGACTCCACCCCCAGGTTCTGCCACTCTTTCTCCTACAGCTTTATCACCTCTATTCAAGTATCAACAAATCACCCGTGTTTGAAGTTTCAAACAGGTAGCCTTACAATAGCAATAGCCTTTAGACTTATATACTGCTTCACAGTGCTTTTACAGCCCTCTCTAAATGGTTTAGAGTCAGCATGTTGCCCCCAATAATCTGGGTCCTCATTTTTCTGAAGGATGGGAGGCTGAGACAACCTTCAGCCTGTGAGACACAAACTACCAAACTGCAGGCAGCCAGTAGTCAGCAGGAGGAGCCTGCAGTACTTCATTCTAACCACTGCACCACCGCGGCTCTTCTTTCCTCAATGGAGAAATGAACATTTGCATCTGCCAGGCTGGATCCTGAATTTACCCAGGTTAAAAAAAAAAACTTCAGAATCCTTCATGTTATGATTGTGACAGATTAGGTCTACAAAGGGGGAGCTGGTGTGATGGGTGAGAACAAAGCAAGAGTTTCCCAAGAAGAATGGAATCACATTCCAAGGAAGGAGGGTGAAACAAGAGATAGCACAATCCAGAGTAAGTCTGGAGGAAGAGGAAGAGATTTATGATAGCAACTCCCTAGAACAGAGGTATCAAAGCCCATGGGCCACATCCAGCCTGTGATGTGGTCGGATCTGGCCTGCGGGGCTATCCTGGAAAATATAAGGAGCCAGCCCACATCACTTCAGCTCAGTCTACCCAATACAAAGAGGAAACATGCCAGCAATTTGGGGAATAGTGCCAAGTTGGGCACACCCACCCAGTCAGCCATGCACCCCAAACCCCCCCCCCCAAGGTAAACCACAGCCCTGATATGGCCCTCAATAAAATTGAGTTTGACACCCCTGCCCTAGAATCTCCCAAGATCTATCCATTAGGGTGAGATTAGTGAAAGTTTAGTCTGGCAAGATTCTGTCTACAGGGTCTGAGCAAGACATGAATTTTGGTCGGATAGTTCAGTGTTGTTCTTGAGCCAGGCCTGACCACAAAGCTCAAAAGCTCTCCCTAGCTGAAACAATTTGCATTCTTCTGCTTGCTTCCATTTTATTCTGTTTTTTACCCATTGCCTTATTACACAGCCCTGCTGAAAATTGCCCCTCTATTTTCTCGCGGCCGTGCTCAAATGAAAGATAATTTAGTTGTGCAATGCCTTTCAAAGAAGAAGAAGGAGAAGGAGAAAGAAAGAGGGAGAGGAAGGGAGGGAGAGAGAGAGTTCTTGTGGCTGATGGCAAGGTAATGCTTGCATTTATTTAATGAGTTGGCCAAGTTACGTTGGTGAGTGCCCTATCTTTCACTGTATAATCTTTTATTCTGTTGTCAGCACATCTTCCTGATTTTCCTTCATTTGAAATCTCAGTTTCACATAAACCCCTCCCCCACCCACACACACACCCTCTGCCTTTTCAGTTTTGGCTGCCAACAGGCTTCGGAGTGATAAAAGTTTGCGTAATGGAGAAGTACACCCCCAGAGGTGGTATTCAGCCAGTTCTGACCAGTTTTGGAGAACCAATAGTGGAAATTCTGAGTAATTTGGAGAACCAGCAAATCCTTCCTCTGACTGGCCCCACCCTCATCTCTTCTCTACCTCCCATTGAGTCCCAACTGATCGGCTGGGTCTTCTTTGGTTGCCTTGCACAGGAGAACGGAGCTAGAAAGCAGGTTAGAGGGATGGGGAGGGAATGGAGATTTTGCAGCAACCTTCACCTGCCACACCCACCAAGCCACATTCACCAAGCTATGCCATGCCCACCAAGCCACGCCCACAGTACTGGTTGTAAAACAGTTTGAATCCTACCACTGTCCATCACCGTCCATGCCTTCTGCCTCGTTTGGTCGAAACAGACCACCAAGAGAAATTGGAAAGAAATTCCCAAGCAGGTTGGGAAATTGTGAAGAAAACCAGAAGCCTCTTTTAGCAGGGGGCTGGAAAAGCTACACCAAAAATGCTCCAGGCATGAGAAATTGGAAAGGTGGATTCTCACATGAGAATCTCACAGGAGATTTGGAAATGGCTGAATGGCAGAGTAATAGACAAACCACTGAGATACATACCTTGCCAACTTCATCCAAGAAGGAAGGACTGTGTACCTCTTGTGCTTTTGCAAGATTTTTTTTCAAAACACGACATCAATTCTCCCTAGATTTGGATGACAACTAACAAGATCTCATTCTCTTATTCACTATTCATCTCTGAGAAACTAGCCTAATCTGAGCTTGTCCACAGTCAGTTCATGAAAGTTTCAGAAATCTGTATCTTCAACAGGAAAGCCTGAAGGGCTGGTAGACAATGGCAGCCAGCCAAAGACTCAAATTGCCCTGAGCCAAAGGAAAGTTGGATGCATTATTAATACAAAAGCATTAAAAATCCAGCAGGGATTCTTTAATAGCTGGAGCTACATAAGATTATCTCCATGGTTTACATCAATATTTTCAGAGATATTTTCAAAAACTCAAACTACATCCGATTTTTGATCGGGGGGGGTCTAATCAGGAATACAAACCATCCTACTCAGTGGTGGGATTCAAAAATTTTTACTACCAGTTCTGTGGGTGTGGCATTGTGGGCGTGACAGGGGAAGGATACTGCAAAATCCCCTTCCCTCTCCACCCCACTAACCTGCTTTCCAGCTCCATTCTCCTGTGCAGGGCAACCAAAGGAGACCCAGCTGATCAGCTGGGACTCAATGGGAGGTGGAGAATAGACAGGGGTGGGGCCAGTCAGAGGTGGCATTTGCCGGTTCTCCGAACTCCTCAAAATTTTCGCTCCCAGTTCACTAGAACCGGTCAGAACCTGCTGGATACCCACCGTACAGTTCAACAGAGGAATGATTGAGCCTGTCATCTGCATCTCTATAACTGTCTGATTTGGTTCTGCAACTCAACAGGACAGACACAGACTTCAGAGGGTCATTAGGACTGCAGAAAAAACCATGGCTACCAACCTGACTACAGTAGAGGACCTGTATACTGAAAGAGTCGAAAAAGGGGGCTGTGAAAATATCGACAGACCCCTCACATCCCAGACATAAACTGTTTCAACTCCTACCCTCAAAACATCACTATAGGGCTCTGCACACCAGAACAACTAGACACAAGGACAGTTTATCCCCGAACTCCATCACTCTGCTAAAGAAATAATTCCCTCAACACTGTCCAACTTTTTATTAAGTCTGCACTTCTATTACTATTAATCTTCTCATTACTCCTTATCACCCATCCCCTCCCACTTGTGACTATATGACTGCAACTTGGTCGCTTGTATCCTTACAATTTATATTGACTGTTTTCTAGTATGATTTGATTGCTTATCGTACCCTATGACTATCATTAAGTGTTGCACCTGATGATTCTTGACTCTTGGTGAATGTATCTTTTCTTTTATATTATACTGAGAGGATTTGCACCAAGACAAATTCCTTGTGTGTCCAATCACACTTGGCCAATAAAGAATTCTATTCTATTTTATTCTATTCTTGCCTATTCTATTCTATTCTCTGATCCTACTATCTTCACAACGTAACTCCATAATTCACGGAAGCTGTTTGTAGGAAATGAAGTTTGGATGTTCTACCACATCCTCCTTACCCTTCAAACAAAGCCAACACCATATGTATATCTCCAGAAAGAAAGGGGAAAGACAGTCCACCCATCTGTCCATCTGCTTATTGATCTGTCTGTCTGTCTGTCCAACAGCCACCCATCCATCTTCTAATCTCTTCCTGTCCATCAGTGGTCAGTCTGTCTTCCCATCAGTTGCCCACCTGTCTGACCCTTTGCCCACCCATCCATCTACCCTTCCACCTGTCCTTTCACCCACTTGTCCATCCACCTTCTAACATTGCCTGAGGTTGCAAAACACCCATCGGGGTGGACCATCTAGGGTTTCCAACCACTGGGTTTCCAAAACTGAAGCAAAAAACATAATCTTGGAAAGTTCTCTGGTCATGGGGAAATTGGGTGGAATGTCAAGTTCAGAAGACTGCAAGAATCTCCTTGTCCCAAAGTTTGCTAGTTAGAATATGGATTGTATGCACAGCTGGGCTGTGCAAAGATTCAATTTACCCATTCAATTCCACAGCAGTCCAATTAAGTTGCTTTCAAATAAATCCCTATGAGCTCCCTTTGGCAGTTTAAAGCTGATGTTTCCACACTGAGATCCAATCCTGGTTTGAACTCAGAGTTGCCAGTCACCCAGTTGGCTTTCATGCCCAAGATGGAACTAGAACTTACTAACTCTGTGTGATTGGGCCAAAATCACCCACTTGGCTTTCATGCCTAAAGAAGGACTAGAACTCACCGTCTCCTGGTGATTAGCCCAAAGTCACCCAGCCGGCTTTCATAACTAAGGCAGAACTAGAATTCACCATCTCCTGGTTTCTAGGCCAGAACCACCACACCAAACCGGTTATCCAACAGTTTCTAACTTTGCAAAGCTGGAAGGCTGATGCCAGTGTGTCTACACACACACACACACATACACAAACACACACAGACTAATGTTTCTTCAGTTCAAAGACACTCAGTGATATCTTTCTATTTGCTTAACACCCAGCAGGGGAACACTAAGGGAAGACCTGTGAATACACAAACTGCACTTTTTTAAAAAAAAAGAAGTCCTTTCACACCAGCTGGATTTAAAAAAAAAACATTTCTTAATCCAGATACATGAAATATTTCAAAATGACACTACGGTAGCCAGTCAGCTGCTAAAGGGAGAAAAAAAACAACATTTACTTACTGGCTAAGAAAATATTGACACTCTTTGGAAAATATAGACGGCTCTTTTGGAACCAAGAAGCCCCAAAAGCCTTTGGCAGCAAGGAAAAACTTTGTCCACTGAGGACTAGTAGCATGCACAGGAGAAGCAGGGAAAGCTACCCTTATCCCACCCATGATTCATTCCATGGCACTGTCTCAAGAGGTGGGATTCGGCCAGTTTGGAGCAGTTCAGGTTAACTGGTAGTTCCAATGATTAGCTGGCCCCACCCATCGTAGACAGTCCTTTATTTTCATGTTTTGCACCTCAGCTGTTTTTCTCACCCGGGGCTGCAGCAGAAACAGAGGTTTGGTACTCAGCCAATTCTGATTGGTTCTGGAGAACTGGTAGCGGGAATTTTGAGTAGTTCAGAGAACCAGCCAATCCCACCTCTCTACCTCCCATTGAGGCCTAGCTGATCGGCTGGGTCTTCTTTGGTTGCCCTGAACAGGAGAACAGAGCTGGAAAGCAGGTTAGTGGGGTGGGGAGGGAATGGGGGGTTTGCAGTAGCCTTCCCCTGCCATGCCCACCAAGCCACACACACAGGACCGGTAGTAAAGAAATTTGAATTCCATCACTGGAAGGAAAAGAGGAATGAAAGGAGAAGAAAGAGAAGAAGGAAGGGAGAAGAAGAGAGGAAGGAAAGGGGAAGGAAGAGAGGAACAAAGGGAAGGAAGCAGAGGTGATATTCAGCAGGTTCTGACCAGTTTTGGAGAACCCGTAGTGGAAATTCTGAGTAGTTTGGAGAACTGGCAAATCCCGCCTCTGACTGGCCCCACCAACCCCATCTCTTCTCTGCCTCCCTTTGAGTCCCAGCTGATTGGCTGGGTCTCCTTTGGTTGCCCTGCACAGGAGAATGGAGCTGGAAAGCAGGTTAGTGGGGTGGGGAGGGAATGTGATTTTGCAGTATCCTTCCCCTGCTATGCCCACCAAGCCAAACCAAGCCAAGCCCACCAGGCCATGCCCACAGAACCAGTAGTAAAAAAAATTTGAATCCCACCACGAAGCAGAAGATAAGTTTTTCAACTGAAATTGGGTGGTTTCCAAATGCTATGCGCACATGCTCACTGGTTGTTATACCGGCTGTTATACCAGTTGAATCTCACTGCTGACTGTCTCTTCCACCCAGTTCTCCCCTTGTAAAAAACAGCAACAATTCACACTTCCATTCTGATATGCAGTTCCATTCCTTCTAATGCCATCCTCTTTATCATGACAACCCTGTGAGTTAGGTTAAGGCTAACTGATAAGAGGTCAAGGTCATCTGGTCAGCTCTCCCATTCAGAGGGGCACTGGATCCCATGGAAGGCCAGCATTAAACTTGGTGACTTCTTCATTCCACCAAGAACTCTCCAGAACAGGGGTCTCCAACGTTGGCAACTTTAAGCCTGGCGGACTTCAACTCCCAGAATTCCCCAAGTTGCCAACTTTGGTTGGCTGGGAATTCTGGGAATTGAAGTCTGCTTGGCTTAAAGTTGCCAACGTTGGAGACCCTTGCTCCAGAAAACTTCAGCAAATCAAGAACCAATGGCAAATAACAGTTAAAACCTTGACTTATGACCACAGTGGGGCTGACATTTCCATTGCTAAGTGAGACATTGGTCAAGTGAGTTTTGCTCCATCTTACGACCATTTCTTGCCACGGTGGTTAAGTGAATCAGTGCCATTGATTCAGTTAATAATGGGGTTGTTAAATCGGGATTCCCTGTTGACATTGATCATTAGAAGGTCACAAAAGGGGATGACATGACCCTCTCCCCGGGATGCTGCAAAACCATTATAAATATGAACAAGTGGCCAAATGACCAAATTTGGATCACATGATCGTGAAGGATGCTGCAATGGTCATAAGTGTGGAAAACAGTCATAAGTCACATTTTTTCAGTGCTCTTTGTCACTAAACAAACCATTGTAATTCGAGGGCTACAGTCCTCGATGACAACTCATAAAATATTCCTATGTCTGTTTTAGTAGTTGCCATAAAAAGGGAGGGGGGAAGCGAAAGTAACATTCGAACTCTTCTCTTTAAAAGTTTGGAACTAAACTACCAGAGCTTTTGCCCAGGAATAGATTTGATTGGAGAATGTGATTGATGAAACCCAGCCTGTGAACGTGCTCAATTGGAGAATCTGATTTATGACACACCCAGGTGGGAGGTGGGAAACAGGGTCACAGGGGACTGTAAATAAGTATGCCAGAGTTGGCTTCATACAGGGCAGTGCCATCATGTCATCTCCAATAAATCCTTCGAAGTTTGTTGAAGTTTGGTCCAAGTTTGGATCATGATTGAATTAGGGTGATTGCTGGAATCCTGACACTCAACTTACAATTCATTTACTGACCATTTGAAATTACAACGGCACTGAAAAAATGTGACTTATGACCGTTTTTCACATTTACAACCGTTGTTGCAGCCTCCCTGTAGTCAAAATTCAGGTGCATGAGAATTGACACATATACAACAGTTACAGTATCCCAGGGTCCCTTGGTCCCCTTTTGCAACCACTCTGACAATTGGAGCCAATGGGAAAGCCAGATTCACTTAACTACCATGTCATTAATTGAACAACGGCAGCGATCCACTTAACGACTGTGGCAAGAAAAGTTGGGAAAAGGGGACGAAACTCACTTAGCAAATGCTTCAGATAACAACAGAACTGTTGGGCTCAATTGTGCTTTTAAATCAAGGATAACCTGTAAATCAAATCTGCTTTCTTTTTTTTTCCAAACTCAGCTCCAGATAAATGTGAAAGAGGCCAAAACTTATAAACATCAAATCTATCTATACATTATCTATCTATCTATCTATCTATCTATCTATCTATCTATCTATCTATCTATCTATCTATCTATCTACCTACCTACCTATCTAATCTATTTATCTATCTTATCTATCAATTTATCTATGTATCTCTAAATATCTATTTATCTATCTTATCCATCAATTTATCTATCTTATCTATCTATCATCTAACTATCTATTCATTTATCTCTATCTCTAAATATCTATTTATCTCTATATTTATCTCTCTATCTATCATCTACCTACCTACCTATATATCTATTGAATAGAGCTGGAAGGGACCTTGGAGATCTTCTAGTCCAGCCCCCTGCTCAAGCAGGAAAACTTATATTATTTCAGACAACTGACTGTTCAGTCTCCTGTCTGTCTGTCTGTCTGTCTGTCTGTCTGTCTGTCTGTCTGTCTGTCTATCTATCTATCCATCTATCTACAGTATCTACCCATCTATCTTTGCCTTACCTTTGGAGAGCACCACGGCCAGGCTGAAGAGCAGAAGCCAGAGAAACCGGATGATCTGAGTCGGCCAAAGGATCCCCATAGCGGGCTGAAGAGAAGTTAAAGCTTTGCCCTGAGAACTTTACAATGAGGACTAGCCACCTGTCCGGCCCTTTTTCCCCCTTCATCCCAGTGGGGGAAAGGAGAGAGATAAGTCATCTGCCGGTCTACCCAAATATATATATATAGATATAGATATATATGTGAGTATTTTGGTCCAAGTTAGTTTTCAGGACTCTCTCTTGGGCGCTTTCAAAGAAAAGAAGAAGACAATTCAAAATATAGGAGTTTCTCTGCTGCCGACGGCTTGTATGTTATTCAGGAAAAATCAGCGAAGGTTTTCCAGGGGAGAGTCGATCCGTAGCGAAGTCAGAAGGAGAAGCAACCCGAAGCTGCTGCGAGGAACGGAGCTCAGAGGCTGGGAAGAGGAGACGAAGAAGGCAAAGGCGGCCAGCAGAAAGGCGCACAACCATGGCCGCAAACCCAGGATAGGGCGCAAAAGCGGTCCGTTTCACACACCCAGCGCCGAGAGAGGAAGGCATCCGCTCGAAAAACAAACAAACAAACAAACAAACAAACAGATCTTCGAAACCCTTTCCAAATTGCTGCTGCTGCTTCTTCTCCTTTTTTTTTTTTTTCCCCCGCCCCCACCCACCTCCCTGGAAAGGTTGGCCGGGAAGGGGAAGGGGGCAACCAAGCCTTCTTTTTACGGAGAGGGATGGGTGGGGGAGTGGGGGTGGGGGTGGGAAAAGAATCGGTTAAAAGCGCTCAAGTTTGCCCACCGGAGGAAAAAAAGGCCAGGGAAAACGATGCGCAAAGAGATGGTGAGAGACAGACAGCGCGCGCGAGAGAAGGAAGGGGAAGGTCTGGCTTTTGCCACGGACTGAATTCCTTTTTGGGGAAGGGGTGGGGGGGGGAAAAAAAAACCCAAGCGAGCTGTAGGAATCCTGGTCTTGTGCGCTGAGAGGGAGGGGAGAAGAGGCGGGGAGGGAGCGCAGAAGGAGGGATCGGGGAGGGTCTCCCCGAAAGGGAAAAGTGCCCGCTTTTCGACGCTGCTTCCGCCGCTGGCAAAGCTGGAGCGCGCCTAGCAGAGGCTGGGCTGACTCCGAGTCGCCTCCTCCTCTGTAGCGCGACGCCCCCTCTGCAGAAACTCAAGTTGTCGTCTGAACCTGGTTTGGGTTTGTGGGTGGGTGGGTGGACAAAACCGGACCCACTCCCCGGCCAATTGATGGACTGGGGTCCCTAGGAGAGCAGGTTGGCTGCGAGTTGGGAGGAGGGGAGATCCGAAGCCGCCTCCAGAAGAAAGGGGATCAATGGGTCCCCCTTTCTCGTCTTCCCCCCCCCCCCCACACACACACACCTCCAACTGTTTTCGAAGCCCCCCACCCCTTCGCGGATACTTAACCTCCCGGCCAATCTGGGAGCGGCGGAGCAAGAGAGAGGCGGGTGGCAGAGGAAAATACCACGCCCCCCCCTCGGGACGCCCAGACTTCAAAAGGAGCCCGACCGGGAGGGGCAGGATAAACCCCGCCTCTTTCCCAGTAGTGCTCCGCCCTCTTCATCCCACCCACCCCCCAAGGCGGACAGGCTCCACCCCCCCCCCCAGGGATTCCCCGGAGTTGGGAAAATTAAGGGGGGGGGGGCTACAGGAGAGGGGAGGGTTCAGGAGCTCCCGCAGGGCAGGCAGGACCGGAGCTTGGAGAGAGCCCCCTTCCCAGGGCTGAAGCCCTCTGTCTCTTTCCCGACCCCTGGGAAAACTGCAGGGGGCGGGGAGAGGATTTGAGGAGGGGCTGCACCTTACACCCGGGCCCGCTGCTAAACCCACGCCGTTGCAAAGCAGATGTTCCAGCTTCGACACGAAAAAGAGAGACAGAGCGAAAAGCGCGGTTTTTTTCCAATCACTTGGTGACTTCCGAGGATGACCTTTTTTTTTTTTCTTTCTTTTTTTTAAAAAACGCTTTTAATAGTCGGAAGAAAAGGAGGAGATTCGCTTCTGCAGCCGCCACGTTCGCAACCTACAACCTATCGTGCTATAGCGCAGCCCGCGCTTGCAAAGCCGCCCAGGGGATCGCGCGCGCGCGCGCGAGAGAGAGAGACCTTGGCTGAGAGAGCCGCTCCGAATCCAGCCGCTTCTTCGCCTGCGACGCGCAAACATTTCAGGCTTTAAAAATTCGGATTTGCGTTCGGATTTGCTCGGAGGCGGGAAGGGAGGAGGGGGGGGAACAGAGCCCAACATTGCTGGAGGGTTTAACGGATTAAGAGGCCGATCTATGCCTGGAATTGGCAGACTTCTTGTTCTGCTCAAATCGAGTTGAATACTTTGGCTGGGGGAGGGTTTTTTTTTTTGCAGGGGGCAGCAAAGAAACACAGGAGCAATCTGAAAGCAGAACTCTTTAATCTCACCACACATGGAAAGATTTAAACCACCGGTCAGATTCCTGGACCAAGCCAAATTAAAAAAAAATAAAATCAGGAAGGAATTCCTGGAAACCTGGCATTCAGCCAAATTGGCCATCAACAGACCCAGAGAGATGAACCACGTTTATACGCCATTTGAAAAAGGCAATAAAAAGCTAAGAAAGAAACGAAGAGACCTGGCACGCGTCTTCTTCAGCAACCAACACCCAGATTTACATGAACAGAACTAAGTTTAACCTACTTTGAACTAAAGAGAAATTTCCTGACAGGGTGAACGTATTTTGGGCAGAGAGGACCGCTGGTTTGAAAGAGGGGGTCAAAGTGGCCATCGATGTCAAAATGGAACAGCCCTCTCTCAACAGAGGGAGAGGAATACAGTATTATCTATCTCAAGAGCCTTCAAACTTGGCAAGTTTAAGACTTGTGGATTTCAACTCCCAGAACTCCTGAGCGAACATGACTGGAGGAGGAATTTTGGGAGTTGAAGTCCACAAGTCTTAAAAGATGTCAAGTTTGAAGACCCCTGGTCTATCTCCAGGTCTACAACCTAGTCCTTTCAGCAGTTCCAAGAAGGCTCCACACCCATTTGCACCACTCCGGTGACCCTGAGGACACAGATAAACCTCCAAGTGGTCTCAACAACTCCCTAAAAGAATGCAAATAACCAGTTGTCTGCAAGAAATGTAAATCCTTCCATTTCCCACCATCCAAATCAGAGCTGAAGAAGCTTCTTGGTTGAGAAGCAAAACGTCTTCAAAAAAAAAAAAAAAATCCAGTTGCCTCTTGAAAAAAAAGCACCTTTGGGACAACCTTGACCTAGATAACTGACAATCTCCATTGACATCTATCAAGGAGAGATCCAACCTAGAACCAAGGAGAACTTTCCTGACAGAACAGTTAATCATTGGAACAGCTTGCCTCCAGAAGTTATAGGTGCTCCATCACTGGAGGTTTTCAAGAAAGGACTGGACAGCCACTTGTCCAGAGCAGGATAAGGTCTCCTGCTTGAGCAGGGGGCTGGACTAGAAGACCTCCAAGGTCCCTTCCAACTCTACAAGAACGTAGAATGAGATTATCTGGTCGTGTTTCCAAACTGGTCTGCCTGGTAAGGTTGACTTCCAGCTTGCAAACCAGGAAGGGGTCCCTTCTGAGATGTTCCTCCTACTACCCCACTTTCTCTGGGTTGAGACATCTTATTACACACCAGTCCAGAAGCAATCATGAAGCTTCCCCTCACTTTCTAAGACAGAATTAAGCACAGATCTAAAGGCTGCGGAATCTCAATTGAGTCATTAACTAGCTGGGAAGGAAAAATGTCAATGCCAAGAAAAAAACAAGAAAACAATTAGAGTGGGTGGAGAGCAGTAAACCAAGCATTGGGGGAGTCCAAGAAGTTTTCTACTATTCCTTTAATTGGCTGATAAAGGATTAAATAAGAAGAAATTGGGTTTCCCCTGAGATTTCACCCCCTTTTTATTACAAAGGCCTAGATACTCACTGAGGCCTTTTGTTTATGTGAACTATGCAGGCTATCTTGCCTGGATTTAGCTTTTCTTGGACCAATCATTCTTCCTAGGAATAAATTTTCCTTGACACAGGAGGAGGAGGAAGAAGAGGAAGAGAAAAGAAGAGAAAGAAGAGGTAAGAGGAAAGAGAGGAGGAAGAGGAGGAAGAGGAAGAAGAAGAATGGGAGAAGGAAAGAAAGTGGAGGAGGAGGAGGAAATGAAGGTGGAGGGGAAGAGGACGAGGGGGGAGGAAAGGGGGAGGGGGAGGGGAGGAAGAAGAAGAGGATGAAGAAAAGAGGAAGAAGAAGGAGAATGGGAGGAGGAGGACAGAAGAAAAGGAAGTGGAGAAGGAAGAGGGGAAGGAGAAGGAGGAGGAAGAAGAGGAACAGAAAGAAGAGGGAAGAGTGATGAGG
>BLBF01000060.1:7173756-7197283 GCA_015471245.1 Laticauda colubrina | reverse complement strand
AGGAGGAAGAAGAGGAACAGAAAGAAGAGGGAAGAGTGATGAGGAAGGAGAGGAGGAAGAAAAGGAGGAGGAAGAAGAAGGAGAATGGGAGGAGGAGGAGATGAAGTGGAGGAGCAGAAAGAAGAGGGAAGAGTGATGAGGAAGAAGGAGAAGAGGAAGGAGAATGGGAGGAAGAGGAGGAAAGGAAGTGGAGGAGGAGGAGGAGAAGGAAGAAGAAGACGGGAAGAGGAGGAAGGGAAGAAGAAGGAGGGGGACATTTGACAGCACCGACACCTACGTAAATCTCTTTCACCGAGACAATCAAACCGTGACACACAATAGATGAAGCCTGGTTGATTTGGAACGACGGTATGCTGGCAGTTGGGCTAGACTTGTGATCCAAACACCCAAAGCCAAAGTCAAAACAAGACATTAGTGCTCTGAGTTTAATCCTCCACAACGGGGGCGATCGATAGATTGATCGATTCATAATAAAACCCACCTTCCCTCCCGCCGCCCCCACGATCCTACTCCCCCCTTCCCCACTACATATTTGTGTTTTGTACTTGTATTTTTGATAGCATTTTATTCGTCCTGTGTAGGTTTTGTATGGTTTTCTCCTCCTAATGTCGTAAGCCTCCCAGAGTTGCCCTGTGGTCAGACAAGCAGCCAGTAAATTAAAAAAAAGAAGGACGGGAAACGTGTGGCATGAACCCAATCAGCACATCTTATCAAGCCTCCTTCCCAAGGGTTTTTGGGAGAAGCAGCTCTTCGCTGCTCCCACTGGGACTTGAAGACTCACAAACCAATCAGAATCCAAAGAACTCCGTCCAATCAGGGACCAGATGAAGGAGCCACACCTCTTTGGGGGAGGGGCGGGAGTTGTGAAAGGGACCTTGCGTGGCGTTAAACCCTGTAAAGGAGAGGCTGGATTGACAAACCCCATTTGGCTCGTGGTTCAAGGGAGCATGGTTTTTGAGGTTCAGCACAAATGTTGTACATTATGTGTAGGATGGCTTTTGGGAGTAGTGTGGGGGCCTCACCTCTCCATCGGAAGGCTGTGAGTTCGATCCTAGGTAGCAACGGAAATTTCTTTCTCTGGGCATACAGAGAATATATCTGCTGAACAAAACTCCACATTGGCAACAAGAAGGGCATCCGGCAATTCAAACATCCTGCTAGCTCCATTCAGTTGCCCAGACTCCACCCCGCAAGGGATTACGGTGCCATTAAGTGAGGATGATGACGATGTGTAGGATGGCTTTTGCACACCCACTGTACACAGAGTTCCATTCTTCCCCATATCAACCACCTATGCAACAGTACATGGGAGACAGAAAGATGAGAGGCTGCCTAGGGAATTTTCAAATCGTGGATGCTCCAGAAATCGTGGATGCTCCAACACTGCATGTTTTTAAGAAGAGGCTAGACAATCACTTATCTGAAATGGTATAGGCTCTCCTGCTTGAGCAGGGGGCTGGACTAGAAGACCTCCAAGGTCCCTTTCAGCTCTATTCTATTCTACAAATAAATAAATAAGAGACCGCACAGCTTACAGTTGCATAATGAATGGAAAAAAGAGGGGACCTTCCCTAGTTTCTCGGGCTGTAAAGGAGACAGAAGCAGATTTGTACTTTCAGACCTGCATGGTTCTGTTTTAATGCAGCCTCATGATAAAGTAAAGTTAGCTTATCTGGTCATGCTTCCTAACTGGTAAAGCTGGCCTCGGACTTGGAAATGAGGGAGGGTTCCCTTATTCTACTTTACTCGGTGGCTAAGATGCTGAACGTATCAGTCAGAAAGGTTGGCAGTTTGGTGGTTCGAATCCCTAGCGCCACGTCACGGAGTGAGCTCCTGTTCCTTGTCCCAGCTTCTGCCAACTTAGCAGTTCAAGAGCACGTAAAAAATGCAAATTGAAAAATAGGGAGCACTTTGGTGGGAGGGTAAAACAATATTCCGTGAGCCTTCGGCATTTAGTCATGCCAGCCACATGACCACGGAGACGCCTTTGGACAGCCCTGGCTCTTCGGCTTTGTAATGGAGATCAGCATTGCCGCCTAGAGCCAGAAATGACTAGAATGTAGGTGCAAGGGGAACCTTTACCTTTACCCCTCCTGAGAGGTTTCCCATGCCTTCCCTTCTTCTGCGGGCTGAGACATCTATTAAACACCAGTTGTCCAGTCCGTAGCTCTCCATCCAGCCTCCTGAGGTCCTTCTCACATACCACAAAGTGGGGAACAGGGGTTGGGTGTTTCTCAAGGTCCATAAAGGTCCATAAAGTCCATAACCTTGAGCAGGAGTGGGGGTGGCTTCTGTGCTCTTCTGCTGAACTGATTTGACATGCCACCTCTTAAAATCCCCAAGACTATGGCAGGACTCCAATATCAGCATATTTTTTCCTCTCTCTTTCTCTCTCTCTCTTCCTTTTGCTTTCATCCAGAGTTTATGAGCTAGAGAAAGCCAGAACTCAACAGGATTAAAGAGGTCACCAGTTTGTGCTTGCAACGAGAATCCCCTGGCAGCGAATGTTAGCTTTAACAAGCAGATATTTGCAATCAGCCTATGACACAGCCTGCAGAGCTAATAGTGAACTGTGAGAAAAAGGAGAGATAATGAGAAAGGGAGAGAGGTTGAGAGAGAGAGAGAAGTTGAGAGGTGGAAAGAGAGAGGTTGAGGGAAAGAGATTGAGAAAGACAAAGTGAGAGAGAGGTTGAAAGACTGAAAGAAAGATTGAAAAAGAAAGTGATTGAGAAAGGCAGAGAGAAAGAGTGGTTGAGAGATTGAGAGAAAGAGATTGAAAGAGAGAGAGATTGAGGGAAAGATTGAGAAAGACACAGAGAAAGTGGTTGAGAGGTTGGGAAAAACAGGTTGAGAGAGAGGTTGAGAGATTGAAAGAGAGAGAGGCTGATAGAGATTGAGAAAGACAGAGATTCGGAGAGAGAGAGAGAGAGAGAGAGATTGAGAAAGACAAAAAGATTCTGAGAGAGAGAGAAAAATAGTGAGAGTGAGAGTGGTAGAGGGGTGGAGAGAGAGAGAGACAGAGAGAGGGGGGGGACATAATCAAGTCCTTTCTTAAATGTGATTGCGTTTCTATAGGGAGAGGAGAATTAATAAAACCCAGTCAGGTTTACTTTCCAAAAGGCAAGCTCTGGCTTGGAGAATCTGTTGAAAAGGTGCCTTTTCAAAAGTGTGTGAATCGTATCTCTGTTGGATTTCAGCCAGGAAGTTGAATCGAAAAATAGCTGGCACAACGTTGCACACTCTGTACCGCAGCTGCTTTGCTAGAAGAAATTGTAATGGGTTTTCCTTTCAATGGAGGACCCAAAATTCCCATCAACACAGGTTGTGTTGTGGTTAGCCGGCAGCAGGTGCGGATGGCTGAGGAGAGCAAGGACTCAGATGAGGAGCCAGGACCATCAGGGAGCAGACTGCTGCCTTCAGAGATTGTGGGGGCTGGCAGCAGCAATGAGGAGGTTCCTGAGGAGCCTGTACCAAGTGCACGGAGGATTACTCGCAGGCAAGAGCAGCCGCAACAGCATGGGTGACTTCCGAGTAAGGCTGCAAGGTAACGGCCCCTCCTTCAAGAAGATAAAAGCCATCTGTGAAACAAATGTTCTTTGCAGAAGGCAAAGACGTTTTGAAACTCCAGCCTCGTGGACATCCCAGTATCCTGAGTTTGTATTTGAAGATTCTTGTATTGCAAATTATTTGTTATCTTTTATCTTTTGGCAAGTCTCACACAGTTTGGCAAGGCTTGTGCTTATCATAGCTAATGATTTTGCAGAAGCATTAAAAGATTTCTGTTCCCTTTGGATTGTGTTTGATTTGTTGGAAAAGGGCGAGGGTCAGAACAGGTTGCCAATGGGGGACCAGCAAATAGGTCGCAAAAAAAAAAAAAAATCACCGACTTGAGAACTCACTGTCTTGACTTTGTGTCATGAAGTCATTGCCAACTCTTAGCAACTGTATAGATGGATTTTCTCCATGGTGATTTGTTCCTAACCTGACCTTAGGTCTTCCAACAGGGCTTCCATCACCGTTGTAATTGTGTCCATCCACCTCGCTGGTTGTCCTCTTCTTCCTTCCACCATTCTCATCATCTGAACCTTCTGCACAGAGCTGGGTCTTCCTATAATATGTCCATATGAGCTTTTCATTTGTGTCTCTGCCTTCAGAAGTTGTGGGAGCTTCATCACTGGAGGATTTCAAAAACAGACTGGACTGCCATCTGTCAGAAATGGTGTAGGGTGGGGAGGCTGGAGACGAGATGACCTACAAGGTCCCTTCCAACTCTGTTAATCTGTTAATCTTCACCTCTAAAGTTCAAAGGTGTCCATGTTCTCCTTATCCCACTTCCTCGAAGTCCCATTTTCACTTTGACAACACCTCTGCTCGCATCACTGTGTCCTCTGTAGATTTCTCACAGCCTAAAATCATGGCTTGTGTAGTGCACATTGCCAGCATTGTTAAACAGAGCACCAAAAAACCCCACAATAGCCCAAAGTCCACAGTCTTCCCTTATTGATGGTAGAGTTTCAGCGCCCTCTTGTGTGGCCTTTTCCCCTTCTTTTCCTCCACAGGGAATCTAAATAGAGCTAACCAGTTGACTCTTCAAACTTTTCATTCAGTTGGAAAATTGATGGGATGGATTTGAATTCTGGTATCAATTTGGGATTGCAAGTTTAATTTTTAAATTAAAAAATCCACTGGGACTTTTGAAATGATCTGGGAAAACTGCTTTTTTGCATGCAGGGAAAAAGCTTGCCCCACTCTCCAATTTTTAAACAATCAATTTGGAGAACTGCAGAATAATGGCATAGAGTACAGTGTGATCTTGGCCTTCCTTCCTTCCTTCATTCATTCATTCATTCCCTCCATCCCTCCCTATATTCCTTCCTTCCTCTATCTATTCCTTCCTTCCTTCCTCTGTTCTCCCTCCCTCCCTCCCGATATTTTTCTTTCCTTCCCTTCCTTCCCTCCTCCCTCCCTTCCTCCATCTATTTCTCCTTCCTTTCCTTCTCTCACTCCTTCCTTCCTTTCCCTTATTCCTTCCCTCTGTCCCTCCCAATATTCTTTCCTTCCTTCCTCCCTCCTTCCCAATATTTCTTCTATTTTTTCCTCTTTCCCTCCCTCTGTTTCTTCTTTTCTTCTTCATTCCCTCCCTTGCTCCTTTCCTTCTCTCCTCCTCTTCCTCTTCCCCCTCCTTCTAAGACCCTCTCCCCTCCCTTCCTCCCTTCCTCTTCTGCCTCCCAGCCAAGTTCAAACCTCAGGTGGCTGGGACACCCCTAGAAAAAGAGTTTTAACTACCTACCTACAACTACATACACGCCTTCTGCAGGCTCAAAGAATGGCAAGGGCTATGCTTGGAGCCTGCATTTTACTATTCTACAATTTACTATTCTGCAATTCTACAGAGAAATTATTGAGTCTGTCTGGTTTGGCTCTGCAACCCAACAAGACAGACACAGACTTCAGAGGATAATTAGGACTGCAGAGAAAACAATGGTTACCAACCTGCCTTTAATCGAGGACCTGTATAGTGCACGAGTCAAAAAGAGGGCTGTGAAAATATCTACAGACCCCTCCATCCTGGACATAAACTGTTTCAACTCCTACCCTCAAAACAACGTTATAGAGCACTGCACATCAGAACAACTAGACACAAGGACATATTGACCTCACCCATTCCTAAGAGGTCTCGAAGGGGTGTGCATAAGCGCACAATCGTGCCTACCGTCCCAATCCTATTGTCCCCATTTATTTGCACCTATTTCCTGTATTTATAGTCATGTTTATTCTAAAGGCCCTGTCACACTGCCCAATGGATGCAAAACGGACACAACGGATGAGCAAAATGTTCCATCCGTTGTTATCCGCTCTCAAAAGGGGCAAAAATTTGCATAACCGAAGCGGATAACATGGACGGGGGGAGGACACAGGGCAGATGGAAAGCGGATGCGGAATGGAAGCCCAGCGGATGGAAGCAGATGGGAGCGGATGGCACATCCGCAGGGCTTCCGGGGGGCCGCAGCAAAGCGGATGCGGAACGGATACAGCGGATGCACAGCGGATGAAGCGGATGCAGAGCAGAAGCCTAATGGATGCCGAGCGTTAATTGCGCATGCGGGGGGGATGCATTGCGTAAGCCACGCGGATATAAAGGGAAGCAGCTCGGAAGCAGGTCACCATTCAGAGGAAAGACCTGCTGCCAGACAGATTGACAGCCTTGCCTGCCCTGCCTGCATGCCTGCCTGCAAGCCTCCCTGCCAGCCTCCCTGCCAGCCTTGCTGGCTGCCTCCCTGCCAGCCTTGCTGGCTGCCTGCCTGCCAGCCTTGCTACCTGCCTTCCTGAAAGCCTTGATTCATGTCTGCCTGCAAGCCTTGGTGCCTGCCTCCCTGCCAGCCTTCCTGCCAGCCTTCCTGCCAGCCTTGGTGCCTGCCTGCCTGCCTGCATCCCAGCCTTCCTGCCAGCCTTCCTGCCAGCCTTGGTGCCTGCCTGCCTGCCAGCCTTGGTGCCTGCCTGCCTGCCAGCCTTCCTGCCAGCCTTGGTGCCAGGCTTCCTGCCAGCCTTGGTTCCTGCCAGCCTCCCTGCCAGCCAGCAACCCCACAACCATGCTGAAACACAGCAAGCCTCAGCCATCTGCTGCCAGCCTTTGCAAGAGGGACAGGGCTACCATCCCGCCCCCTGGCCCTCACTCTGGTTCTGCTGGGGCTTCTGCAGCACGGGCTCGCTCTTCTGGGGCTGGGGCTTCTGCTGCTTCTGCTTCTGGAGGAGCTGATGACAAGCACTCCAGCACCAGCCACCTCCACAGCATCTGGACCCTTCACCCATGAGACTGAGCGACCAAGAGGAGTGCCAGAGACTCATTTTTGTCTTATAGCTTCTTGTTAATAAAGTCTATTTTTGATTCACACACTTGGTTCATTTCTTTTTTTTAATAAAGTCTTGCTGGAAACTTTTAGAAATGGTTTAAGCCTTTGCATGCTTGTGGGATGGGTTAAGATAGCAGTGGGATGGGTTAAGATAGCAGTGGGATGGGTTAAGATAGCAGTGGGATGGGCAGGGATACCTTTGGGATGGGTAATAGCTGTGGGATAGATAAACCTCCAGTGCAAGCATAGTGGGACGGGATGGTCCACCCTCCCAGGTGCCACACCTATGGCCCTTTATTATCAATAATGTAATAATCATCCACACATGTCAACACAAACACAACTCTTTATTAAATGCCCTGATCATTGTAGGGCCACCCAACATACATGGCACAATCTCATCAGTGTGATGAGACAGGCTGAAGGAAGCATCCATTAAGCATCTATCATCCTGTCTTGCCACTCCACCGCTCCAGCTGGGGAGTTGCACCAGTGTTTCAGGAGGTTGCACTGCTTCTTCCCTTCACATGAGGCTCTGTTGGGGCCTAGCACATCCTCAGTGTCGATCAGGTTTCGCCCTTGCCTCCATTCCCCAGGCTCCATGTCACCATTGCCTTGTTGGAGGTCCACGAGCCTGTTCTGCAAGACTGGGTAGCAGGTGCACATGAGATTGTGCAGGATGCAGCAAGCTTCCACGATCCTCCTCACGGTCTCTGGGCGATGCTGCATGGTGGTGAGAAGTACCTGGAACCTGTTGGCCAGGATGCCAAAGGTGTTCTCCACCACCCGCCTTGCCCTGGACAGCCTGTAGTTGAAGATCCTCTCTTCACGGGTGAGGCATCTGGAGGTGTAGGGCTTCATGAGGTAGGTTGTGAGGGAGAAGGCGCCATCCCCCACGATGAAGTAGGGCACATCTTGTGTGTCGTTGGGCAGGGGGTCTGGATCTGGGAAGCCCACCATGAGGTTGCGTTCCAGCCTACCCTTGAGGTCATTTGTGTTGTATACCTGGGCATCTGAAGATGAGCCGTTGCCTGAAGCATCGATGTACATGAACTTGTAGTCAACATCGACCATGGCGAAGAGGATGATGCTGAAGAAGCCCTTGTAGTTGAAATAAGTGGACCCCGACTTGGCTGGCGCTTTGCAGGCCACGTGCTTGCCATCGATGGCTCCAATGGTGTGTGGGAAGTTCCACCTCTGATACCACTGCTCTGCAACTTTCTTCCATCCTTCTTCAGTGGAGGGGCACTGGAGGAGCTCCTCCTTGTATTCTTTGATGATGGCCTGCACCACTTCTCTGACCACAATGCTGATGGTGTTGTGTGGCACCCTCCAGCCGTACTGCATGCTCCTGTAGGTGGTCCCTGAGGCCAGGTGGCGCAGAGTGAGTGCCACCTTGAGCCCAGGTTCCAGGCTGGGCCGGAAGTTGGTGTTTGCCTTGGTCAACCTGGGTGTCAGCCGCTGCACAACTTTGTCAAACATGGCTGGAGGCATCCTCATGAAGTTCTGGAATGCACAAGGGTCTTCGTTCCTGAGCTCCACCATCAGCTTGTTGTACAGCCCATCCTCTGCTCTTCTCCCGATCCATCTTCGTACCCAGACGCTTCTTGGCCGCCTCTTTTTCTTCCCGTAGTAGAGTTCACAGAGCCTGTAGATGGCTTTGCACTGTTGCAGAAGGATGGCGGCTGCCAAAAGGACTGTGTTACGATCCACGGTGGACATGACTGGATGCTGTGGAAGAGGAAGAGTCAGATGAAGGCTGTAGAGGTCTGCACAGGTGGGCTGCTGGTCTGAAAGTGGGATGCAGACGAGTTGCTCCCCCTTTTTATAGGCAGTATAGGTGTCCCTTTGCATCCTCTAGGCATCCTCTAGGCATCCTCTAGACATCCTTAATATCCGAGATAGGTCCTCTCTGCGAACGTTTTTTCCATTTTAAACGCTTTGTTTCCGCTAGGCATCCATTCTGCATCCGTTCTGCGTCCATTCCGCTTCCTCCCTGCATCCGAGCGTATGCGAGTTGCGCGGATGCGCAGCGGATGCCTGGCGGATATAGCGGATGCGTAACGGATGCAGAACGGATGCCTAGCGGATGCAGAACGGACGCATTGGATACATTTTCCACACAAAAGTTTTGAGCAGCTCAAAACTTTCTGAGTGGATGAAATGTCAATAAACGGATGCTGGACGGATAGAGAGGAAGCAAAACGGAGGCAGTGAGTACAGAACGGATACATCACGTTAACCAACGGATGGCAAGCTTTTTTGTCCGTTTTACATCCTCTTTGCATCCGTTGGTGCAATGTGACAGGGGCTTTATGCCTATTATCTTGTAAGTGATTGACAAATCAAATCAAATAAATAAATAAGTTTTTTTCCCAGATGCCATCACTCTGGTAAACAACTAATTCCCACAAGACTGTCCAACTACTTAATAAGACTGTATTACTATTATTCTTCTCATCCTTCCTATTACCTATCTCTTCCCACTTATGACTATAACCATGTTGCTTGTATCCAGGGGTGGGATTCTACCAGTTCTATCCAGTTCTATAGAACCCCTTGTCAACTTTCTAAGTAGTTCGGAGAACTGGTAGTTAGAAGCAATCTCCATTAGTTTTTTTTCCACCCTTATTACATTCTTGGCAGACAGCCTGGACTTCCAGTCTCCGGAGCTTGTGAGGCTTGGCTTTCTTAAAGGGGAAGGGTTGTTTTAAGATTTTTACACTGCTGTTGGGAGGAAATACTTCCCTGGACAATCAGCACTTTGAAGAAATAATTGAATAATGAAGCAAAGCTTTTTGTGACAGAGAACCAAGATGAATGACATTCAGCAAGGCTTCTTGGCTAGCTAGAAGGACTGACATTCAAATGTGAGTTTACATACCCTTTCAGAATTTTGGTCTAAAACTGTTTTTTGGTGAAGTTTAATCCTGTGTTTATTGATGGGATAATTTTCCCTATTCAGCTTCAAGCTACTGTTGTGATTTAATTATTTGTATTGTATTTGAATGCCTCATGGTTTCTTTTTCTATTTGGGGAGAGGGTCTTCCTTCACTGCTTTAATACAATCTGGCACTGTCCTTTTGGAGTATACAAGGATGCAAGCTTGGCACTGATTTTTTTTTTTTTTTTTTGCCTTTCTAAGGGGCATGTGACCTTTCCTTAAATCTGGGTGATTTCCTTAGTATATCTTGTGAGGTGAGTGAGACCAGCTGGTATTTTTAAGTGTTTAAATTGATCTAAGGATTGCTTCTTCTGGGTGTGATTTTTCTGGAGAGTTCTGGAGAGCTTAAATGACCTCTCTGCTAAAGGGTTTCACTTTATGAGCAAGACTTGGCTGCTTGAGAGTTATCACTGCATTTTAAATATTTTCATTCCTCAAGGTGCTCTGGCACCCTGCCGGATTTGTAACTCCTACTTGCAGGTATTTTTAATCTAATGATTGGTATTTAGGGCAGCTTTTTGCAAGCAAAGAAGCTTTTTGTATTTTTGTACAGGTAATCCTGGACTTATTCAGTTCGTTCAGTGACCATTCAAAGTTACAATGGCTCTGAAAAAAGTGACTTATGACCATTTTTCACACTTACGACCATTGCAGCATCCCCACTGTCATGAGAGGCCAGGGGAGGAAAAGCGCCCCTTGACATGAGTGATGTCGAGTTGGCCACACCCACCAACTAAGCCAGACCCACAGAACCAGTTGTTAAAAAAACTGAATCTCACCCCTGCTTATAACTTTACCATTTATATTGTTTTATTTGTTTTCCTAGTATGTTTTGATTGCGTATTAGTAACCTATATATGATTTGATTACTTATAATAACCTATGACTATTACGAAGTGTTGTATCTTATGATTCTTGATGAATGTTTATGTATACTAAGAGCTTACGCCCTGGAGACAAATTCCTTGTGTGTCCAATCACACTTGACCAATAAAGAATTCTATTCTATTCTGTTCTGTTCTGTTCTATTCTCTTTTCATTCTCTTCTCTTCTCATTTCATTCTCTATTCTGTTCTGTTCTGTTCTCATTTCATTCTCTTATCTTCTCATTTCATCCCCTATTCTGTTCTGTTCTGTTCTTTTATGGAAGTTGTAGTCCCAAACCTCTTGGAAGGAGCCGACTTGATTAGCTATGGTGACCCTTTCAGCCACGCTTCTCCTAATATGATCCCTACTATTGGCACAATTTTAATTCTTAGCTCCTTGAGGCAAGATTGCGGCTGCCCTCCTTTGATTTCCTCTTCTGTCAACAGTATGCAGACAGATCTAGGCTATGTAGATACACATATCCAGCCAAATGCCTGTTAATTTCTCTTCTCTGCAGGAAACATGAGACAGACACTTGTTTGTTTTACATTTTCATATCACCGGAATACTAAATCCACATAGCAGGCCAGATGAAAATTTCCCGAATTTTACATAGCCGTTTCTTCTAAGCAAAATCTGAATAACAAATGCCTGTATTTTCCCCCTCATAATGATCCTGGTTTTTTTTTTTTTTATTATTATTATTATTATTATTATTATTATTATTATATTTTATTTATTATTTGATGTGGATAAGCCTATGGCAGAAAGCTTTCAAGAATGTCTTACCCAAGAGCATCCATATTTGTGTTCGGAATATTGCAGTGTAAATTCAGTGCCAGAAAGGTAAACACAGATGGCTGAGGCTTCATTTAACTTCTTTATAAACACATAAAATAAATTTTACAATATCAGTTGTAGATTTCTCCAACATGGAGCAAACTCAAACAGAAGCAGACATGTTACAGGTTCAGCAGGCAAGCAAGACACACAGCAGAGGAGAGAAGCAGTTTCTCTTTCAATAGACAGACTCAGAACTTAGAGTCTGCAACTCAGAGCTGCAGAGTTACAGAGCTTAATATAGATTAGATCAATGTCTAGGCTACTTCTAGTTTCAGTGTCCAAACAGTCCTAATTAGCTGACTTAGTTGTTATGCCTATTCATTGGCTGACCTTGTTACCATGCTCTATTCCAGTTCATGAATATACTCTTACAATTTGCAAGGAGGAACGTTATGTGGAGAAGACAATCCAATTTAATATTTTTTGCCTCCTTTGGCCCAAAAGAGTTCCTACTTGTGTTTTTTCATCACAGTCCTTGACTTACGACCGCAATGGAGCCCAAATTTTTCTGTTACTAAGCGAGATGGTTGTGAGTTTTTCCCCATTTTGTGACCGTTCTTGCCACTGTGGTTAAGTGAAGCACTGTGGTTGTTACAGTTTGTCACCTGGTTCTTAAGTGAATCTGGCTTACCTGGGAACTTTGCTGGTTGGAAAGTCGCAAAAGAGGAATAATCTTGTGACTCTGGGGACACTACCATGACCATCGTAAATATGAGTCAATTGCCAAAGGTCCCAGTTTTGATTGTGTGACCTACGGGATGCTGTCACAGTCTTGAGCCCTTTTCTAACCACTGTCATCATAACTTCAAGCAGTCACTAAACAAATGGTTGATATTGAGGATGCCTGTATGGGAAATTGGCTTGCGATGAATAAATTTCAACTACAGGTGAGTTAATCCTGGATTATAAAGTGATAGATTCCTTATACTGAGTGTTGTGGCTTGCCAGCAGGCAGTAGATCTGGCAGCAGAGTCGGACAGTGAGGAGGTTGGGCCAGTCCTAGGATCTGGAGAAGGTTCTGATGAGGGCTCTGCATCCGAGGCAGAGATGGGGCCAGGACCGTCCGACAGTTACCAGCTGCCTTCAGAGTCAGAGATCAGTAGTGCAGAAGAACAGCTGGAGCCTGTTCCCGATGTGTGCATGCACAGAGGTGCCAGGAGAAGGGAACATTTAAAGGACATGGGTAGACTCAGGAGCAAAGCAGAGATGGTTTTCAGCAAGTTCTGACCAGTTCTGGAGAACTGATAGCAGAAGTTTTGAGTAGTTCAGAGAACCAGCAAATCCCACCTCTGACTGCCCCCCCCCCCATCTCTTCTCTGCTTCCCAAGTCCCAGCTGATCGGCTGGCTCTTCTTTGGTTGCCCTGCACAGGAGAACGGAGCTGCAAAGCAGGTTAGTGAGGTGGGGAGGGAATGGGGATTTTTCAGTATCCTTCCCTGCCATGCCCACCAAGCCACCCCCACAGAACCAGTAGTAAAAAAAAAATTGAATACCGTCACTGGAGTAAAGTCTCAGGTGGATAGTGAATGGTCCCTCCCATAAAGAGGAGCAAAAGGGGAGTGGTGCTTGCAGGAGACAATTACTTCATTTAATTAGTGTGAAGATTTGTTCGTGACTCTCAGAGATATCTTGCCAAGTATTTTCTGGTACAGCGTTGAGCTTGGAAGCTATCGGCCTGGCTATTCTCCAAGCCTGATAAAGGGTTGTAATTAATTCACCCGTGAAAGACTGTTTGCAGAGACTTTGCTGGATGTGAATGATAGGAATCCACATAAGCCTAATAAAAAGGGGTTTTGTCGGGATGAGGAGTCTGCTTTGTGATTTTGTGAAGCCCAGATCAGAACACTGAGCAGTGGTGGCAAACTACACTTCCGACGTTGCACAGCCCCAGCGTGACACAAAGACACAAAAGAAGTTGTGTCCTCGGGACTAATTCCTGAGTTTTCCTTTTGGGTTTGTGTGAATTTCAGCGCAAGCTCTTTTCTTAACAGCAAGGTAGGCCTTGTTTTCTTCACCGATTTCATCGGCGAGCCACCAAATGGTTTCTTTCCAAAATATCCTTTACAGTGTTCTCTGAGATCAGTCTGACATTGGTTTCCTCAAAGAGTTTTTTAGCCCAGGGGAAAAAAAGAAGGATTTGCAAAGCTCTCTTAAGGTCCAGATGTGAGCTTAGATTGCTATTATTAGGAGTTGTTATCAGTTGAACAGGTGGCTAGTAAAATAGCAGAATAAAACATATCACATTACTGGTTGGGGGAAGGAGGGAGGAAGGAGGGAGAGGGGGGAGGAGGAAGAAGGCTGTTCCCCACTCATGTTGATGTGTTGATGGAGAAGAAGAGGAGAAGGAAGAAGAGATACCTTCTCATTGATGATAATGATGATGATGATGATGAAGAAGAAGAAGAAGATCAAGGAGGATGTGTGGCTGATCTATTTCTCTCTTTCCACATGAATGTCAAATGTGTTATCTTTGAAGATCCAGGAGGAGGAGGAGGAAAAGGAGAAGAGGTGAAGGGAAAGAGGAAGAAGAGAAGAGGAAGAGGAGCAAGAGGAAGGGGGGAAGGGGAAGGGGAAGAGGAGGAAGGGAAGAGGAGTTGGAAGGGGAGGAGGAGAGGAGGGAAGAAAGAGGAGAAGAGAAAGAAGAGGAGCAAGAAGAGAAGGGAAAGAGGAGGAGGAACAACTAAACTACAGCAAGTTAAAAGAAATCCCTTGGCCAATAAATCATAAAAGCAGTCCCCACTCACTTAACAACCGCCCAGGAAATACTGGCCCCAGTTGCAGTCGTAAGTCAAGGACTACCTCTACAGATTTTCAGAGGGCAAACAGGTAGGCTATCGCATAGGATACATCTCTGACTGTGAATATTGGCGAAGCCGTTGTGAGAGATAGCATCAGGCGCTTTCATGGGCCCAAAGGCAGTCGAGTTCTTTCAAGGCTTAGCAGAAATTGAACTACACGGTCCAGACCGGTAGTGTTAGATACGATCCCACAGAGAAATAGTGTGCATCCAGATGCACACACAAGTGTATCTTTGTGCCTAATAAACAAGGGAAAACACAATACTTCACATTCTTTTACACAATCAAGATCAAATGAGCGAGTAACACCACTCTGTAAAGCCTTAGTTAAGGCCATACCTAGAATCCTGCATCCAATTTTGGTTCCCACCCTAAAAAAGAAGAGGTTGAGACTCTAGAAAGAGTGCAGAGAAGAGCAACCTGGATGATGAGGGGACTAGAGGCTAAAACATATGAAGAACGGTTGCAGGAACTGGGTCTAGCTAGTTTAATTTAGTTTATTGTCACTGTACATCATACAACAAAATTAAATACAATCTTAAGTGTCTTGTGAAGAGAAGGACCAGGGGAGACAGGAGAGCATCTTCCAATATTTGAGGGGCTGCCACAGAGAAGAGAGGAAGGGGGTCAATCTATTTTCCAAAGCAACTGAAGGCCAGACAAGGAACAATGGATGAAAACTGAACAAGGAGAGATTCAACCTAGAAATAAGGAGGAATTTGCTGACAGTAAGGACAATCAACCGAAGGAACAGAAGTTGCCTTTGGGAGTTGTGGGAGCTTCATCACTGAAGACTTTCAAGAAGAGACTGGATTGCCATCTGTCAAAAAATGGTGTAGGGTCTCCTGCTTTGGCAGGGGGTTGGACTAGATGGCTTATGAGGTCCCTTCCAACTCTGTTAATCTAATCTAAAACACAATTTCCCGTGGACAGCGGGAAATTAAACCAGTCTCAGAAATTGAGTCTCTCTCTTCTTTTTCTTTTTTGGCTTTTCAAGAAATATTTGAAATGCAGCCCCAAGATGCTTCGATTCCAATTAAGGCCAGCATACACATTATTGGCACCCCTTCTATTTCAAAGAATAATTTATGGCCCTGCTGAACAAAGTCCAATCTCAGGAATTCAATCGCTCATCATCTCCGTCAGGAAAGAAGAAAATCTTGCTTAAGAAAGCAGTTTAACTTTTCCTCAGCCCAAGCCCCATTTGGGGAAGAAGAGATATAGTCACGTCTGTGCAGAATTATATTGATATCCGGCCATGTTGCTTTCCAATTTCAACCCCCCCCCCCCGCTCCCTTCATTCTGCTTTCTCCTGATGCTGACTTTTCATTTCAGTTAAGCATCTGCCAAGTCTATTACCGGCATATTAAGGAAGAATCGGTTTTAAATTAAATAGGTTTTCATTTTGGTTGTCTCTGCACTTCATGCCTTGGGAGGACCTAAGGAAAAAATCAAGTATGAAAGTATTGGCTCAAAATTAGAGCATTGGTTAGAGCTCGACAAAACAAAAGATCAAGTTCAAACCAGAGATCTTTCTGTTAGGTATGTTAGAGCCAACGTGGAATAAGAAACACCAACACCTGATATTACATATCATAACCGCTGCAAGAATTTCTCTTGCTCAAAACTGGAAACTGGCCACGACACCCATAGGTCTAGCAGTGATTAATAAGATTAATAATACACAAGAAATGATCAGACTAACTATGTTATTAAAAAACAGGAAAGAAGAGGAATATTTTACAATGTGGAATATATGATATAAATGGTTAAAAAAAGAGGAGTGAAAATGTTTTGTGAAAATGACTGATGAAATTTCAAAGAAGAATGTGATATATGACTTATGTGTGTATACATGTAAAGTAATGTAGATAGATAAGTATCGCACTTTAACAGTAGTATAATAAGTCAGGAACTAGTAAATTAGCTAGAGATATAACTATGGTAAAAGAACTTAATTGTTATTAAAGGACATGTACACTGCTATGATATTGCTGTAAAATGTGAGAACTTGTTTCTCTTTTTTAAATTTTTGAAACTTTGAATAAATAAACATTTCAAAGGAACAATGAGTTTTAAATTAAATAGGTTTTCATTTTGGTTGTCTCTGCACTTCACGCCTTGGGAGGACCTAAGGAAAAATCTAGAAAATTAAGTGAGGGGTATAAAGAAATACACTGCTTCTTCTGACGATACCAACTATCTGGTATCACAGAATCATTCAATCCTAGAGTCATAGGGCAGGAAGGGACCTTGGTGGTCAACCTCATGCTCAAGCAGGAGATCTTATACCAAGGGTCTTCAAACTTGGTAAGTTTAAGACTTTGTGGACTTCAGCTCCCAGAATTCCTGAGCTTAATGTGACTGGAGGGGGAATACTGGGAGTTGAAGTCCACAAGTCTTGAAGCTGTCAAGTTTCCAGACAAATGGCTGTCCTCTCTCTTCTTGAAAACTCCAGGAATGGAGCACCAGCAAGTCCAGGAGGAAAGCCATCCCACTGATTGATTGTCCTCACTATCAGAAAATCACCTTGTGGTTTCCCATCCATGTGCAAACCAACGTTAGCTTTTGGAGGTTAGCCAATGTGATCTCAGCTGCTGAGGTTTCATAACACATCAGTATTCCAGTCAAGTCCAAAAACAGGCCAAATCCTTTCTGGGCAATGTCTCTTACTTGGTCTCACCACCCAGCCACCCCTTTCTGCCTGCTTGAGAATTTTTCCTTGTACGAATCTGGCCAGTGTTGGGTTTGTTGAGTGTGACAATCCCCCACTCCACCCCTCAATGGTGCATTCCAAAGAATTTGTGCTCGTTGCTGGTTGGTGGAAAGATATGCTTGAAAATAGTCATGGGTGGTGGGAGAGAGAGAGAGAGAGAGAAAGAAAAAGGGGAAGAGAAAGAAATAAAGAAAGAGTTAAGAGAGAAAAAGAGGGAGAAAGACAGAAAGAGAAATGAGAGAGAGAAAAGGAGAATGAGAAAGGCAGAGAAGAAAGAAAGAGGAAAAGAGAGAGAAATGAAGAGAGGGAAAGAGAAAAAGAAAGAGACATAAAGAGAGGGGGGAAGAGAACGAGAGAAAGCAACCATGAAAGAGAGGAGGGAGAGAAGGGGAGAGAGAGAGAAAGCAATAAAGAGAGAAAACGGGAAGGCAAAAAACAAGAAAAGAGAGAGAAAGAGATCGGGTTAGAGAGAAAAAGAGAAAAGGAGAGAGAAAGACAGAGAAGAAAGAGAGAGAGTGGGAAAAGAGAGAGAGAAAAGAAAGAGAAACAACGAAGATAGAGAAAGAGAGAGTGAAAGAGAGGGAGATACAGGAGACAGTGTGAATGAAAGAGAGAGAGAGAAGAGAAAGAGTGAGTGAAAAAGAGAGAGAGCAAGAAATAGAGGGGGAAGAGAGAATGAAAGAGAGATACAGGAGACAGTATGAGTGAAAGAGAGAAAAGAGAAAGAGTGAGTGAAAAAGAGAGAGAAAGAAAATAAGAAATAGAGGGGGAAGAGAGAGAGAGAGAGAGAGAGAGATGCCCTTTTAGGACAGGCTGAGTCCTGACCAAGGTATCAAGGTAACGAAGGATGGGGCCTGTTCCTTTGAAGCCAATTCAGATGAGCAAGAAACAAAGCATCGGCTCCCGTCTGTCCGTTTGGCCATTCTGGCCTTCAAACCCCATTGGGGGGGGGGGAATTCGGGTGGGAGGAATGAGTGAGCCACAACCATGGGTTTATTTTAGCTGCCTCTTCGCTCTTTATCCCAATGAATAAAACATGTATTCACTTGCTTGAGTAAGGCACCCAGTGGCTTAAAATAGCTGCAAAGAGAAGGCTCATCCGCTGTTCTCCCATGGAGGGTCTGCTGTTGGAAGACTCGGGTTCACAGATCATAGAATAACAGAGTTGGAAGGGACCTTGGAGGTCATCTAGAAAGATAACATATATTTGGAAACATGATATGACTACATGAAATGGATACGAATAAAAAAGGAACATTAGGACAGGGACAGTAGGCACATTGGTGCGCTTATGCACGGCCCCTTACTCTGAGGAACGGGGCGAGGTCAACAGTAGACAGTCTGAGGTTAAAGTTTTGGGGGTTTGAGGCTGTAACCACAGAGTCGGATAGGGCCTTCCAGGAGTTGACCACTGTTGCTGAAGTCGTATTTTCTGCAACGGAGTGTGGAGTAGTTTACTTTGAGTTTGCATCTATTGTTTGCCCATATATTATTGTGGTTGAAGCTGAAGTAGTTGTTGATAGGTAGCACATTGTGGTGGATAATTTTATGTACTATGTTTATGAAGGATCAGATGATGGGATGTATGTACAGAGGAGGCCCTGGGGAATCAGAGGAAGGGTCATATGTGGAGATAGGACCCAGGTATGGATGGAATGGACATGAGAGTGAGGAACATGAAGTGTGATAAAAACATGTTCTCTTGTCTTCATTTCTGTGCCTTAAGCAGCCTTGCTCATTCCTGTCCCTCTCTACAGAAGGAGGGGGGGGGTCATGGGGGAGCAGAGGTGCTTTTCTCAGACAAAGATTTAAAACTGCTTTTATTTTTCTCTGTGGAAAGAGGGATTGTGGGGAGTGGGGGAGCTACCTTGAGCTGATCTACAATAGGAAAGGGGTTGGAACCGCACATGCTTAGCAAGGCAGAAGTTAGCACCTTAAACCACTATCCGGGATATTAGGAACAAGAATAGTTTGCTTATAAGAAAACCCCCCAAAAACCACATTGCTGGCACATGAAACTAGGACACTTTGCAAGATACCCATGACCTGGAGTGAAAAACAGATGACATGACATTGAGCGATGTAGGGGGCTGATATCCAAATAACCAGTCAATATTATCTGTTATGCATGCATTATTAGGGGAAGGGCAAAGGGTTAAATGCGACCACCCCTTGACTATAAAAATTACTGTAAGATTCTTATCGAGGCCCTTGGTTAGCTTTTGAGCCCTCAGGGTCCTTATATCTTGGTACAAAAATAAAAGTATATTGTATCACACCTTGTGTCCAGTGACTTATTGGCTTCGACGCTAAGCAAGAGCCCAGTTTTGGGGACAACACTTAGGTCGGATCGAAGGCAGCAGAGTTCTAAGTTGTCTAAGCCTAAAATTTCAAGTCTGGTGGCATCAGGGTTTCTGTTGCAAGTAGAGGAGTTGCACCGTGTTGCAACTCCCTGTTGCACCGTGGATTCAAAGTGATCTTGACTCTGTTGCACATATTATATTAATATATTACTTCTTTTTTTTTTTTTTCCTGAAAGGATGAGCTGTAGAGCTGATTTCAGTTAAATCGCATTTAGAAACACTTCTCTGTCTGTGACTAGCTACTTCTTTAAGACTTCAAAATACTGGGTTTGGGGGTTTTTTTGCACTTTTTTCCAGTGCAGTAGGTCCCCCTGGCACCTAAAACGCAGCATTTTTCCCCTAAATTATAATTTCTTACAGACTTACAAACGATCTAGTTAGGGACTGTTTCAAGTTACAACGGTACGGGGGGCAGGGAGAAAGCTGAGTTATGACTGGTCCTTGATCTCAAGACCAGGGCTGGGTTGCTGGGGGTTTGCAGAGGTTCGGGAGACCCCCCCTAGCTAAGATTCTGTGCAATTTAGAGAACCCCCAAATCCCACTCCCGGTTGGCACCCCAGGAGTCCCCACACGGCCCATTGGATGCCAAGTAAGTGCAGGGTGCACACAGAGGCTCAGGGAGGGCAAAAAACGGGCCTCCTGGAAATTTGGTAAGGCCGGAAATTGGTCCATTTCTGGCTTCCAGAGAGCCTCTGGAGCCTGGAGAGGCCATTTTTGCCCTTCTGGAGGCTCGAGGAAAGCCTCTGTAGCCCAGGGAGGGTGAAAACACCCCCCCCCCCCGCCATGGTGCAGGAGGCCGACTAGGCCACGCACCCAGCCACTGGGCAGAGAACCTGTTGCTAACATTTTTGAAGCCCAACCCCTGCCGAAGACCTTTGCAGCATCTCTGTGGACACATGACCAACATTTGGGAATTTGGCAACTGCTGTGCAATTTACAACAATTGCAGCCTGCAGTCCTGGGGTCATGGGGCCACCATTTATGAGCTTCCCGAAGGACTTCTAACAAGCAACGACAAGGGGAGAAGCTGGGTTTGCTTAATGGCTGTTGGGTTCACTTCATGTCTGGAGTAATTTGCTTAACAACCCATGGAGAAAATCATTAGAATCCGGGCTGACTCATTTAACAACTGCCTTGCTTAAGGAGGGAAATTCAGGTCGCAATTGCAGTTGTAAGTTGAGGACAATTAACAATTGCACCAAAGATATTGGAGGAGGAGGAGGAGGAGGAGGAGGAGGAGGAGGAGGAGGAGGAGGAGGAGGAGGAGGAGGAGGAGGAGGAGGAGGAGGAGGCATTAGGCCAAAAGACTACTGTCTAACCCTCTGTGGAAGCTCTTTATATGCCTCCCTGGGTAATTCCATCAGACTTTGGACTGGATCCCAACTGCCTTGAAGTCTGACTTTTGAAGAGTGCTGACTCCATTCCAGATGGTGCTGAGGTTGGGGGCTGATTGCTCTTACTCCCTCTCTCTTGCTCTCTCTTTGCACTAATTAACAGAAAATGTCCTTTGTCTGATGATGGAACCCATCAAGGCAACATCTGGGGTGATGTCATGTTATCTGTCTTCTTTTGCTCGGCATCTTGATGCCCCAGAAATTTTCGGCGCAGTTAGCACAGCTAGGAAGGCACGATTCATTAGCAGGTGTCAGGCTACAGAGGGTTGCCTCTTGGTATCAAAAGACAGAAGGAACACGGAGTTTCTGGGGCACCCTTTCAAAGGGGGGACATCAACCCCAGCCACTATTTGAAGGGCTGCCCCAGAGAGGAGGGGGTCAAGCTGTTTTCCAAGGGATGTGAAGGCCAGACAAGCAATAAAAATGGATGCAAACTGAACAAGGAGAGATTCAACCTGAAAATAAGGAGGAATTTTCTGACAGTGAGAACGATCAACCCATGGAACCGAAGTCGCCTTCGGAAGTTGTGGGAGCTTCATCCTGGAGGCTTTCATGAAGAGACTGGACTGCCATCTGCCAGAAATGGTGTAAGGTCTCCTGTTCGGGTGGTGGGTTGGACTGGATGACCTACAAGGTCCCTTCCAACTCTGTTAATCTGTTAA
Organism: Laticauda colubrina; assembly: GCA_015471245.1. NCBI lineage: Eukaryota > Metazoa > Chordata > Lepidosauria > Squamata > Elapidae > Laticauda > Laticauda colubrina. Next base: position 7,175,846 of record BLBF01000060.1, on the reverse strand, counting down.
CCTGGGTGTCGGCTTTTTTCCTTTCAAGAGATGGTCTGGCAAGGAGCTCTGATATTTTTTCATCGTCAACCTTGGCTTAAATATTGTTCCGTTCAGAGGAGGGAAGGACAAGCTCTCCAGATGAAAGGCGACAACCCTTCCCACCCCCCAGAGATGGTAACTGGGACACTATTTATGATTTTTATTTCGCCAGTCGTCAAATCCTGGGTTAGAAGTGAGAAGACCTTCCTCGACCTACAAAAGCTCACCGTGTGTTTAGTCACGTCTCAGTGTGGCCCACTTCACACAAGATTATTGCATGACAAAAAGGAGAGGATTATATGTACACTGGGGGAAGGGAGGGAGGGGGGGAAGGGGCAGAAAGAGAGGAAGAGAAGGGAAGAGAAGGAAAGGGAGGGGAGGGGAAGGAAGGAAGGGAAAAAAGAAGAAAAGAGAAGGGGAGAGGGAGGGAGGGGAAGAAAGGAATGAAAGAAGAGACAGAAAAAGAAAGGAAGAGGAGAGGAGGGAAGGAGGGAAAGAGAAAAGAAGGGAGGGAGGGAGGAAAGGAAGGAAGGGGCAGAAAAAGAGGAAGAAAAGGGAAGGGAGGGGAGGGGAGGAAAAGGAAGGAAGGAAGGAAAAATAGAAAGAGAGGAAAGGAAGGAATAGAAAACTTTGGAGGAAATGGCTAATTAGAATTTCTCCATAAAAATAGCTTTTCTTTCTTGTATCAGGAAGTCTGGCTGACTAATAACACTGATGGAAAAGTGGATTTACATATACTGTTCTGAAAATCAGCACAAGCACGTGGAAGCTTTTGACTAAGTTCATCAGTGATCAAACCTGGATGCCCCTCTGCCCACTAACTTGGTGGCACCATGAACCCCCCTAGCCAAAGGGCCTGCAATACCTCCTCATTATTCATCGTTCATTTCTAGTGGATTAATTTATCGGGAGCCAAATATTCTGACCTGCTGCATAATAATTCTAACGTACAAGAAGGGGAAGTCAATATTGGATAAAACACACCAATCAATGATGATTGGACATTCTAAATGGACCTTATCAATCTATATTATACGACATGAACTTGTGCAGTGGATTGAAATGCATTTATTGTGCCATGCAACAGCTTGGGTCTCAAAAAGGAAAGAGGAAAAGGGAGAATTGCAAGGTGATTTATGGAATGGTCAATGACTCACCTCTTGTGTCAACTCATAAAACATTTCTGTGGTCTTTTTAGAGTTGCCAACAAGAAAGGGAGGGGGGAAAGGGGTTTGAAAGAGCAGTCCAGCAGCTTGGAAATTGCAAGTGCATTCCATACATAGTTTTTCAGAAATAGTAAGTAGGTGACTGAAGTTTCTGCCAGGCAAAAATCTAACTGGAGAAGATGATTGATGACTCTTGGCTATGGATGTGTCCCATTGGAGAACATGAATTATGATACACACCCAGGGGATGGGGGAAAACCAGGGTGAAGGATGACAATGAATGATGTGTCTCAGAGTCGGCTACACCCAGGCACTGCTGGACATGTTAACTCCCCATAAATCCTTTTTAAGTTTTGGAAGTTTGGCTCGAGACTCATAATTTAATTGGGGTAACTGCAGGAACCCTGACATCTTGGTTATTCAAATGAGAGGGCTATGTGCTTGTTACATCTGGAAACAAAGCCTGGAGGACTGGAGGAAACAAACTCATAGATTGCCAATCTGAAACTCTCAATACGTTAGACCAGGGTTTTTCAATCTCAAAGACTTTTAGGAGGGTGGACTTCAGAACTCCCATGCTGAAGTCTAGTACAAATTGTTGTGAATTATCTCCTTTTGAGTCCCTTGTTGTATGATGATGCCATGGCCCCCATGCTGCCCCTGCCTTTTTTTTAACCACCTCCTCTGTAGATGACCATGGTCTGGTCTTTAACTTGTCTGAAAAATAGGGTAGAGTAGAGTAGAGTAGTGTAGAGTAGAGTAGAGATGGGAATGGGAATAGAATAGGGATAGGGATAGGGATAGGGATAGGGACAGAGTAGAGTAGAATAGAATAGAATAGAATAGAATAGAATAGAATAGAATAGAATAGAATAGAATAGAATAGAATAGAATAGAATAGAA